>CM060948.1:190343292-190883292 GCA_030765055.1 Mantis religiosa | reverse complement strand
GCCAGGGCTACTTGCTTAAAACAGTTAGCGTTTTAATATAATTTCCACGGTTCGCAAAATCGTTGTCTTCGGCATGCCCTCTGAGAGGAATTTCTTGTTTTGCCAGGTATAGGTACTATGAAATCAATGAGACGTTGAATAACTTTTTCTTTTATTTTTGACAATTTCATTATGTCATATTACCTCAAATTTCCACTACTCGTCTGATTTAAAATATATTCTACAACTACCTAAAGTTCTGAGTAGAATTTCAGACCTGATACATATGTGCTTGTGGCTGTTGGTGACGCTGAGTTGCTTTTAGCATATTATTCATATCATCGTAACCTGAAGTGTTCCACACACCCTTCTCGTTTGAGAATAGAATGCAAGGGCAACAATAAAGGTTCAATGTTTTCTTGCAACCAGAAAACCATTTTTAAGTGCTCAGAATTCATATGGCGTACACATCGTTTTGTCTTGGTTTTCACATCAGGTAACTCAGGCATCAGTCTACCCCCGAAATTAAGGCAACATTTTCTTCAAATTTCCTCGAACTCAATCCCCACAGGACTCCGCATTAGAATTGTTTCTAACACGCAGTCGCGTGTTCCTTCCTCCCACTTCTTGCTGCTGCCAGTTTCCATCCTTGTGAGTTACTGACCGACCCACAGAGCCCGCAGTGTGGAGAATGAGGGTTCGGCATGCATTCCCTTGCAATCTGTGGAGAACAGTGATCTCTATATACTATGACAATTATGCTTATATGGGAAAAATAATTATATAAAATTAATTCTATTTACTAACGTTAATGAGGTTTGATAATGGGATTCCAAATGACGACGAAAATAACAATTAGAAACAGATTTTTCACACTAGAAACTACACTTTACAAGTGACCGACTGGAATGAACAGACATTTCATTCCCCTTGTGACACTCTCCACGAAAGATTCTGCCTTCAGGTTCGGAGCAGATCAGCTGCTTGCGTATGTGAACTATCTCCATGCCGTGCCGTCTGATAAATTTGTTGCATAACATCATATTACAATATATACAACATAGAAAATACGATATCACATTCATAAAACTGATGAAAAAATCAGCTGTATACCCATATTCTACATGCATGCACGTAAAGAAAATCAGAAATAATTTCTGATAGTTGTAACAATACAGCTGTGCAGGACTCAGGATCCTGGATGGTAGCGTGTCTGCCTCACTTTCAAAAAGTCCCAAGTTCGAATCTCATTCAGGGTAAGTTACCTGCCTAAGGTTTTCTTCTGAGCTATTCCCTTATCCAAATGGTGAATAACTCTAAACTCTATGGACCCTGGGCTTATTTGAGCATCATTTCACCCATTTCATTCAGCGAGGACTTAAATTTAAGCAATACAGTTGATTACCATGACGTTAGTAGGAACAGCTTATGCGACGTAGGAAACACTATGTGAGTACAACAAAACACTCCTATAGGAGAAACGATGCTATCTGTTCGACTACAGATTCAAACTATGATGATAAATGCAAGCTCCACAATATAATGGAATGTTGTGAAGATAATATCTTAATAGACCATTGTCAAACATTATCATCATATGGCCATCCCTGATAAATTAATCAATAAATATCGAGTTTTAGATATCAGGTTGGCCTCCGGTTGCAACCGGATGGAGAGTAATGATTTTTTCATGTAAAATAATTTGTAAATCATTGCTTTGTTCTGAAAGTAGCATTTAATAATCATGTTGGTAGCATGTAAATGTACTAGTGTTGGCAGTGAACAAAACACTGATGCTTTGCATTTTGCACCATGCTGTAATGGACGCCACATAAAGAGACCAAAACGTAAAAACAAGAAAGAAATGGTAAAAAACCATAAATATAAAGTGTGTGGTGTGCGAATGAAAAGGTGAAGTCTAAAACAACAAGTAAAAAGTAGAAACATGGAAACAACTACAGACGAAGTTGTAGCAATCCCAAAACTACAGATACCCAATTAAAAAAATATTGATACCTATCCATTGTGGGAACTGGAAATATCAGTGTTGTTTCGTACAAGAATGTTGCATAAGATAGTGAATGCTGACGATTTGTTATCAAGCAAAGAAAGTGAAACTGCCTCAGAAGAATGGAAGACTAAGGATGCAAAGGAACAGCGTATGATTCTCAGAACACTGGATCATAAGGGGGAGACCCATATTCTTTCGTTTGAGTCAACACGGTGCTGGAGCGGGTTTTCTCCGGGGCCTCCAGTTTCCCCCGCAATCTCATTCCAACGGTTCTCCATCTTCAACTCATGTATCATTAGTGTCATTGCCTGCGGTGCCGTATATAGTAAAAGTGAGCAATATGAACGTGGAATTTCTTTAACTCAAAACATGCCAATCAAGTTGTGACAAACTATGGTATGGAAGCTGCAAAGCCATTAAGCATTGCTATATGTCATCAAGATAAGCCAAACAAAAAAGAAAATAGTGACAAAGGAAAGAAAACCGGGAAGCAAGAAGAAACAGCAAATTAAGAAGGAAAACCACAAGAAGATCATAAAACTGCAAAAAAATCCCCATATCTTGAAGCAGTGGGCAGTCTCCTACATTTAACCTGTGAGACTTCCTGACCTGAGTTAGGCTGTAAATTTCGAAAGCATAGCAGCAAATGCACTGTCTCAATAAGATGTAACAAATATCAAGAGAACTCTCAGATATCTCAACTACAACAAGAATTTAGAAATCCACCAGAAAGTGAAAATGAAATCCAAGTAGAGGCATAAGTGCTACCACTCTGACTTTGCAGGTGACATGATGGACAGCAAAAGTACAACTGGTTTCATTATTATGATTGGAGGAGGACCAGATGCATGGAGCTTAAGAAAGCAAATTATCGTGGCCATCAAGCTACGAAAGCAAGCCACAAAACGATCGTTCCAGAATGGTTTTTTATTTACACGCAGTAACTTAGCAGAGAGTTAAACATATTTAGTCATATGCTAATTCTTCTTCTTCTTCGTCTTCGTCTTCGTCTTCGTCCTCTTCGTCGTCTTCTTCTTCTTCTTCTTCTTCTTGCTGTCATCCTCGTCACTGTTTGTATCCCATATGTCTTCAATTATAATTCTTTCAATTCTTGCTTACGTTAGTGCATCTTATTTTCCAGTATTTCTGTTCTGTTATATCCACATGATAGCATAACTTTCTCCGTTCCATTTTCTATTTACTCAAATCATTGGCAGCACATTTCAACGTCTTCTGTTTTAAAGGTTACATTTCTACAAGCAAATCAGTGTTTGAAATCTACCTGTTTAATTCTATAGCGTTTGGATGCGTATGGTAAGGAGGAAGCAACTTTTATTATGACGATATTTGGTCAATCAAATAGTTCTTCTGGATCGGCTTTTTGTCTAGAATTAAATCATGCAATTTTGTTTTGGTGCTATTTTCATCAAACGGGATATTATGATTTTGTAACGAAGAAAGTATATATCTTCTTAAAGAGTTTAAAGTATTGGTACTATGGTAAGAAGCCATATCTATAAATAGCACCGTCTTAGGATATTATAATAATTATAATTAATAATTAAGTTAATAATTTGCAATATTCATTTCTTCATGGAAGTCTCCTGTTTTCTGTTGTGATTTGTAGCTCTTTCTTGCGCTTCTTTAAGGAATATTTAAGGAATACTGTTTCTATTTTCATGTATTTGGCCTGCACAACCACTTTTTTGGGGGGAAATTGCAGTGAAACTATTATATCGTTAAATTTATACTCAGTTTCAATTTAAATCAATGACTCTCTGCTTGAATGCTCACGCTTTGCATTACAATATTTGTAAACAACTTTTGTGAGAAAGGAGAGCTCTCTCCTGAATTTGGTATTACAGGATCATATTTAACAATGCTGTGACCTAGTTTTCATTTCTACACCTCTGTTTGATAGAAGTTGAAGTTGCTCTTCTGACTTTAGTACCAGATATACTTCTTGTCGAGCTTTTAGTAGCTCTTGCTGTACATTTCGAAATACATTTAATCCCATTTTTCCTACTGGTGTCTGGTGCCATTGATTCTGTTAATAAAATGGCTCCGAATGTTGCGGGGGAGAGGTAGAAGCTGGGCCCTGTACTGGTTTCTGATCTTGCATTACAGGCAAGTTGTTATTTGACAAGGGAGTTTGAGCAGAGAGATGACTAAAGGTAGTGTAAACATCTGCTGAAGTCTGACTACCGACATCACACATAATTTTTGGATATATTGTAAGGTTGCCTATTGATGTGGTGATGTCTAAGTTCCTTGTCATCCCTTGGCTCATCGACTTCCATGGGTTCCACTGGCGTTGGACATATGCATGGAATATGAAATGGAGCAGGAATGGACGATGTTGCTGGAGAAGTGTCATAACAAGACCCAGGAACTACCCGGAAGCTATAGGTGACTGGACCGCATTGTGGAGAACAAGGGAAATTCGGAAGCTTGTGTATCTGCATTACTGTGCTAGGTGTTGTACTGCTGGTGGCGTTAACTGGTGAACTGTACGTTGTTCTTGTGGTATCTCTACTTACGGCAGCGAAATTTGACGTCTGAACCGCGGATCCTGTAGAAGAATTAAAGTAAATTATTTTCAGCTATAGTATTTATTTATAATGTAAAATTCCTTGGGAAACCAGAATAAAATTTTCAGTAACATGCAGTTATTATGACCTATCTTAAAACACAACTTGAAAACACTGAACCTCAATAAGGATAAAGAAACATAAAGAGAACGTAAATTATATCACAAAACTGTCAGCATCATTGACAGTTTTTTCCTTTGATATGGAGGAAGGCATTAAAATTGTATTAGAAAGGGAACGAGATTAAAATAACAATTGGAGGTAAAATAGTGATTGAAGAGGTAGAAGCTAAGGAAAATAAATATTGTTAATATGTTAAACGATGATAATATTAGCTACGATCAATGTTTATGTTAAAACAAATAATTACAACAGTTTAAAGATTTTTGTTCCATCACAATTACAGGTATAATTAGGGCCCAGAAGTTAAGTAAAGAAAAGCACAGAAAAAAAGCAATACAGTAGAATAAGTCCTGAAGCTTTCCTTGCGACGAATGCACTCACTTTTTCTCGGGCAGCCAGGCAGTTGAAAATATGATTAGATATTGTGGTTATAACATTTTATAAATATCCTGATGATGGCAGAGATGCACACTCCCGAAACGTTGATATCTAATCATCTTTCCACGTGGCTGGCTGCCCGAAAAGAAATTGAGAACAATACAGTAGGTTAGTACTGAGGGTTTATATTACTCGACTGAGCGTTGAGGCTTGACCTTCAGGTGACCATCGTTCTGTGATCGTCCCGTATCAGGTCTTATCTGGTCGATTAACGGAGTGAAATATTAGTAAGTTGATGTACAGTAAGTTACGAAACACAAATAAGGGATTGGAAGCTGCTTGTGTCTATATGATAAGTTTTCTTCCGCCTACCGATGTATGACACATTGCTGTCCAGAAGACATGATTATATCTGAATAGAGTATACATAAACTGGACTCGTCGTGTATGTGCGATAAGATCAGGTAAAGATCTAAGTTGGGACCTTTTTTCGATACGCTCTTTGTCGCGAGGCATATATTCCTCCAACGACTTAATGGATATTATTTGAGACATATTTTCTAAATGTACATAATCTTCTGCATCTCTTAAGATGTTCCATAAACATTTTCCTTGAAGTTTCCGTCGACCGTCTTCTACTAGTTCACTCTATTTATTGCACTAAAAATAACATGTTCAGGCGAATCTAAACAGTTACATTGCTCAAATAAGTCTGAGTTTTTCTTCCATATTCCTTTTAAATATACTTTGTATGGGCCAAACAAAATGTGTAGTGTTTAACAACCGCTTTTACTACATACGGCACCGCAGGTGGTGACACTGATGGTACGTGAGATGAAGATGGAGCACCGGTGGAATGCGATGGCGGGGGAAACCGGAGGTCCCGGCGCCGTGTTGTCCTCCACAAATCTCACTTTGCGGTCGCCTGGGATCGAACCCGGGCCTCCTTGGTGGTATGGGCCATGTCCTGCAACAAAATGAAAAAATGCTTTTCTTGGTTTTATATGTTACAATTTTAGTCTCTCTTTAATGTCCGGAAATAAACTATGTACTCTTCTTCCTACATGTGCATTATTCCACTCTTCTTGCCATTCTTGTAATAAATATTTTTTCACTTGTTTCTTAGTATTGCATCTTTTTCCCATAATTTTAGAAACATTCCTATATTCTTCCTTCATTAGCCAATAAGCTGCACCCCTTAATCTAATGATATTGTGACTTCCTGGGTTTATAGAATTAAAAGTCCAAGTTGCAGAAATACAAATAGTTCTTTATTTCCACCGAATTACAGTTAGCACACTTACAAATCGCATACAATTATGTAACACTTACAGTGGCGTAACACTCACAATTACTTAACTCGCACAATTGCGTAACACTCACAATTACGTAACTCTCAAAATTGATATCCACACTGCACTCGCTACTCAGTGCCTTGCAGTACAACTCCCTCTCTCGATCCGACTAACAACTCCTCTGAAACACTTACCCTATCTTCCAGTCCGTTGACTAGCGCTGCGTTCTTCATGGCTGCTCGCCAAGAACTAACACTCGTCTCGAACAGGCACTCCTTATGTCCATTCGCCATCGGTACTAAAATTTTCGCGGCTGCTCAGGAGGATTACGGTCCCTCACAATGGCACGGACCAGTTCTGACATTTCTCGTCTCCCCCCCCTCTCTCTCTCCCTCTCTCTCTCCACTTCCACAGCCAGTACCTTTCGTCACACGAGTAGGCGTGGCCTTGCCGCCATCTGTCCCCTCTCCTCCTGCCAGCTGATCTTATTGTACCATCGGTGAAACTGCTCCCTCCTCAGGGCTCCCTCCCGAACGGCACCATCGTAGCGGGCCAACGACCCAGATGCACCACCATCTTTCCTCGGGGCACCTACTGGATGCGGTAGACCACATCGTTAATCCTCTTCACCACCCGGTACGGTCCTCGCCATGGCTGCTGAAGCTTCGGGCAATGTCCCTTGGTCCGGGTAGGTTGGTACAACCAGACCAGGTCACCTTGCTGGATACCTTGGCTGTTGGCTTGCCTGTCGTATCGGGTCTTCATGCAGTCGCTCGCCTTCTGGATGTTCTGGTGAGCCATCTCGTGCATGTCGTGGAGGTGGTCCACCCGGTTCTCCACATACTCGGTCGCTGGCTGTTTTGCTTCCGGAAGATTTCCAAAAGCCAGGACAGAAGGGAGGCGTAACTCTCGGCAGAACATTAAACTGGCTGGCGTCATCCCCGTGGTGTCGTGCGTTGACAGCAGAAACAGTGGCACCTTGATGTCCCAGTCTCGCTGATGGCTGGCCACGACCCTTCTCAGATGTTCCTTTAAGGTCTTGATGTATCTTTCCGCCATGCCATCCGACTGGGGATGTAGAGGCGTCGTGCGGGTCTTGCTCACCCCAAGCGTTTGTAGTGCCTCCTTCATTAGGTTAGACTCAAAATTGGTACCCTGGTCGCTGTGGAGCTCCAACGGTACCCCAAATCGGCAGAACACTTGCTCCACGAGGCAGTCTGTGATAGTCTTAGCCTCCTGGTTCGGGATGGCATACACCTCCGGCCACTTGGTGAAGTAGTCCACGACCACCATCAAGTACTTGTTGCCTATGTCGAAAACTGGGAACTGTCCAGCAATGTCAACGTTGATCTTACATCATTGTGTAATAAATACCACATAAAGGAATAAATTAACGTTAAAAGTATTTACAGTGTACTGTTCTGAAGCCCCTGTAGTATTGTTAATAATTAAGGAGAATAACAAAATAGTAATAACATGCTTCTTTTTAAAACGAAGTGAAGTACGTGGAAAGTTTATTTGAATTTAGAACAAATAAAATGTATTTAACCAGAAGCCTTTATGGTTACTTGGCCAAGTCTTTCGCAACATCTTGTTTCTATCCCTGCACCGTCCTAAAAAAGAACTATCACTATGTTCATACTGTCATCCGAACACAAGAAGGCAAGGTAGAGAAGTGTGTAACAAATCAGTTTTGCTCTCTGCACGATGTTTACGCTTGCCTTCCAAATATGAAACGGATGCTAGGTTCGTCTAAAATACACAAGTGTTGTTACATAACTCACCAATAAATAAAATCTATCACTGCAGTTGCTGCAACAACCATTAGATCTGAAAAAATAGTTATTAATATGTACTCTCATATACTCATTTCGTAGTAAACACGTGCACAAACAGAGCAGATAAACAGTTCAAACCACTTTCCCTTTCACTCCTCTCTTGCCTTCTTGTGGTGCGCAGACAGTGCCTGTATTCGCTTGAGAGTTTGATGGTATTATCTCTGCTCTCTCTGGGGCCTGTGTGCCAAAAAGTTGCTGCGGAGTGGAATCGCAACGCCCAAAACTGAAGACTGACGCATACGACCACTTGCAAGTAGGCGGTGGACATCCTTGGTCAGCTCTGTGTTGGCGCTTCTTACTGTCACAAATCGCTGTTTTTAGAACCGCGACGAGGAAGTGCCGGCGCGTGTGCAGAAAAGAAAGAGACAGATAGTAGTGTGAGCGCTGAACGCTTGCCGAGAGAGAGACAGAAACAAAGAGAGAAAGACACAGAGTGATGTCTGGATAGTTCCATCCTTCTTATGCTACCACGAAAGGCCTTGAAACGTCGGCGGCTTTCTAGAACAATGACTGGAGGTATAAAAGCCCGTAAGTGCAGTCAGTTGCTAGTGAGGTGTTAGTTGTGTGTGGAGCTGTGCAGTAAATGTCAGTGTGTGGGCATTTTAAGGGTACCGCAATGAATTCCTTTGTTTGTTTACGTGTGGGAGTGGAACAAGGCGACCTTGAAGACTGTTGTTGTGTCTGTCACGTCATTTTTACTGCGGCAAGGGGTGTACAACGTTATTGTTTACTGCAATTGCACCCGCTTACCCTTCAAATGCAGGCGCCTTGAGTAAACAACTTCTCTGCTTAATTCACCGATTATGCTCCTTCGTTACTCTCGGCCATATTGAAGTTTTGCCGCCTAGCGCCAGGAAGTGCCTGTTTCGCCGGCAGAGGGAGTGATGTCTAACATTTGATTACCGCCATTGCTGGGAGGACCAGGCTCGGAGGTTCCGAGGTTTCTTCGGGAGGTGGAGTACAAGTACCTTCACTTCTGGTTACGCATGGCACAATGAACTTCGCAACTTTCTCGCCGCTCTTCTCGCAGGAACATTGGGAACGACAATAATTTTGGCTTCGCTTTCAATGCAAGTTTTCGGACATTCTTTCTAAAAACTATTCTTCCAAATTTTTCCCTGTGTTTTCGCGTGAATTATTATCTATTTCCTCGGGGTTAGTGCACAATTATAAATATTAAAAGAAATTGTAAAAAAAACACACTCTGACCAGTAGCAAGTTTATGTTTTCGAAAATTGTTAAGTTTGGAATTTTTTTCAGAACATAAAAGATCGTTGAAAAGTACTTAGTATATTTTTGTGCCTTTTCCTTACCAAGTTTTCCCGGGTCCTTCACATATAGTTTTAATATTATTAATACTTGTAGGAAACGGTATATATTGGTAGCACAGAGTTTAATGCCTTTTCTATACATTCTCATTTATAGGAAAAATTCACGATTAACATTTTCAGTTGCATATTTTGTTATTGATCGATGTGCCCCTCCCTTCCTCCCACCCATAAAGGTTTCCTTTTATGGCCATTTTTGCTGTTCTTTAGACGACCTTTCTATTCTTCGTGTATATTATTACGTCTTTTTTGTCTTATCACATATATACATATATAGCTTTTTGGAATACTTTTCTATCTTTATTCCGTGTTTCTCTACCTCGTTATGGCGTTTTCTAACTTAAACCTTTTAAGGTAAGCCGAATTGGTTTTTCTTTGTCAATTACATGCCTTGCCTACTGATGGTCCACAACCGTGCGCGACCTTAATCAGTTATTACGCAGAACGTCAACTAGCCTGATGTGACTACATTTTCACAAGAAATTCAGAGTTTCGTAGAAAATTCAGGTTTTCAGTATTCTGAATTTCAAAACACTTTAGATGAAAATTTACCTCACCCTTCTCCCGCTAGATTACGGCGTCTGCGCTCCCATTTGTCTTTTCAGTTTGATAAATTAAATTGGATTATACAATAAAAATTTGCTTCTCACATTTACCTATCTTAAGGGATCTTCTTTCTAAATATTCGGACTTATCTACCCAATTATCGAACGTACTATCAGATTCGACTAGGGAAGCTACTGCTTAACCTTTGGCTGGTTCTGTAGATACTGGTAGTACAACAACGAGTTCTCCATTTAGAGCCATTACTTTCAAACCTTTACAAGTGCAACATTTGGCCAAAACTTTCCTTGATAAGGCAAATTTCATTGTTAATACCACACAGGAGGCACTTATATGTTTACAGTTCTTTATTCGCTTTCGCGATATGCTTGCCTTTGATACATACGCGCTCATGGAAATGTATCATCATCTACGTGCCATTCTTGAGGGGAAAATTACTCTTTTATTAGATAATACAGTTCATGATCAACACCCTTTAGATGTTTTTCACCAGACAATTTTGTATTTCGTTTTTCCTTCCCCTATATTACATCATTATATAACTCAGAATTATTTTGCTCCGCAATCCTCCAAAGAGGATATGCTTGATTTCATTGCGCGTCTGAAACAATATTCGCGTATATTTCGGATTTCAGATTCGGAGTCACAAATTTGTATAAATGTACTCTCCGGACTTAACCATACTGTTCGCAGTCTTTGTACCTTTTCTATGAAACCAAATACATTATCCGAGTTAGGTTCTATGGTCCGTTGGGTTCACTAACGTTTGCCCACTTTGACTGTTATCACAACACCTCCCGTTAGTTCTACACACAGTATTTCGGCATCAACTTCCACGTTACCCTGTCTTTCAATCGAACCAGCACGTGTAATTGCTGCAGCGATTAATACTGTCCGAATTTGTTCGTTCTGTAATCGTCATGGACATACGTGACCTTTTTGTTTTCGTTTGCGCTCTCAAAACTCTCGTCCGCCTTCGACCTCTAGCTGAATATTTCGGCCATTTACGGATTTAACAGGAAACACTCATCCCATTTTACCAGTAGTTGCTCTTATGTTCGCTTCGGTGCTTACCTTTGTTTTACTCGATACGGGTTCCACATTTAACCTCGTCTGTCGTTCCTTTTTAGATAGATTACCTCCTAAAATTCAAACTCACATTCTTCCCTCTACACTCCATTGTATTTCGGTTTCTGGCTCAGAAGTTCCCATTTTGCATATCAAAATTGCCCATGTTTCTTGGACTCTTCCTCTCCATATTCTCCACTCTTTATCTTATCCATTTATTTTGGGTGCCACCTTCCTTCTCCGTTCACGCCTTTCCCTCGATTATTCTACTTTTTCCCTTTCCTTCCCCTTTGCCCCACATTTCCGTCACCCCTTTGCCTTGGGTGCTTCTTAACCTACTGTTTCTACAACTTCTATCTCCCCTTCTCAACCCAAATGTTCGTTGACTCATTTGACCGCAACTCAAAAAACCGAAGTTCAAACTTTGATTGCTGCTTATCCTTCGGTTCTTACAGGGGGTTAGGAACATTTAAGGATATTGAATACGATTTACTTAACTGACAGTACTCCTGTTCACTCTTCTCCACATCGCTTGACTTCTCCAGAAATTGAAATTTTTAAATTCTTGATTAATTATATGTTGCGCGATGATATTATTGAACCGTCTAACGGACCCTATGCTAGCCCTTGTTTTCGGTTCCTAAGCCAAATAAGCAATGGAGGTTGGTTTTACGTTTCCGTATGCTAAACCATAAAATTCTTGTGGAAACCTAGAGTCAGACTGATAAATTCAATGTCATAGCCGGGATTTGAACCACGGATCTTCTGGTTCAAATGCTGGTTATGGCATTGAATGTATCAGTCTGACTCTAGGTTTCCACAATTTAGACTACACACGGCCAGTGTGAAAGAACAATTAATTTCCATAAAATTCTTTTATATACCATGCCACTCTCATCCCGTCATACGGCAGCACATTACTTTCGTGATGCTAAATTTTTTCTCCTTTAGACCTTAATTAGGCCTATTACCAGATACCTTTGTCACCTGATATTCGTGCCTGTACAACCTTTACGGCCCAGTTTCAACTTTTCCGTTTCAAACGTGTCCCCTTCGGTATTTCCACTGGGGTTCAGATTCTTTCCCGTCGCATGGACCAACTTTTTCTGATTTCAAATTTAAGTTTTTATCCCATTATATGGACGATTTCGTCGTTTATTCTCCAGATTTCCAAACTCACATTACTGATTTACATCTTGTTTTCAGTAGATTGCAAGAGGCAGGCCTGACTGTTACTCCATCTAAAGTACGTTTCCAGCTTCACTAAATCTTCTTTTTGGGCCACATTATCTCCCCAGCCAGAATTTCTATCGATCACGATCGCACTCCTGCTATTCGGAATTTTTCGCCACCGCGTAATCCTAAGCAGTTGGCTTCATTTTTAGGAATGGTTAATTTTTTCGTAAATTCATTTCAAATATTTCACAAATTGCTGATCCCTTGTATGCCTTGTGGCGTGAAGGTGAAAAGTTTACTTGGCTTCCGGAACATCAGAAAGTATTTGAAAAACTCAAACTTTTGATTATGCATCCCCAGTACTTCCAATGCCTCACTTTGATAAACCCTTCAAAGTACAGACAGATGCCTGCTGACCTGGGGGCAGTACTGTTACAAAACCTTGGCAATGTTCGCCAACCTATTTACGAGGGCTGTTTTTTTTTAACCTCCGATCGCTCGATGCCGACGCTACGCGGGCAGCAGAAAGCGGGTATGCGCTGTCGGCGACTGCGCAGCTCTCGCACTACACACTCCGCCATTGTTGACATTCAGTCGCCAGTCGACGTTGTGCTACAGCCACGTAATATGGCCGCCATTATTGATGCTCCCGCCAAGTGCGAATTGCGAAGTGTAATTCGTTTTCTACAGGCTGAAGGCCATGGTGCTGCAGAAATCCATCGGAGGATGAGTCGTGTGTATGGCGAAAACTTCATGAGTGATGGTGTTGTTCGTGAATGGTGTTGAAAGTTTAAAGATGGTCGTAATGATGTGCATGATGAAGGGGGTCAAGGACGCAAATCTGTTGTTTCAGATGACCTTGTTCAACGAGTTGACAGAATGGTTAAAGAAAACCGCAGATTCACCATCACTGCTTTGTCTACGTTGTTTCCAGAAGTTTCAAGGTCTGTTTTGTACTTGATTGTTACTGAAAGGTTAGCCTACAAAAAACTTTGTGCACGTTGGGTCCCAAAAATGTTGACTGACAACCACAAAACTCGACGAATGGCATCAGCTTTGAAGTTCGTTGAGCGTTATCACGATGAAGGAGATAACTTTTTGAAATCAATCGTGACTGGGGATGAAACTTGGGTTCAATACGACACACCGGAAACGAAAAGACAATCACAACAATAAATGCATTCAAATTCACCAAACAAACCAATGAAATTCAAACAAACATTCAACAACAGAAAGACCATGGCTACTGTGTTTTGGGACCAACAAGGTGTGTTGCTGGTCGAGTTTATGCAGCCCGGAACCACAATAACTTCAGCTGTTTATTGTGAAACTTTACGACGTTTACGTAGAGCCATTCAGAACAAACGAAGAGGAAGGCTGACTGCTGGAGTTGTTCTGATCCACGATAATGCTCGTCCACACACTGCGGCAGCAACTCAACGGCTTCTCAATCAATTTGGATGGGACATTTTCGATCATCCGCCATACAGTCCTGACTTAGCACCAAGTAACTTTCACCTTTTTCCTCAACTGAAGACGTGGCTTGGTGGGAAGCGATTTCAAACCTTCAAACGAACGTCAAGGACTACTTGAATTCACTGGCGGCAACTTTCTTTGAAGAGGGAATTGAAAAGTTTGTCCACAGATATGACAAATGTCTCAATCTCTTCGGTGATTATGTCGAAAAGTAACCATAAGTGTACTATTCTTTTGGTAATAAAATTATTGTTTTATTTGAACTTGTGTTTTACTTATAGCCTATCGGAGGTTGAAAAAAAAAACGGCCCTCGTATTACACTTCGCGTTGTTTATCTCGTACTGAACGTAATTACTCAGTCTATGAATTGGAAGCCCTTACGGTTATGATGGTTTTTGACAAATTTCGACCATTTTTGGAACATCGCCATTCCCTTCTGCAGTGCGATAATCATGCTATCACCTGGGTTCTCTCCCATACCCTGAAAATTGGTAAATCGGCATGCTGGGCTTTGAAACTACGTGCTTTTCAATTTACTGTTTCTCATATCCGCAGTTCTGATAATTGCGTTGCAGAAGCCTTATCTAGGGTATTTTCTGAACCGTCCCTTCCTCCAACTGCATTTGTATGTCTGTTACCTACCTTTACCAAAGATTTCCCAGCTGCGTTTCATTCCTTGCCACAGCTTCAGGCTTCTGGTCCAAAATTTAGCTCCTTTACGCCGTCAGTGCGAGAATGGTGATGTACCACCTGGATACCTTTTTCAAAACGATATTATTTATGCGCATTTGCATAAATCTGACACCTTTCGTATTTTCTTATCCCAAAGTTTAGTTCCCTTGGTGTTACAGTATTTTCATTCCTCTCCTTTCGGCGGTCATTTAGGTAGATTAGTGATTTGCATTCAGTAGGTTCACTTGTAGCCAGAAAAGGCTGTGAACATTGAACATGTCCAGAGGTATAAAGTTTAATAGCTTATTTATGTACAAAAGTTAACACAAGACACATATTATAGTATATAGGATATGAACAACCATATAGAAAACAAAGCAGGGATAATTATGTGTGTAGTGTTTAACGCCCGCTTTTACTACATACGGCATCGCGGGCGATGACACTGATGATACATGAGATGAAGATGGAGCATCGGTGGAATGAGATGGCGGGGGGAAACCGGAGATCCCGGAGAAAGCCCGCCCCAGCGCCATGTTGTCCACCACAAATCTCACTTTGCGGTCGCCTGGGATCGAACCCGGGCCGCCTTGGTGAGAGCCAAGCGGTCTAACCACTGAGCCATGGCGCGGCCGGGGATAATTATATATGATACAAAATGAAACACTTTTTTAAACCAGTTTTCACTTGGCTTATGCCAGTACGTCTCAAGCTTTTCGCAATGGACACCATTCATTGTTATTTATTAAATACATATACATTAAAAGTAAACTTTTAAATGCAAATGCAAAATTCGTCAGTATTTTGTTTGGCATCATATGTACCACAATATTGCGGACTTCGTACGTCGATGTCACGATTGCCAGACCCCCAAACCACCTCGAACCACTAAACTCAGTTTTCTGCAATCTAACATCGCAACTTATCAAATTGATCCCTTGTTTATTGACCTTATCGGTCGTTTACCTTGTACTCCCTCTAGTCACACTTAGTTGGTTATTATCATTGATACCTTTTCTAAATTCATCTGGCTTTCTCCCATCCGTGCCCCTAGAGCTCTTAATTGTATTTCAGTTTTTTGTCCCATTTTTTATGTCCTTGGAATTCCCCGAGTTTTAGTTTCTGATAACGCGTCTTATTTTAAGGCCCGCGTTTTTCACGCCTTTTTGTTTGAGTATGATATCCAGTTCAAACATACCTCCCCGTATTACCCCCGCCCTTCGTTGGCAGAACAAGTAAATCGTAATTTGTGGAATGCCTTGGTAGGGTTTCATTCTGATGATCATCGTCTTTGGCACACGAATCTTAGAGAACTTCAACTTGTTTTTAATTCTGCCACACACAAGGCGCACCAGCATACTGCTTTTGAAATCATGTTTCGCTTTCCACCATCTACTACATTGACTAATAAATTGTTTCTTTTTCAGCTGTTGCCTGATAAGTCACCGGAGCAAGGAGTCCAGCGTCTTTGGATTACCGGTTTTAAACATCTTTTGCATGACCACGATCGCCGTGTTTCACGCTATAATGCTGGCCGGCAGATGGCTCTCTTTGCCGTCGGGAATTTGGTTATTCTTCGCAACCATCCGCTGAGCAAAGCGAGTAATTCGTTTTCTGCTAAACTCGCTGAACGCTATTCTGGACCATTTCAGCTCACCCGTGGTTTACGTAATGTTTCTTTTCAGCTCCACCACTGTGTCACTGGTCTTGTAACCACGGCCCATGCATGGCAACGCAAGCCTTATATACCTCCATCTGATTAATCAAATTTTGTTTCAGCATGTCCGAGATTCCCCGGTGGGCATGTAACCATTTCTATCTTTGTTTCACAAGCACCTGCGTTTGTATCCTTTTGCTCGTTCTCTCGCCAGGCGCTTGGTATTTTCCCTCAATGTTGTGGTTCCATTCCACATCTTTTCCTTTCTTTTTCAATCTATGTGTTGTGTTTTTCTTGTCACCTGTTTTTCCTTTCCCTTTCCTTTTATTATGTGTTTTTTATGTTCTATATCCGGACTGTCTTCCCCATTTTGTGTAGCTGTTTTGTGTTTTGTGTTTTATTGTGGTGCCATTGGCCAGCCGTTTCTTTTGCTCGGGTATACCCACAGAAAAGATGTTATCCATACTTGTATTTATATCTTGTAAAAAGCTTCTATTGTGCACCCTTTGTTTGTATTTATTCTTTTGGAGCTCCATTTCCTTGTATCTTGTGTGTATTCCTATTTATATATCACTATTTTTTATATTGTGTATACATTTGTATATATAATATTTATTATGTACTCCCAATTTGCCTTGATTTCATATATGATTTTGTACTTGTATTTTGTTGTATTCTCTTAAGTGCATTGACTGCTATTTTTGGCATTCGTATTTAATATTTTTGCTCATTTCCAATGTTCCTATGTGCTTCTACTGCTTGTGTGCTGATGCTGTTCTGTTCCTACTTTTGCATGCCGCCTCCCGGTTACTGGGCGATTTTTGTCTCCCTCTCTGCTTGCTGCAGCTTCGTCGGCGGGTGGAGCATTGCACCCGCTTACCTTTCAAATGCAGGCGCCTTGAGTAACGACTTCTCTGCACCCGAGCTGTGAGGTATTTTGGATTACCGACAGAGCTTAGTTCACCGATTATGCTGCTTCGTTACTCTCGACCATCTTCAAGTTTTGCCGCCTAGCGCCAGGAAGCGCCAGTGTCACCAGCAATTGGAGTGATGTCTAACATTTGAATATCGCAATTGCCGGGAGAACTAGGCTCGGAGGTTCCGAGGTTTCCTCGGGAGGTGGAGTACAATGTACCTTCACTTCTGGTTACGCATGGCACAGAGAACTTCGCACCTTTCTCACCACTCTTCTCGCAGAAACATTGGAGACGACAACATTTTTGGCTTCGCTTACAATGTAAGCTTTCGGACATTCTTTCTCAAAATTTTTCTTCCAAATTTTTTCCCCGTGTTCTCGCATGAATTATTATCAATTTCCTCGGGGTTCGTGCACAATTATAAATATTAAAAGAAATTGTAAAGGAAAAACCCTCTCTGATCGGTGGAAAGGTTGTGTTTTTGAAAATTGCTAAGCTTGGACCTTTTTCAGAATATAAAAGATCGTTGAAAATAGCTTAGTATACTTTTATGCCTTTTCCTTACCGATGTGTCCCGGCCCCTTCACATATACTTTTAATATTATTCATACCTGTAGGAAACGGTACACAATAAAGAGCATTTTAAATTTCTGTAAACAAGATGTTTAATTCTACCCACAAAGTCACATTACGTATTCCATGTGTAGACAGCTGCCAGCAGGGATATACAATCCCTCCCGTAGAATGCTGTGTTATTTTGCCTACAGGTTCCTATGTATTTTGAACTTATTTTCAGGTACTTCCAGCTATATTCCGCACATGATTTTTGGCACATAGGCCCTACATAGAGCAGAGATGATTCCATCAAACTCTCAAGCGAATATAGGTATGAACATAGTGAGAGTTTCTATTGTTAGTTTATGGGGATATGTAAACAAGGCGGAAAAATATATTATCCCTCGGCGACTGTGATTGGAGAGAATATTCTCGCTATTTTATTCCCAAGTGCAAACATATCAGCTGTCAACGAACTTCTATTCAAAGTTTTGCTTTGCCGTTTTCGATGTTTTGAGTAGCCTACGCGGTAAAGTCTGTTTAGTTAACGCGTGTGCAGTTCGGAGTCAAAGGAACCTCAGCCTCCCGCCCACTAATGACCGTCATAAATCTATCTCCACACTTCAGAAATGGAACACTGTCGTTGAGGACCAATAACAATCCTGATTTTCTCGAAGTGACAGCCGCATGTCTACTCCACGTGGAGTCTCAGTTGCCAAAGTTCCAACTTCCAGTTGATCTGTTTCATTACGTGCAGCAATTCGTTGTGTGTCACGATGTGGAGACCGTGGGAGGGAAATGCAGTGGTAAATGCAAATGAAGTAGTAGATAAATTTCAGTCACGTGAACATAATCAAATTGAAGACAATAGTGTGAATAACTGGGTCGAGTTATATTACTGGAAAAGCCTAAAAAAAAAAAACAAAGTTATAAGGGGAACTGTTTCTAAGTAAATTCAAGCGCTTTTTTTTGAAATAAATGAAATGAAATGTGCAGTGTTTAACGCCCGCTTTTACTACATACGGCACCGCAGGCGATGACACTGATGATACATGAAATGAAGATGGAGCACCGGTGGAATGAGATGGCGGCGGAAACCGGAGATCCCGGAGAAAACCCGCCCCAGCGCCGTGTTGTCCACAACAAATCTCACTTTGCGGTCGCCTGGGATCGAACCCGGGCCGTCTTGGTGAGCGCCAAGTGGTCTAACCACTGAGCCACGGCGCGGCCGCTTTTGTTCAACACATAAATATGTGCTGAGAAATAATCTTGGTAAGGGGTCATGCAATGATGATAAATTATGGGTATTCACAGAAATACAGTAAGAAATATTGTGATGTCTGGATTTTGTATATAAATAGGCCAAAAGTGTAATTCATGATAAACTGGATAAATGCAAAATGTTAATGTGTTAATGCAAAGTATTAATTTGTGTACATACAGTGATGCACCCGCGAAACTGTGAACAAATTACATTGGCGAGGGGACAGCTTACGTGGCGAACATTACTTCTGAATTTGGGTGAGTTTGAGTGATGTTCTAATGTTTTATTTGTTGCATGCATATTAAAATGGCAGCTCTGGGCAAAGTTTGTGTTCGGCTTCCTGTGCTAATTTCTGAAAGCCACAATTTCCGTGGGTTATAGAGATAGAATTTGGGAATAGTTCTTAATATTTACTACTACAATTATTTATTGTTATCAATCTTCGGCAAGCAAAACCGTTACCGCGCCCACCTTATAATCGGCCACGAGCCGCCACTACGCCGCACGTAATCTGTGTCCGGAGCTCAGGGTAAACACTAGCAATGTGTGGAGCATTGAGTACTGGTTTGACTCAAAATTATATGAAAGCTCAAGCTATTTGTCCCGAATAATACGTCTGTACTTACAAGATAAACAACGGAGAAGGCGATTTTTTTTTATAGTTTTATTCCGGTGCGGCCCACAACGCGTTGTTGCCATCGGCTGGTGTTGCCAATGGTTATCACGGGAACATGACTTCTGTGATCACCTATGAAATTTGGGTATTGTGTGCGGCAGACATTTTGCAATGAATCTATCATTGTTAGTTCGTTCGGTAAGTAAATGTAAAAACGTATAATTTCAAGTTTTTCTTTAAATTGTTTTTGTAAACTGTGAAGTAATTATGAATAACTGAAAAGATCAGCCCAGACACGAGCCAGCTAACTGCTTCCTTGTAAGTACTAAATCTTTACAAGCGTGCTCAGATTCAGATTTACTCACCAACAAAATACATATAGAATATGGGCTTCGTAATTTTTTTAAAAAAGAATGCTGATGCAAATATCATATTTACAGTATATAAGAAAAGTTTAAGAAATAACGTCAGGTTGCACTGAGGTGATATTTAACAACGGAGGGAAACCTGGGAGAAAGCATCAGGTATACAGTTGCTTTAGATTTCTGTATACATAATATTTATAACTGAGGTGATTACTAAAACAGGTGCTATTCTAAATATGGTTAAACTTCACAAATATTGTTTTGAATGTATGCAGGATTACTGCTGCTACTCCTAATAATAATAATAATAATAATAATAATAATAATAATAATAATAATAATAATAATAATAATAATAATAATAATAATAATAATAATAATAATAATTGCTAGAAGCTTGAATTGGGTGCACAAGAACATTTCCAGGTAAAGATGCATTAGGATGGCGTACGAATACGGTGGCCGTGACGTAATTGCTCGAGCGTTGCCAATTTCCACAGCATGCTATCGCGGAAAATACCAACATTAAGTCAAACCAGTAATGGTGTAATACGTTAAGAAACTGTAGACTGGCCATAGTTATTCTTTTTTTCAAGATATTCGCGTGAAACAAGCCAGGTGAAAAGACTATTAGAAATCTTTTATATATATAATAAATAAATAAATATATATATAATATATATATAATTGTCTTTTCACCTGGCTTCCCGAGAATATTTCTTCTTCTTCTTCTTCTTCTTCTTCTTCTTCTTCTTCTTCTTCTTCTTCTTCTTCTTCTTCTTCTTCTTCTTCTTCTTCTTCTGTCTTCTTCTCTTCTTCTTCTTCTTCTTCTTCTTCTTCTTCTTCTTCTTCTTCTTCTTCTTCTTCTTCTTCTTCTTCTTCTTCTTCTTCTTCTTCTCTTCTTCTTCTTCTTCTTCTCTTCTTCTTCTTCTTCTTCTTCTTCTTCTTCTTCTTCTTCTTCTTCTTCTTCTTCTTCTTCTCTTCTTCTTCTTCTTCTTCTTCTTCTTCTTCTTCTTCTTCTTCTTCTTCTTCTTCTTCTTCTTCTTCTTCTTCTTCTTCTCTTCTTCTTCTTCTTCTTCTTCTTCTTCTTCTTCTTCTTCTTCTTCTTCTTCTTCTTCTTCTTCTTCTTCTTCTTCTTCTTCTTCTTCTTCTTCTTCTTCTTCTTCTTCTTCTTCTTCTTCTTCTTCTTCTTCTTCTTCTTCTTCTTCTTCTTCTTCTTCTTCTTCTTCTTCTTCTTCTCTTCTTCTTCTTCTTCTTCTTCTTCTTCTTCTTCTTCTTCTTCTTCTTCTTCTTCTTCTTCTTCTTCTTCTTCTTCTTCTTCTTCTTCTTCTTCTTCTTCTTCTTCTTCTCTTCTTCTTCTTCTTCTTCTTCTCTTCTTCTTCTTCTTCTTCTTCTTCTTCTTCTTCTTCTTCTTCTTCTTCTTCTTCTTCTTCTTCTTCTTCTTCTTCTTCTTCTTCTTCTCTTCTTCTTCTTCTTCTTCTTCTTCTTCTTATTCTTATTCTTCTTCTTATTCTTCTTCTTCTTCTTCTTCTTCTTCTTATTCTTCTTCTTATTCTTCTTCTTATTCTTCTTCTTCTTCTTCTTATTCTTCTTCTTATTCTTCTTCTTATTCTTCTTCTTATTCTTCTTCTTATTCTTCTTCTTCTTCTTATTCTTCTTCTTATTCTTCTTCTTATTCTTCTTATTCTTCTTATTCTTCTTATTCTTCTTATTCTTCTTATTCTTCTTATTCTTCTTATTCTTCTTATTCTTCTTATTCTTCTTATTCTTCTTATTCTTCTTATTCTTCTTATTCTTCTTATTCTTCTTATTCTTCTTATTCTTCTTATTCTTCTTATTCTTCTTATTCTTCTTATTCTTCTTATTCTTCTTATTCTTATTATTATTATTATTATTATTATTATTATTATTATTATTATTATTATTTATTATTATTAATATTATTATTATTAATTATTTATTTATGATCATCACTATTATAACTGCCTGCCTGGGTAGCATAGATGGTAGTGTGTCTGCCTCACGTTCAACAGGTCCCTCAGTCAGGCTGAGTTACCTGGATAAGGTTTTCTCCAGAGTTTTCCCTTATCCTGAATGGCGAATGTTGGGCAACTCTAAGCTGTATGGACCCTGGATTCATTGAGCATCATTTCACCCATTCCATTCAACGTTAGATATGACTTAACTTTGGAGGACGTAAATTAAAAAAAAAAAATTCTGCTTCATTCTTGTTCTCAATAATAATTAAGCTTACTATGCACTATTTCCATTACAGTATCTCTAGTTTATAATAAGAAAAAGAACATGTGTTGACAACTTTTCTCTGTATTCGCACCCGACTGCAAAGTGAGATTTGTAGTGGACAACACGGCGCTGGGGCGGGTTTTCTCGGGACCTTAGGTTTCCCCCGCCATCTCATTCCACCGGTGCACCATCTTCCTCATGTATCATCAGTGTCACCCGCCTGCGGTGCCATATGTAGTAAAAGCGGGCGTTAAACACTACTCATTTCTCATTTCTGTATTTGCATATGTCACAACTCCGCAGTTGGCAACAACTTGTTTCTGTGACATCATTCCATACCAATATAACTGTATGCCGTCATAATGCATCTTTACCTTCAAGAGAATAATATTTTGCAGAATTAATGTAAAATTGCTTTTAATCCTGTGGTGAACTGGTTAAACTGCAGAACCACTTGCATAGTTATATTAATATGTTTTAACTATTAGAAGTTAATTGAAAAGCACATTTGAAATTGTTAAATCTCAGTGCTAACAATGGCTTATCCTAGTAATGTAGCTTAAAAGTCTTGGAGAAGAACACCACGGCCCCATTTTAGGTGGCAGTGTTGTAGCAGTGAATTGCAGTACCGCTCACTGTTGATTGCACTGTTGATAGTCATATTGAGAAGGAGTCAATCCACCAGCAGCATCCCTTCCTGATCCACATGTAATCTGTGTCCGGAGCACAGGGTAAACACTCCATTTCGGGAATGTCTTGTGGTTGTAATAAAGGAGTTTGCAAAGAAACCAGTATGATTTGCCATGAATATGGAGATGCACCCTTTTGTGTTTATCCATGTTTTGAGGTGCAACATTTAAAAAGGAACTTTTAAGGTATGTTTTTATCTCTTATAGAATTTATTTAAATTTATTGTAAAAGAGAAAGATGAAAATGATTAGCATTAAATAAGCATTCAATGTGTGTATGTGCAGGAAATCTATAGACGTCCATATCGATGAAAGGGCTAACTGCTCAAGTATATCTTAGCAGATTTTTCTTTGAGTTCTCCTTAAGTCTTTAGAAACAACAGATCTAATGTGACTGAACAGCCATTTTTTATTTTTATACACTCAAACCTGCCTTCACTAGCAATCACCTTGCCAATTATTTTATTTTCTCAAAGCCTGTGTTAACATATGCTCTTGCTTAAACAACCAGTTCATACTGCAGTCAGAAAATGGCTATATTAGATGGCCACTCAGGTTGCGTGTCTGCCTCACATCCAAGAGGTCCCGAGTTCGAATCTCGGTCAGCGCGAATTACCTGGATACGGTTTTTTTCCGGGGTTTTCCCTTATCCTGAAAGACGAATGTCAGATAACTCTAAGCTCCATGGTTCCCGAACTCACTGGAGCATCATTTCACCCATTTCATTCATCGTCCGATATGACGAAATTCGGAGGACGTAAATGAAAAAAAAATACCACTCAGAATGTGTACTTCTGTCAGATTCTGAGAATCTTCCTTTGATTCTTGGAAGAGGCTTTAGTCGCCCCGCACCCCCACCCCTGTTTGTTTGTTTTCAACATGTTGTAATCACTTCCATAAAATAATTGTTGCTTCTATTCTTCAAGCACAAGGAATGATAGTTTCCATATTATGGGGTGTGAAGACTCATTTATAACAGTGATTAGTTTATGCGTGAAGCAGTTGCACTTGTAAATCCTTTCATGGAAGTGTTGAAAACAGTGTTGTTGTATAAATTAAATTAATTGGGAGTCGATTAATGACACAAAACAACACTTACTTTTAAATTTTCCTGGAACCAGTTTCTGAGGCCTTCCCTCTATCTTCAGCCGGACATCGACTTCTTCTCATTGGTGTAGCTGGCAATATTTTGTCATCGGTCTCCTCTGGTGGCGTTTCGAGGAACTTGCTGAACAAATCTTTCTGGGGGATGTCGAAATTGAATACTTTGTTCCTATTTTTTGAAATAAAGATTTGTTCCCATGTGGACAGTTCTGAACTAAATGAAGAGGACACACTAGTCTCATTTGACGTTAAATCACTGTTTCCCAGCATACCAGTTAAACAACTCCCAACATTGATAGAAAAATGGCTCAAATCACTTGGAATGTCATCACTTGAAATTTCAGATTACATCGAACTTACCAAATTATGCATAGAACAGAATTTCTTCCAGTTTCAAACAAAATATTTCCATCAAACTTCTGGTTTAGCAATGGGCAACCCCTTATCACCCTTCCTGGCCGATCTGTACATGAGTGCACTAGAAATAAGGATCACTAAAGGTTTCCCATGGATGTTCAAACTCTGGCAAAGATATGTAGATGACATATTTGCCATAGTGCCAAAAAAAAAACACATCAGTGATGCACTTAAACTTTTAAATATTCAAGAAAAAAGCATCAAATTGACTGTAGAAGTTGAAAAAGACAAGTATTTACCATTTTTAGATCTAAAAATAATCAGAAATAAAAATAGAATAAACTTTGGCATTTACAGAAAACCAACACAGACAACTACATAAAGGCTAATGGCTACAATCCAAGATCCCACAAACAGGCAATCTTTAATAGTTTAGCACACAGACTGGTCAACATCCCTCTCACAGCAGAAGAATACAAAATAGAATACAACAAAATTATTGAAACAGCACAGAAAAATGACTTTCCCAAATCACTAGTAGACAAAAAAGTGAACTTAACAAATAAGAAGAAACTACTAAAGGAAACCACAACCCTCTCAGCTACAGAAACTAAAATGATCTTCAAAAAATTCACTTACCATCCATGGGCCTTTGATAAATTCAAAAAAGTCTTCAAAAAAAACAAAACATTCAACTAGCTCCAGTGAACCATTACTCCTTAAAAAACCTAATTTGCTCAAACATCAAAGATGCCATTCCATCTAACAAAAAATCTGGTATATATCAAATTGAATGCTGTGACTGTAGTCAAATTTATATTGGAAAAACCAAAAGAAATTTAGAAACAAGAGCAAAGGAACACTTCAGGAACATAAAATACAATTAGAAAAATCAGCAGTTGCCACGAATTTTTGGGAAAAAAACCACAACATAAATCCAAACCAAAATTACTAAAACATACAACAGGAAAAGAACTGTCCACATGGGAACAAATCTTTATTTCAAAAAATAGGAACAAAGTATTCAATTTCGACATCCCCCAGAAAGATTTGTTCAGCAAGTTCCTCGAACCGCCACCAGAGGAGACCGATGACAAAATATTGCCAGCTACACCAATGAGAAGAAGTCGATGTCCGGCTGAAGATAGAGGGAAGGCCTCAGAAACTGGTTCCGGGAAAATTTAAAAGTAAGTGTGTCATTAATCGACTCCCAATTAATTTAAGTTGCACTTGTGTTTACTGAATCAGTCAGTGAATGTTTAAAGAACATCATATTGTATAAGTCTTGTAAGAAATACACTCTCCGTCTGACTTGTGAAGGCATTCACTTATATGGAAGTTTATTACATTCCAGAATGTTCTAGGGACAGAAAGAAGGGAAACTTCCAGAAGATTATTGTTATTTGATTTTAGTGCTTCCGGTGTTTATATTGGGTGAGGATGCTACTTATCTTTATCTCTCCAAATGCCCAGCACCAAACTGAAGCAGCCTATAGTTGCTGTATCACAATAGTCAAATATGTATGGCTCTATACCGTGATCTTATATTTTGTTTTATTTATCTGGAAACCCCATTCCTTACAAAACTTGCCTTCCAAGGATTGTTTTAAGCCTATACTTGTTATGGAACCTGTTACTAAATCATCTGCAAAGAGCAGACCTGGTATCTCTCTGTTATTTAAAATTGGTAAATATGTAACATTTTTACTTATTACTTCTATATCATGAATAAATAAATTAAATAACATTGGACTTAATTTGCAACCTTGTCTAAGTCCTACATTGTTTGGTACTTTCTCTGTTTTGCAACCTTGTGTAAGTCCTACATTGTTGGGTATTTTCTCTGTTATCGTTCCCCAATCATATTTTACACTAAATTCATTTTCTTTGTAAATATTTTGGATTACTCTTATAAAGCTCTCGCTTATTCCTTTTTTTCCTCAATTTAATCCAAAGTGCTTTCCTAGAAATTGTATCGAAGGCTTTTCCTAAGTTTAGGAACAGTATATATAATCTCCCTCTTTTGATGCTTAGATACTTATCTACTGATGTTCTAATTATAAAAATGTTGTCTGCCGTTCTTTTACCTTTTCTAAACCCTAGTTGAAATGGTGAGAATTTTCCTTCTTTTTATGCCCAATTTTGTAATCTTTTTGCTAACGCTCCTGTGAAGACTTTCCCAAGTATTGAAAGTAAACTTATTCCTCTATAGTTTGCCGGATTTCGCATGTCTCCTTTACCTTTGTATATTGAGGTTACTATTCCCATTCTCCAATTTTTGGGTACTTTACCCTCCTCTAAGATTAAGTTCAATACCTGCACTAGTATTCTGGATCTATTTAGGTCATATGCTCAAGCTGTCCAATTTTCCCCTGGTATTCCTCTATACCACATGCCTTATTAGCTTTTAAATTCTTAATGTGCTCTAAAATTTCATTCACAGTGAATTTACTATCCAACATGTCTATTTACTATGGATTTATACTTATCCTATTATCCTGTATAATCAAAGTTTCAACTCCCAGAAGTCCTTGAAAGAAATTGCACCATGATGCTGGTGATGTAATATTAGTTCGCCCCCCCCCCCCCAATTTTTATTTAATTTACTTACCATTGTGCAAATGGTTTTGTTATTCTTTTTTTGCTGCCTCATTTTTAACTTTTGGCACAGCTTCCCCCCCACTCATTTTTTTTCACTTCTAATTATCCTATATCCAAGCCTTTCTACTAGATAATTTTCCCTATCTATTTTGTCCCGTTTGCCTTCAACGCTTTAGTTCTCTCTATACCCTTCTTTTAGTTTCTAAACATTCATTGTCAAACCATCTATACATGGTTTTATGCCTGCTCTCTATCACTTTCATTTCATTTCCAGCTTTTTTAACTACTTCCTTCTATATTTTTATCCTCCAATAAACTCTTAAGCTTATTTTCCTCTAACCATTCCACTTCATGATTCAATTTAGTATAAAATTGTTCAGCTCGATAATATTTCCATTTGTAAATATATCATTTTATACCTAAACTAAAATCCTCATCCCTAATGCTATCTTCTAATATCCTGAACTCTATTTTTAATGGGAAATGATTACTTGTGCATATTATATTCATAATTTCAAAATCTGCTATATATCTATCTAGACCTATTGAATATAATATATAGTCAATGACACTTCGGCCATTTTTGTTTACAAAGGTAAATTCCTCCCATTCATCTCTCCCTTTTACACCATTACACATCAAAAGGTTCTCTTCACAAAACTTTTTACCCTCATTATTAAGTACTTTATCACTGCTACAACAGCTTTCCAGATTTACTTCCTTTAAATCAAAACCATTCAAATCTACCCTTATTTGCTCCTCTGCTACTCATGCATTGAAGTTTCCTATTAAGATTATTTCTATCCCTATATATTTGTCTTGTAATTCTTCTATGTTCTGCCTCAATTTAATAAACAAGTTTGAGTCATAATAACTGGAAGTAGTAGGTAGATTATAAACAATGCCTACACACGTTTTTACGCTTCTTTTGAATAAATCACTAAAAGTACACCAGAACACTGTCACTTTCTGGATCATTTTCAACCTTGATTTCCAACCTCTTTTTTTGACAAACAGCCTTAAGCCACCAGACACTAGGCCCTTATCTTTCAGTTTCACCCCCTTTCTCCCAAAATAATCATAGCCCGTGATATGAATGTCGCAATCTTTTAATAAACCATGTTTCCACCACCACTATCACATCCGTCCACTTTGCTAATTGATGAATTTCACCACTTTATAATTTAGCATATAATCCTTCCACATTCCACCGTACTATAGAAAGAGAAATTAACCGCTATACAGAGCCTTTTCTGTCAAATCTAAACTGATCCAATTTCGCTTTGCTTCTTGTCGTCGCTGTGTGTAGCTCACATCTCTTCTCTTCCACTTGCATAATGCTTCCCCCCGGTGTAGACACAACACTCAAGCCTGTCTCTCTCCACGTGTCTATACCAGCTGTCGCTCCCAAGGTCAGTCTGTTGACATCTTCTCTCAGCAGTTGTGGTTATGTAACGATGTGACGTGTCAAAGTTGTCTGCAGTTCTTCTGTCCTTCACACACCTTCCACTGCTGCTTCCCTACTCGTGTGCTGTTGTTTCAGGTTTCTTGTATCTGCGTCGCTTCGGTCAGTCAAATTTTGTCTACTCATATCCTGTTTCCTGCCTTCTATGAATAAGTTCAAACCTCTGACATAAGCAGTTTTACCATCTTTTCTGACTTTTTTCATTTCTTTCGATAAAATGGCCCTGAATTCTCGTTGTATTTTGCTGTAATCTTGCTCAATAAAAATATTTGTTCCTTTCAATTTTTTTGCATTTGTCAGCACCATCCATTTAACTTTCATAGTTGGACATTTTACCCGACTCAGGCTTGGACCTGAGTCCTCTTCTTCCAATCCTAAATGCGTCCATTATTTCCCAACCTTGTCTCTATTTCCAGGTTTTCCTTGAATATGTCTTCCACTTCTTCCCAGGCTCTCTTCCCCATATGTTCTTGCACTCCAAAAATTATAATATTCTATTTGCTTCCATTTGTCTCATTCTTTTCAAGCCTTGTCCTTTCCTCGTGGTTCTGGATAACATGTTCCACTCTTGTCTGATAACTTGCAACAGTTGTCTTCATTTCCTGAAATGTCACTTATTTTTGTATCCAACCTCTTCTCCATCTTTTTCAACTCAGCAATCTCTTTTGAAATTACTTCTAGCATTTCAACTCTCTGCCCAGATTCAGCTCTATTTCTCCAATTACAAGTAGCGCCAACAACACTAGAACGTACCATTATGAAGTCACTCATCCATTAGAGGCATTTTCGTTCATGTTAATCCACCTTCTATTAAATAAGCCAATTCTGGCCTAATAGACATCAGCTGAAATTTCCATTTTATTTGCCGCGGGCAGAGCGCATGTAAACACGTTCGTCCTTCTCCAGCTCCTCTTGTTGTATACATACTGTATATCCTTGTGTTTGTATGTGCTGATAAGATTGCTGTCATTTTGGTATTTTGGGGCTTATGAGTTGATGTTTGATTTAGTGAATGTTTTCTTACAACAGTTTTTTTTTCCTTTCCTTTTCTTTCTGTCCAAGGCTCTGCAGTTAAATGCATTGAGTGTGACCAAATTACACATAAGGGAAAGTGAGAGGAGTTCTGGTTATGAATGAAAGAGCACATCATAATAAGAAAAATCAGCTATAGCACATAGTTTTTGACAGAAAACTGCAATATCCAATTCATAAACTAATCTTTATCATTGTATAAAGTATCTGAAGAAAGATTGTAAATCAATTACACAAACATCTGCGTTTGGACAGAGCAGTACAATATTCACTGTATCATATCTCTTCAAATATGAAATTCATAAATTATTAACATTTTACAATTTTCTGAAGCAGTATCATTTAACACACATTAAAGAGCTTATTGTCAAAATGTCTCATATGTGAAATTGCTAATTTTTTTGTGTTTCTATAAGATGCCTCTGTGTTTAAGTGGGGTATCCCAGTGCCAATGATGAACAGTTGCGTTATGTTCTAAGTGGTCAGCATTTTGGTCTCTCAACCCACAACTTCTTACCCCGCATGACCTCTTTCGAGTCGAATAGAGCATAGTCACTAAGAGCCAAATTGGGTGAATATGGAGGATGTGGCAGCACAGTAAACCCTAGTGCACGAATGGTGGCTATGGTCTGGCAACTGGCATGTGGTTGTGCATTATCTTGTTGGAGAAGAACACCATGGCCTCATTTTAGGTGGCAGTGTTGTAGCAGTGAATTGCAGTACCGCTCACTGTTGATGGTCATATTGAGAAGGAGTCAATCCACCAGCAGCATCCCTTCCTGATCTCAGAACACAGCTGCCATGTGTTTCCGAACAAATAGACCGTGACTTGAGGGGATGAGGGCTCGCAGCATGCTTCCACTCCATAGACTGGCGTTTATTTTCCAAAGTCTCGTGGAAAAACCATGACTTGTCGACGATGACCAGTATCACAAATAATTCCTCTGGATCTGATCTATACTATTGCAGAAACTTTTGGCATACCTCCACACGCTTCTGTTTCTGTGCATTGGTGAGGATATGTGGCACCCATTGTGCACACACCTTTTTCAGCATCAAATCTCCATGGATTATGGTGTGGGGGGTTCCCCTTGATAGACCTGATGCCTGCACTAATTCATCAAATGTGATTTGCCTGTTCTCCAATATCAGGTCATTGATAAGCTGGGTATTGTTTGGTTTGTGTGTAGTTACTGGACACCCATTGCTTTTGCATTTTTCAACACAGTCCCTGCCGTCTTTGAATTCGGACATCCAACAAAACACGAACCTGCGACGTGATGCAGACTCACCGCATATGGCCACCAACCTCTTGTAGATGTCTGAAGGAGTCACTCCGTCCCTTCTGAGAAACCACACAGTCCATCTTTACCCATACTTATCTGCTTCCATGTTGTTTCACTGACGTCCACAAGCGTACTCACAAGACGGTACACTTGCTGCTCCAGTGCGCCATCTATGGGAAGTAGCAACGTCATCTGGTGGCAGTAGACAGTACTATCGCCTATCTTCGCCCATATATTGACACATATTTTAAACTGCTTCTTTGCATGAGTTATAGGGGGAGTGCCAATCATTGAACAAACTAAATATTTAGTAACCATTTGGCCATATTATATGTGTGGGGGGGGGGGGGGATTTATGCTACTAATGATGGATCTTGTGGTTTTTCCTGTTTTGTGAATTTTTAGTAGCCCATATACTCTTGGTAATGTTGGATTATCTACTTTAACTTTGTGAAATTGTGTTTTGTTGATTATTTTGTTCTCTTTTAAAGTTTTATTTGTGGATTCAGCGCACTACTTTAATGGGTTGGTATCTACTTTTTGGCAATTACTGTCTTCTAACAGGTCTTCCATCCTCTTTGTGTATTTCCCTTTTTCCAGAATTACTATTTTGTTCCTTTTGTCTGCTTTAGAGTAAATAACTGGTTTCTTTTTAAATCTTTCATGACGTGGTTAACATTAAATTTCTTTTCATTTTTAATTTGTCCTATTTTGGAGCATTTGTTTTCTACTATGTTTCTATTTTGTTATTCATTTAATGTTTGAGAGGCAATTTGGATGTAAATGAATGAATGTGTAGTGTTTAACGCCTGCTTTGACTACATATGGCACCGCAGGCAATGACAGTGATGATACATGAGATGAAGATAGAGCACCGGTGGAATGAGATGACGGGGGAAACCGGAGATCCTGGAGAAAACCCGCCCCAGTGCCGTGTTGTCCACCACAAATCTCACTTTGCGGTCGCCTGGGATCGAACCCGGGCCGCCTTGGTGAGAGCCAAGCGGTCTAACCACTGAGCCACGGCGTGGCCAGTTGGATGTGAGCAATATAGTCTGGAACTTGCTTAGAATAGTCTACATGTTTTTTTAAACCTTGATTAAGTATATTCAACTCTGGCTTTGAAAAACCAGATCAAAGAGCACTTCAGAAATATCAAAATGAAACAAGAAAAGTCAGCAGTAGCTGACAGATTAATCAACATACTGCTAACAAAAACAATATATAACAGGAATACACACACATACACCAGGTTGCCAAATTGAACAACTACAGTGCATCGTCCAATATGACTCAACGTTGGAGGACATAAATTACCAAAAACCAAATTGATCTATAGACATAAAAGAAACAAAAACTTAAAGGAAGTTAAACTACATTAAAAAAACTAAAAAAAAAAATCCAATCAGAGCCAAATTTACCTTTCATCCAAAATACGTCCAAGAAATTTGAAAAGATATTGAAGAACTTCGACCCAAAATTAGCCCCTCAAAACAAACACAACATCTGCAATTTACTAAACCATCATCTGAAAAATAGCATACCAAAAACTCAGTTATCTGGCATTTACCAAATGAGCTGCCAGGATTGCAACAAGATATACATTGGGAAGACAAAAAGACGTCTAGAAACAAGAATGAAAGAACACTTCAGAAATATGAAATTGAAACACATGGACAAGTCTCCTATAGCACGTCACTTTTGGTCTGAGAATCACAACATTAAGCAAGAAATAGAATTGGTCAAACAGGCAAGGAAACCTCTAGAACTGCAGATATTGGAAAACATTCATTACTAAGAAACAGAACCTCCTGATGAATTTTGAAATTCCCGCTGTGGATGACGTCATCAAATTTAACAGATTATCAGATGGCAGTACAACACCAAGCCAGAGGCACCATCCACACCAGCTGCACCATCAATCAATCACAGAACTGAGGATAGGGATGAAGTTCCCAGAAACTAGTCTTCATAAAAAAATTTGTAAGCAGAGAAAAGTATATACAAGGTTGACTCATTTGCCTAATTTTAATATCGGCAGTAGCCTTTCATTTTTGGAACGAAAATCATGACATTGAACCAAATCCAAAATTACTAAAAGGAGTGATAAACCAGAATAAACTGACAACCTCGGAGAACATATTGATATGCCTAGGTACAAAAATAAGGACTGAGATATGAACTTTGAAATCTAACCAGTAGATAATTTGACAAAGAAGTTTATAGTTTTACTGTCAGAGATAAGAGAGCAGATGACACAGACGTTATGGAAGCGACGGCTTCCGAAACTAGTCCCTCAATAATGTAAAAATGATAGAATGTAAAAAAAAAAAAAAAAAAAAAAAAACAACAACAACAACTTGACTACAAATAGCGTTTTCAATTAAATTAAGCTCTGTTGACAAAATGTCTAGCAGATTATGGTCAACAATGTCAAACTTTCCATTGGAAATGTCAGATGGCACCTACAACATTCAGGGGTGCTAAATCTCAAAATATAAATAGTGCCCCTCGTAGATGTAGATTTCTGGTCTTGAAAGCCATATTACCATTTCGATATTATGTGCAACCTTTTGAAGAAGTAGAACATCATGTATTGGGTTCATAATCTTGTATATCCATACGTTCCTTTTGTTTGAATAAAGGCCTACATATTCTAACATGGTTGGGAATATTCTATGTTTAATGATGCATTTACTAAAGTGTATTAAAATCTCAGCTTCCTCATTTGAGGCACATTGAAGTTTCATCAGATACTTCATCCATCCGCTTGCCTTTTTAGTTTTTGGCTTATTTCCTATATTATGTCATGCTTTTTGTACTTTTCCCATAGGCTGTCTTACTTTTCTGTTTTATTAGTTTGTGTATAACACTCATGCAGTTCACTGGTTTGTGATCTGAAAGGTGATATTAACTAACTTTGATGTGCTAAATTGAATGGTGCTTTCCATTTTTCTCTATCGTGTAAGGTTTTTCTAACAAATCACAAAATAAGTTTTGAAAATACTGTTTTTATGTAAAAATATGTGCATTATAAAATAAATACAGAATGCAAAGTTTGTGATGTGAGAGGTCATATTAACTAGGATATGCTCCATTTTTTTTTCTTTCACACAAAGTTTTCTCACAAATCACAACATAAATTTTGAAAATATTCTTTTTGGTGTTAAAACATGTACATTGTGTATAAAATAAATACAGAATGAAAATTTGTGATCTGAGAGGTCATATTAATTTTGAAAATACTGCAATATATAGTGTCCAATATATAAAAAGTATCAGATTTCTTAAAAATGGTATAGCAAGAGTCCCAGCTCTGTGTAGTTGTAGGGAATGTGCTGAACTTTGACACTAAGGATGACCTTTTTACTATAGTGTAAATTTAAACTAAATTTAATTCAAAATGCCTAATGATGGCAAAAACTAAGAAGCAACAGGCAGACCTTCATAGCCATTGCTATGTATTCACTTTTATAACACAGCGGTCATGCTAGTAAAAATATGTTTGTCGCTCTGGTGGACCTATCATCTGTTGCCATATTCACTCTGATGTAATCTATAACAGCCGACATGATTCCATCCGTGCATCTGGTTTTTATTTCCCCCTCCAATTTTCAGCTTTTGTTTCCTCGACTTTCTTACTGGTTTCTCGGGCGGTTGACTTACAGAAGGACAATAAATTTCCTTTCCTTATTTCTTCTTTACAATTAATGTCATGTTTTTTTGCAAGAAATTCACTATCTCTTTCTTGATAGGATATTTGGGCACTTTTCAGGAAAGATTCAATGTCCAAAATTATAGCTAAAGAAGGTTGGAAGTGTGGAATAAAGATTTCTTTCAACCACTTTAGTGGTTCATTGGTCATGAAACTTTGCATTTATATTCCTTAATTAGATGGTTAAATGTCAGTATTATTACAGTTAAAGATTGATTAATTTTTATTGAATTTTAAATATCAATTTAAATGTACACAAATTTAAGGAAAATTGATTATATTTGCACATTTTTTTTCTCTCCAAAACTACTTAGATGAGTATACTCATTTATATACAAATATAATAATTTGTAACTTAAAAGTTCACTTATCTTATAAGAAATGATGAAACTTTTCTTATAAATTGACAACAATGTTGTTTATGACTATGGCTGAAGGTGTGAAAAAAGTTTTCACGAAATTGCGATCCTGATCAATTTATAAGAAAAGTTTCATCATTTCTTATAAGTGATGTTTTAAGTTACAAATTATTATATTTGCATATATTTGTTTGCCTCACTGTTGATAGCTTCATATTTTACGTATTTAGAGTATACTCATTCCTGAACCCATAATTTAAATTTATTTAAAAATTTATTTAAAGCAAAATATGTCAGAATTAGCAGTTTTTTTTTTTTTTTTTTTTTTTTTGTTGTTGTTATAAAATACTGTCTAAAATCTGTTTCTTATGGTTCAAAGCTCACACGTGAATACTCGCTAAATTTACTGGTAGTTTCAACATAATATGGATCATTAGCAAGGGAATGTGAGCCTTTTGGACTGTATGTATACTTGCTACCTAATTGAGGTTCAAGGTTCAACATAGCATAAAGCACTATTAGAAGAATATGAACGTTAATGACAGATGTAATAGCAAATATTTTTGCCTTAAAAAGGCTTAAAGAAAGGAGTAGCAAGGAAAATTTTCTCTGACAGCTCCTTTTATGTTCAGTTGCCGGTAGCAAGTGTACTATTGTGAAAGTGACATTCAGTTGTGAATTTTTCTAAGCTCTCATGTCTGTATATAATGCCATCTAAACAGAAGAAATTCTCATACAGTGTTACATTCAAATTAGAATTGTGCAATATGCAAAAGAGTACAGTAATAGGCAGCAGAAAGGCATTTGGGCCCCCACCAACTGAGAAAATAATCTGCGAGTGGCGGAAACAGGAGGATCAGTTGACAACATTGGAATAGTCAAAACATTGTTTTTGCGCATAGCAAAGTGGCCACAGTTAGAAATAGAGTTAAAAATTTGAGTGACAGACCACAGGAATAATGTCATTGCAGTGTCTACACAAATGATCGTCTGTGAAGCAAGAGGACATGCTATTGCAAAAAGCATTACAGATTTTGCAAGATCTCCATCTTGATGCTACTGCTTTCTGAAGAGAGAACTTTCCATGCGCAGAATTATGCAAAAGATATTGGCCGAGTACGAATCTAAAGTTGTGGCATTTCATAAATTTACTAATGCAAGGAAGAAATTTCAAATCAAACTGTCAAATTGGAAACATGGATGAAGTTCCCGTAGCTTTTGACATTCCATAACACTCCACCTTGTATTGTTCTCCATGTTCAAGAAAAAGTTCGGATGGACGAGAATGGGATGAATTTGTGGTTGGGGAAAGTGTGGGGTAAAAGATCTGGTGGCCTTTTAAGAAAACCATTCCTTCTTGTTATGACCAGTTTAGAGCTCATATAACACAAACTTCAAAAAGGAGGGTTAAGGACTTGAAGTCACAGTTCGTGATTATTCCTAGTGGTCTTACAAGTCAAGTCCAGCCATTAGATGTCTATTAACAAACCTTTCATAGTGCAAGAAGAATGGTCAAAATGGATGATTGCAGGAAACTCAACTTTACTGCTGCAGGCTGAATGAAGAGAGCAACAATCACACAGCTGTGAATGGGTACTACACATACCGTATTTTTCGGACTGTAAGACGCTCTGGAACATAAGATGCAGTCATGATTTTGCTGTGAAAAATTTGAAATAAAAATAATAAAGGTTTTATTCTCTATTACTTGCATCTTTGCTGTCTACTATTCTATTTGATGGAATGTCAAAAGTTAGGGGAACTTTGTCCATGTTTCCAATTTGACCGAGTTCGAATTGAAATTTCTCCTTGTATTAATAAATTTATGAAATGACAGAATTTTAGATTAGTACTTGGCCGGTATCTTTTGCATGATTCTGTGCATGGAAAGTCCTCTCTTCAGAAAGCAGTAGCATCAAGATGGAGATCTTGCAAAATCTATAATGCTTTTTGCAACGGTGCGTCCTCTTGCTTCGATTAAAATCACTTCATAAAACATAATAAAATAAACAAAATGAATAACATACTGTTAACAGATAATCATTTTTTGTAGATACTGCAATGTCATTATTCCTATGGTCTTTCACTCAAATTTTTAACTCTATTTCTAACTGTGGCTACTTTGCTATGTGCGAGAACAATGTTTTGACAATGGATCAATGTCAATGGATCAATGGATCCTCCTGTTTCTGCCACTTGCAGATTATTTTCTCAGTTGGTGGGGTCCCAAAATGTCTTTCTGCTGCCCTATTATGTGCTTTTTTGCATATTGCACAGCTTCTAATTTGAATGTAACACTATGAGAATGTCTTGTGTTTAGGCCGCATTTGTATATACACATTGTATATTGTATAGAAAAATTCACAACTGGATGTCACTTTGACAACGGTACACTTGCTACTGGCAACTGAACATGAGAGGCTGTGAAAGAAAATTTTTCTTGCTGTCACATTCTTTAACCCATTATAGGGCAAAACCTTTGCTATTATTTCTGTCATTAAAGTTCATATTCTTCTAATGGTGCTTTATGCTATGTTGAACCTTGAACCTCAATTAGGTGGCAAATAAACAGTCCACTTTCATTCCCTTGTTAATGATTCATGTTATGTTGAAACTACCGATAAATTTAGCTGATTTTTTTTCATGTGAACTTTGGACCATAAGATGCAGTTAAATTTTAGACAGTAGTTAACACAAAAAGTGTGTCTTATAGTCTGAAAAATACAGCGTATATATATTTTAATAAACTGTTAAAGATAGAAAGATGAAACTTGAAAGCTTAACTAGTTTCCCTTTAGCCCACTTAATACTGCACAGGCTGCTTAAAAATATAGTTTGTGCACTAAAATCAGGATTCCACAGGTCAACTGCGAAGATGATGAGAAATTCTATGTAGGAAAAATGAAGAGAAATTTAAATATCAGAGAAATATAAAACTGAAACAAATTTACTGTATTGCATCACTTTTGATTTGAGAACATTGGTATGGAATAATTTACTTCATATCTTCCTTTTCATACTTAGACGCTGTCTGCAGTGTCACACTGTATCATGCTGCATCTATGAGATTTCTTCCTTTTTCTTTATGTGCAGTCTTGAGGTTTATCGGTTGTAATATAATATAATGTGACTTTGTGGGTTCGTAGAATTAAAAGTCCAAGCTGCAGATATTCCAAATGTTCTTTATTTCTGTAGAGATACACTGTTCAATTCTCACGTAACAACATTACGTCACATACACACCACAATCTACTAAGGTCGATGACAACAAATAGCGTTCTGAATACATCAGCTCTCGTTACAACACTCTACAGCTGTTTACTGCTTACGACTCAGCTCTTGGCAAGTCGTTGCCTTCTTAAATACATCTGATAATTCCAGACTGTTCGGGAACAATTTAAGAAAACGAATAATCTCTATCATTCAAGATGTCACCAGAAATTTTCATTTATCTCAGTTTGTTTCGGCAGACCTTTATCTGCGTGCTACCTTATCTACCGGCTCATTGTGTACACAAGCCGCGCTAACGTAGATAATGGGTTCGCGACACTTCCCTCCTCAAGGCTGGTCGTCCCGAACAGCATCATCATAGCGGGCCAGACGATCCAAGTGTACCACCATCTTCCCGCGGAGCACCTGGATGCGGTAGACCACGTCGTTTATCCTCTTCGCCACTTGGTACGGTCCTTGCCACGGCTGTAGAAGTTTCGGGCAGCGTCCCTTGGTCCGAGTAGGGCGATACAACCAGACCAGGTCACCTTGCTGGAACCCTTGGCTGTTGGCTTGCCTGTCGTATCGGGTCTTCATGCGGTTGGTCGCCTTTGTTCTGACAAGCCATCTCATGCAGGTCGTGGAGATGGTCCACCAGGTTCTCTACATACTCGGTTGCTGGCTGTTTTGCGTCCGGGAGCCTTCCAAAAGCCAGATCACAGGGGAGGCGTAACTCTTGGCCGAACATTAAGATGGCTGGCGTCATCCCAATGGTGTCGTGTGTTGAGGAGCGCTAGGCCACCTTGACGTCACAGTCTCGCCGATGGCTGGCCTCGATTTTCCTCAGGTGCCCTAAGGTCTTGATGTATCTTTCGACCATGCTATCCAATTGGGTATGTAGCGTTGTGCGAGTCTTGTTAAACCCAAGTCTTTCTAGTACCTCCTTCATTAGGTTGGACTCAAAATTGGTACCCTGGTCGCTGTGGAGCTCTAACGGCACCCCAAATCGGCAGAACACTTGCTCCACGTGGCAGTCTGTGATTGTCTTTGCCTCATGGTTCGGGATGGCATACATCTCCGGCCACTTGTAGTCCACGACCACCATCAGGTACTTGTTGCCTCATTCGGACACTGGGAATGGTCCAGCCATGTCGACGGCGATCCTTTCGAATGGCGCTCCGACGTTGTACTGCTGCATGCAACCCCGGCTCCTAGTCTGGCGGCTGCTACTCGCCGCGCACACGTAAGATTGACGACACCATCTCTCAGCATCTGCTCGGAGCCTCAGCCAGTAGTAACGCTGCCGAAGTTTGTCGATCGTCCGGTTTGCTCCCAGGTGCCCTCCTGAAGTACCGGCGTGCACTTCCAGGTTGGTCTTGTCCCTGCTGCCACTTCTCTCAAGAGTGGCCCCAAGTCTGCATCCGCCAGCTGCTCCCTCATCAGGCCTGCGCTATCCCAGCCATCCGCAGGCACTGCCGTGACCACTCGGAGAGCTGCGGCACGCTCATTCTCTTCCACTCTTGTGCACTGGCCGCACTCTTCTGGGCAGGGTCTTCGGGACATGGCGTCTGCGTTGCCGTGGCTCTTCCCTCTACGATGTTCAGAGGTGAAGTACTCCTGCAGCCTCTGTACCCAACGGGCTGTCTGGTCTTCCAGGTTCCTAAAGCTAGGTAGCCAGGTGAGGGCGGAATGGTCAGTCCTCAGGTGGAATGGCTGGCCATACAGGTATTTGTGGAAGTGCTCCAAGGTCTTTACTACCACAATGAACGTGCTGCCTGGTTGTGGAAATCCCAGAATAAGAGCACTGCAAAGTGTCTTCTTCAGCCGCTGGAAAGCGTCTTGGGGTTGTCCGTCCTCGCATAAGGTTGGTGTTCCTCTGTCAGGCGGGTGAGGGGCTTGGCGATGTTGGAGAAGCCCTTTATGAAGCGGTGGTAATAACTGCGCAGCACCAGGAAACTGCGCAATTCTCTCTTATCCTTTGGCCGAGGCCAATCTCCCACAGCCTGTGTCTGGGTCTGTGGCCACTGCGGTTGCTGAGACTATGTGGCCCAAGTAGTTAACTTCCTTGCGGAAAAGCTGGCATTTCGTTGCATTTAGCTTCAAATTGGTCGCCTGCAGTCTCTGTAACACCTTGTTAAGGTTTTCCAGATGGTCTTCGAAGGTCTTACCGACGATGATATCCAGGTATAGCAGGCAGGCGTCGTAAGTCAATCCTCTCATCACTGACTTCATGAGGCGTTGGAAGGTAGCTGGTGCGTTGCAGAGGCCAAAGGGCATAACTGTGAATTGCCAAAGCCCATGACCTGTCGAGAATGCGGTCTTTTCCTTGTCTCACGGGTCCAGAGCTACTTGCCTGTAACCCGACTTCAGGTCCAGGGTCGAGAACCACTGTGCACCCGCTAGCGTTTCCAGGGTGTCAATCCGTCAAGGTGAAACAGGCCTTTTGGGTGACAGGGTTCAGCTTCCTGAAGTCCACGCAGAAGCGTAGCTCGCCGTTCTTCGTCACCAGGACTACGGGGGGACACCAAAGGCTGTCAGACTCTTCAATCACTCCCCTGGGTTTCATGTCATCTAGCCTATCCCGTACCACCGCTTGTTCTGCCAGCGGAACGCGTCTAGGTGGTTGCCGAATAGGCCGGGCGTCTCCGGTGTCGATACGGTGAAGCACTTTATCCGTGCGGCCGTAGTCATTGTTACCTTGGCTGAAGACGCGCTGGTATCGCCTCAAAAGTTATCGAACTTTCTCCAGCTGTTCTGCGGTCAGGTGGTCGGCCGCCCTCTCCAATAAGGCTTCCATCCGGAGCCCCAGGTGTTGCTTCGGCACCGGCATGTCAATTGCTGTCACACTGACCAAGGGCTCGCATGTTCCCAACTCCGTCCCGGCCTGGACGTCGTGATCGGAGTCTGTCAGATTGAGCAGCCTCACTGGTACCTCCTCTCTGCACGGCAACAATGTTCCGGCTACACAGTCCGTGCACAGGCGTCTTCTGATCCAGCATCATGTTCTTGTTTTGCTGGCCTTCCAGTCGCGCAGTCACCACCACCTCGCTTCTCGCGGGGACAACCACGTCTTCCTTCAAGATGACCCTGCAGATTCCCAAGTGTTCTTCGGGTTGCCGGAGTATCACCTCTTCTCCACTGAGCCACAGGACCTTCCTACCGACGTCGACCTTCGCCTCGTGGCTCCTGAGGGCATCCAATCCCAGTATCACCTCAGCCACCTTCGCGACGAACATCCACAGACGCAAAGCACCCCGTCCCAAGGCCAACCTCAGTAGGGCCTCCCTCTCCACGGGCAAGGTGTCGCCCGATGCCGTCACTAACTGTTGTGGTCGGCTCGAAGAGCTTTTAGTTCTTTTTAGTTCCTTTTATCTGTTTTTTTGCGTGTTTTCATTTTTAAAGGGCGCTAATGACCGCGCAGTTGTGCGCCCTTAATCACACATCATCATCGGTTTTCTCGACGGCAAATCCTTGGCCATGTCAGGTCTGATGATGGTCACGGCTGCCTCGGTGTCTACGAGCACGCGGCATGGCTTCCCTGTCACCCAACCATCCGCGATGAGGCTGTCATCTATCCGTCGGCTGACGGTGCGCAGTGGCACTCGAGGGGATGGTAATGTCTCCGCCGTTGTGCCCCTCGCCACGCCGGGCCTTACTCGTTCTTCCGGCTGCTCTTCCTGGTATCGGCTGTCTCTCTCCACGTGTCCCGGCTGGCCGCATCCGCAGCACACGCCACTGGGTCTTCACCGGCGTCCCTCGACTGGTGTTTGGCCTTCCGTGTAGCGGAAACTCCTGGTTCGCGACGTCTGGGTAGCCGTCACCTTGGCCGCCTCCATCCTTAATGCTGCCGTTAGCGCCTCGTGGATGGTTTTGTAATCGCCGAGCGTTAGTCGCTGACGAATCTCCGTGTCTCGTACCCCGTCAACAAAGTTGTAGGCTGCTTCTTGAGATACGAACTCTGGTGGGAGGTCAACTAAGGTTTTACTGGCCAGCTGCTCGATTGTAAGGGCGAACTGCTGCAGTGTCTCCCCTGGCTGCTGCGACCTTGACTTCAGCTGGCTGCGGTACGGTGCGGCTAAGCGGTGGTTTCCAAAACGATTCTCCAGGGCCTCCCAGATGTCTTTTGGTGCCGCCGCTGTCTGGACCGCATTCAGGACTTCTGCGGCCCCTTCCTGGAGACTGGCTATTACCTGTGCTATTCCTCTGGTGACCACTTGTTGTGTTTGGCCACCGTGTCGAATTGACGGCGGAAGACTTCGAAAGTTGTCGCGCCGTCGTATGTGGGAGGTTTGACGCGCGTAGATGCGTCGCGTCACGGCGCGTCGACCTTTAAATCCTTTAACCTCCTGCTGATGACGTCCTCCACCATGGTGCTCAGGGACTTTGTGTTGCTGTCGGCCTTTTCCTCAAGCTCGTTAACGCGGCTCGCCAGGTCTTCGACGCAATCGTCCACTTGACCCATCCGCTTGCCCAGCTCCGTGACGTCATCCCTCTCGCCGGTCAACTGCTCTTCAAACTTTGCGGCGAGGGCCTCGTTTGCCGCTTTCGTCGATTCGGTCATCTCGGCCAGGCTATCGTTCGCCGTTCTCATTTCCTTCAGTTCCGCGGTGAGGTTGTCGTTAGCCGTTTTCATTTCTTGCAATTCCGCTGCCAGGTTGTTGTTTGCCGTTTCCGTCTTTGTTGTTAGCTCGGTCATCATTGCGGCCAAGTTGTTATTTGCCATCTTCAACTTCTCTAGAATCTGTGTCAATGCAGCCTCCATGACGTAATGTCTCACTCCTGATACCAATTGTGACGTTTGTAGAATTAAAAGTCCGAGTTGCAGATATTCCAAATGTTCTTTATTTCAGTAGAAATACACTGTTCAATTCTCAGGTAACAACATTACGTCACATACACACCACTATCTACCAAGGTCGATGGCAATAACAAACAGCATTCTGATTACATTAGCTCTCGTTACAACAACACTACAGCTGTTTACTGCTTATGGGAGTTACCTGCCAGACACAAAGGGAGACGGGCGCGTAAGCACACGCGCTTGCAACCGAAAATGATTGACACGCAAATGTATAGAATTAGGATCGGCGCTTTTAATGCATTTAGAACGAACCAGAAAAATCAGCAGGGATCTTCTGGAATATGTTTAATTAGTGTATGGTACATCTTAGTGATATGGGCTTTGTTAATTATTGGGGGAGTGAACTAAACCCCGGACCGACAATGGAGCAATTAGCCGCGATGCTGGAAAATATCACAAAAGAAATAAAAGAAGTGAAGGAGATGGAAAATAGAATTGACAAGAAGATTGGCAAACAGTTTAATGGGATGTTAACAGCATTAGAGAAATTTGATGAGGAAGTAAAGGAAGAAATAAAAGAATGTAAAGACAGACTAACCCGATTGGAAAATTTAGAGGAAGGGAATCGGAAACTAAACCTGATAATATTTGGATTAGAAGAGAGAAAAGACCGACTAGTATGGCAGGATGTAGAAGATCTATTCCAACAAAAACTGAAACTAAATATGGCAGGTTGGGAGATAATGGATTGTTTTAGAATAGGAAGATTTGGACCGAAACCAAGACCAGTAATAGTGAAAGTAGCTTCAATGAGATTCAAATGGGAAGTGTTGAGGAACAGTAAACAGTTAAAAGGCACTAAAATATTTATTGAGCAAGATTTGGGTAAGAAACAGCGCAAATTGAAATCTTTAGCTTTATTGGAAATGAAGAAAGCAAGAGCAGCAGCAAAACGGGCATATTTAAAAGGTATTGATTTGTGGATCGATGGTGTGAAACAGGAACTTCGTCAGCACTACGTTACATGGGAGGGCAACTACATTTTTAGGGCAAAAGACGACAGGAATGTCCAACTGGCACGTGGTTGAACTACAGAAACAGAGCATACGTCACTTGCGAGGAAGCTAGAGTCAGCGGTGCTGACGAGGGAAAGAGAAGATACGTCACCTGTGATGTCACACATACGGACCGAACACAGGACTGAGCGAGTCGAATCACAACAGCTATACTGGTCGCTAATCTAAAAAGTGATTGACATTTCGTACGGAGAGAGAGGCGACGTTGCTGCTCATTGCTGCCACGTGGAGAGTGCGATAGCATTATGCGTGCGAAGGTGATTCACTTGCGACTGCAATGGGTATTTTATTATTATTATTATTATTATTATTATTATTATTATTATTATTATTATTATTATTATTATTATTATTATTATTATTATTATTATTATTATTATTATTATTATTATTATTATTATTTATAATACTATACACAAAGACAATTGTGCAGTCATGGATCTACATGCAAGAACACATCAATTTAAAGATCATCATAACAAAAGAGGCATACCTGTGACACTTTGATGCTTATTGAAGTGGGAAAATGCCGCTTACATATTTTTTCCCGGGAGTTTCTAATTTATACCCCAATGTCTAACTTTCTTCTTTAAAATACTTTTATTTCCCAATCTTAACCTTAATGCCTATGCACGTGAAGTCCTATCAAGCACCTTAGAGAATGGAATACTAGACTCCCCTTTCAATTTCCCCTCATCGAAATATTCTCTCACAGAGCATATTATTTCCGGTGTATGTCCTTTAATTGTAATACCTTTACTAAATACAGTTTTATTTGGTTCCCGAGCACATTCAGGTTTTCGCTTGTCACTATATTTTGACATAATTAAACATTCATTAAATGCAATTGCAAATGATCACAACACGCGCTCAGATACATGGACTCAGGCACACGTAAACCAAGGCAAATTGCCACAAATAAAATGCAAAGTAACTTGCGAGTACAGGATCTCTGTGAGGGCATTCTGTTTATGCAGCGTTATCAGAAGAGAAACAAACACCAAGGTATTATGATTACTGCAGCGTTTGCGTAACTCGCTTGCACGCGTCATGCTAAGCACGTGTTAGAATATCGGCAACCAAGGTTTAGCGTCGTAACGTTGTCATGGAAACGTCTCGACTCTAATTGGTCATTTTAATCGTTACTATGACGATGTGAAGCTCATACCACATCAAGTAGTTTGGGAATGGCAAAGATTGATTAGAATTTAGGCAACTTACAAGTGGTGTCAATGCCATCAGGTAGTATCTTGGAAGTGAAAGACCGTGTCGTGTGCACACCAGGAGCCAGATGAACTAAGAAAGGTGGAGGTTCAGAAGAAAAGATGAAGCATAGGGATTCGCATTATCCATTGGGAGTTGGAATGTGAACGGGCTTTGGGAGAAAGTGTGCAGTGGGGAAATCTATAATGTGCTAAAAACTTGTGATATGTTAATGGTTGTGGAAACCTGGGTAGAGAAAAAAACTAGTGTAACAATTCCAGGATTTGACTTTTATAGCATAAGTGGAATGAAGAACCAAAGGAAAGGCAGAGCTTCAGGGGGTTTAGGCTGTTTTATAAAGAAAGATAAATGTCTTAAAGTGAAAGAAGAAAAATAACTGTCAAGCAGATCAGTGTTATGGATCTCCATAGGGGACATGTATCAAAATGGGGGAACTGTCTGTATTGCTACAGTGTATAACCCACCTACTGTATCAGAGTTCTATGATCCAAATGCGTTTAGTTGGGGTATAGAAGTGTTGGAAAATAAGTATGGGAAAGTTGAAATAATAATTGTAGGTGATTTAAATGCAAGAATAGAGGAACACCAGGTTAAATGGATTAATCCAAGTGATGAAGCTAAGAAGGAACTTGAAATAGAGAACAGGCATAGTAAAGAGAAGGTTACCAATAATGAAGGGAGGAAACTTTTAGATTTCTGTGAGGAGAATAATCTTATGATCTGTAATGGCCTGAAAGCAGGTGACAAAGAAGGGGAATTCACATTTGCTAATAAAAATGGCCAAAGTGTGGTAGATATTTTAATGTATTCTGTAGGAATTGATGATGAATGGATCCTAGATTTTGAAGTTATGAATGTTTTAACATCAAGCTACCACTTTCCATTAAGATTAGAGTTAGGGGAAGGCAACAAGCGTATGAAGAAGCTTGATTAAGGATGTCTCAGTGTGGTGGAAATGTATAAGTGGAAAAAAGAGTTGCATAAAACATTTGTTAATGAATTGAATTCAGAGAGTAGTAAAATCTTAAAGTGAGGGTACAAAGCTTAACTGAGAATAAAATAGAGCAAGCCTTAGAGGCACTGGAATATATTGTTAAAAGGGCATGGGGCTGGTATGAAAATGCGGGGTTCTAAAGGCATCAGTAGGCAGTGGTTTGACAAGGATTGCCAGGTGGCGAAGGGAAGAGTAGCACAGGAATTAAAGAACTGGCGACAATCAGGGGAAAAAGAGGAAAGGGAAAATTTCCTGATCTTGAGATGGGCATACGGGTGTCTTAATGGAACAAAAAAAGGGAATGGGGTGAGTAAATAGGCAGGATGCTAAATGAAGCAGCAAGAATACATGACACTAAGAAAATTTGGTCAATAATAAGAGGGCTATATAAAGATGTGGGAAGAGACGAGTATATAGGCGCAGATCAATGGTGTGCATACTTATCACTTTTAGGACAAGATAATTATATCAGAGGGGAAAGAAGTTTGTTAGGGGGTCCACAAATAATTAATGAATTAGATATATCTTGGATGCTGAATTTTGTGAACAAATAAGGAGGTTAAAAGCTAACAAAGCTAGTGGTATTGATGGTATACCAGGAGAATTTTGGAAGGCTTGGGCACTCGATGAAACTAGGAGGAAAATAGTGATAAAATTATTCAGTAAAATAATGGAAGAAAAGAAAATTCCTAGGAAATGGAGGACAAGTATGGTATTGCCAATTTACAAGGGAAAGGGAGATAAAAATAACCCCGCTAACTTCAGAGGGATTAGTTTATTGTCTATTCTAGGTAAGATTTTCACTGGAATTCTAGCAAATAGGTTGCAAAATTGGGTTGAGAAGGAGAATAAACTATCGGGAGTTCCAAGCAGGTTTTAGAGCGGGCAGGAGAACATCGGACAACATCTTTATTATTAAAACAATTGTACACAAATATCTGAGCAATAAAAGGGGAAGGGTATATATGATATTTATTGATCTAGAAAAGGCATTTGATTCTATTAATAGAGAAGCATTGTGGATAAAATTAAGCAGTAAGGGCATAAGTCATGCATTTATAGAAGTAATTAAGATGATATACTAGGAGAATGAGTTGTGTATAAAACTACCAGGCAATAAAGTAACTAAATCTATATCGAGTAAGGCAGGGATATAAACTTAGTCCAGTATTATTTAACCTTTATATCATTGGAATTTTAGAGGAGATATCAAGTTGTAGGGTACATTCACCAGTTATTAATAATAAAGAAATCCTGGGGCTATTGTTTGCAGATGACCTAGTAGTTGGGTCCATATCAAGTGGAGGGCTGAGAAGAGCAATCTAGGCAGCCAATTCTTATTGCAATAAATGGGGTTTGAAAGTGAATGAAAACAAAACCAAGTGACAAAAGCTCACTGAGATTATATAGAGAAATAAAAACAACTCGGGGGAGGGAAGGATATATAGATATATGTAGTAAGTTAGGGCGACGAGGTTTTGCTTGGGTGAGAACAGGAGTGAGAAACTTGAAAGGTATAGGTCGAGAGACAGCTAGATAAATGTCCACTGTATGGAGAAGAAAATGCAGATTTCCATTGTATATTAAATTGTAGTCAAACAAAGATATGGAGAGAGCAGGCTTGGCTACATAAATAGGACAACTCGGGGGCGCGGGGGGGGGGGGGGGGGTGAACTAGTAATTAGAAAAATTTTGTCAGTAAAAGGGGAAAAGAACAGGAGAAATATAGGGAAAGTTAAAGAGAGATGGCTAAGAACAATTAAGAGAAAAATGTAGAGTGGGGTAGGTGAAATGGTAAAAAGTGTAAAAAGGAGTAGAGGGCCTCCAATACACTAAAACCTAGGGTTAGGTGTATGGGAACCGAATTACTATTCAGTGGTGGGCAACATGATACGATTTTCAGGATTTAGGAATATATGGCATATTTCAGTATGGATTTTATAATTGTAATCTTGATTTTGTATTTCCATTTGATGATGTAAAAGGAAGGATGAGAAATAAATGAGAAATTAACCACTGCTTACGACTCAGCTCTGGGCGAGTCGTCGCCTTCTTAAATACCTCATCTGATAATTCCAGACTGTTCCTGAACAATTTAAGAAACCGAATAACCTCTATCATTTAAGATGTCCCAGAAATTTCCATTTATCTCAGTTTGTTTCGGCAGACCTTTATCTGCCGGCTCTTTGTGTACACAAGCCGCGCTAACGTAAATAACGGGTTCGCGACAATAATTTCCTTAGAAATAGTAACTATATTTTTTCTCCAAATTTCACATTTTAACAAGATGAGACAGAAACCACAGTTCGGGTCAGAAACCGCAGTTGGGGGAAAAAATCCATTAACTTAAGGAATGTGTCAAGGGGCGAGCAAGAAAACACTCCCCTAAGGAATGTGAGAAGAAGTCTGAATATTTCTTCACATGACCCCGAAGGTCAAAAAGGAGGGACAGAGGGGTGAGAGCCTAGTAAGAGTAAAGAAATAGGAAAACGAACCTCCAATAAAAATGGTTATGCATCACGTGATACGGGCGGAATAGTCACGGAAATAGGAAAGGGGCGTGCTAGATAGTCTGCGGTAGGAAAAGACACTGAGAACGGAGAAAAGAGGCGACACTTCATCGTAGATCGTTTTCGGGGAAGGTAACGTTGTAACGAGCAAGTTGTTTGGGAGCAAAGTTTGATCGCTGGACCCTGAAACGGAGTCGCTCTATCATACTGATCACTAGTCCGGAGCAAAATCGGTCTTTCGGTGTAGAATCCTTTATATCCACCAATTACCGCCTCAAATGGCACCCAACGTGTTTTAACCACCCAGCGAGCTTCCACAACCACCAACATCTCCTTCGAGACCATCACTCCGAGAACGAGATTACCGTCCGGAGACAACACCCAGAGCAATAGACGCCGAGAACGAGATTACCGCCCGGAGACAACACCCAGAGCAACAGCAGATCACACCACGACATCATAGACGGACACCGCGGACAGTGTCGCTGAGCACAACAACAGGACAGCAACAACCACCACTTCCAACGGAGGTAAACACCAACAACATCACGAGTAAGTACCCTTTCCAAAGTCTTTCCACAAGGGGCACTCACTGTGTAGGACAAGTCTGGCAGTGACACTACAGACTGTGTAAAATTTGTATGATCCTGAGAAGTGGCAGGATAATTAGCGCAGACATGGAGGAACAAATCCAAGGGCAGCCCGGAGATATCGCTGTGCAAGAAATTAGTCCTGAGGCAACACTCAGCCTCACGGCTATGATGCAACAGATGCTCCAGCAGCTCCAAAGCAACCTAGAGACTAAGATTTCCGAACAAAGTCAACAAATAGAAAATAGAATGTCAGAACATAGTCAGCAAATAGCAGCAAGAAACAGCATGTTAGAAAATAATTTAGAAGAAAAGATTGCAGAATACACAAACACGTTGAAAAGACAATTAGAAAGTAAAACAGAAGAACAGAATAAGCAATTAGCAGAAATTAGGTTAGGGCAGGCCACTATAGAGGCAGAATTTTTGAATATGCGCACAGAGGTGCACGATACACAAAAGGACATGGAAACCACCAGAGAGCAACTTACACAGATTTCACAGCATTATGATAATGTGCATGCCCAGTTGAGGGAGGAGATGCGAAACACCTGTGTCGTAATACAAAATAGGCAGAAAGAAGCAGAAAATTCCACTCATAATGAATTGATAGCAATTAAAGCAACCCTGACACAGGCAGACGCAGCTCAACGCTCAACTGATAAAAGAATTGAACACCATGCACGAGAAATGGCATCACTCAAAGAGGCTCTTAATGATTTAAAAATATGTAATGACCAACCTCAGAGTAATGACATTTCAAGTGTACCAACAAGACAGGGACCGATGAACACGTGCCAAAACACGTCTTCAACAGTACCTATGGAAACATGTCATAGTGTTAGCCAAGGGAGCATATACAATAACTGTATAAACACCGGGTACCCTAACCATTTTCACTTGTTAAATGAAATAGCCGTGCCAACATTTGATGACGTGAGAGACAACGCGAAGCGTTACATAATGGACCTAGAATATTACTTTCAGCTCAAGAACATTCCAGATGATTTTAAGATGATAATAGTTAAACGAGGCTTGCAGGGACGGTCACTGACTTGGTTTAGGCTAGCAGTAGGTGACCACACTAGTTACACAGACTTCAAACAACACTTTTTAACAAAATATTGGAATGGCGCAACACAATATGCGGTCCGAACGAACATAAATACAGGAAAATATCCACACAGAGGACGATCCATGGTGGATTACTTTCTAGACTTAGCGCAACAAAGTAAAATGTTGGACCCTCCCATGGAACCTCAGGAATGTATTAGTTTAGTTACGCGTCACTACCCAGAACAGATAAAAAATCATTTAATTGTCGCACGACCCAGTACAATTAGCGAGACAATCGAACTTTTGACGGCACTAGAACCACCCAGGACTGAACTGAACCCAGGACTACGAGATGACAGGACGTCGCAACATGCCCAAAACTTTAGTGGGACGAGGGCATACAACACTGGAAATGCCAGACATAACGACCAGACACACTCCAGAGACCGGTACAGAGACCAGGTACCCGCGTATGACCACAGAAGACACAATTCCCGATATCACCAAAGACAACCCCGAGAAAATCCTCAACATCCCCAGCGAACACATTACATAAATTTCATGCGCACACAACGAAAATATCCAAGACGACACGCCAATGACAGCCATATTATCGGAGAGAGACGGTATGATGTTTTTCAAAGACCATACAAAAATGACTTACCCAGGGAAAATCCTGCAGGACGCCGATGGACCAATAATGGTCATGACCATGATAATCGACCACACACGACAGACCAGCGAGCAGAACAAGCACCTCATGAGAACCATGAGTCAACAAGCAAAGAAACAATTAGGAGTAGGTCCCCAACGACAAATTACAATGGTGCAAGGCCCAAACAAAAATGGTTTGCGAACCAGACATTTCTCCCAACCACCCACACATCCCTAAACGGTGCAAGTGCGATACACAATACGGAAAACTAAATTCGGGTAGGAGACTGTTTCCTTTTTCTGCCTCGAGGTATGTTAAGAAGAATGGAAACACTAAAAATACGATGGCGCAACTACAGATACACGATGAGGATAAAGACTTGACAGTCGGAAACAATGCTGGAAACATGAACTCAGATACAATACAGCAAGACATAGCAGAAACGCCACAAATAGAGATCACCATAGCAGATGAAACTTTCCTGGCAACGCTAGACACTGGAGCGACAGCATCTGTCTGTAGTCTAAAATTCTTTAACCACTTGGAAGCGAAAGGCATACACCTACAAACGTTACCCACCAAAAATGTGTACGTACTAATGGCCATAGGAAGACAGAAACAACGTATACAAAAACAAGTTATGATTCCATTCACTTTAGGCCAAAATCATGTGGAAATCATTTTTTTGATAATACCGCATTTGGCTGTACAAGTTATTCTAGGAAGCGATTTCTTCCAAGCATTTCACGCAAAGATTAATTACGCAGCCAGAATTTTAAACATACGAGGCAACAACAAAGAGTTTCCAATTCCTTTTTCCCAGCAGGCAGTTCCCAACATGCAATTAACAGAAGCCGAAAACCAATTGGAGGAGGAACAATTTTTTGTTCAATGCATTAATATAAGCAAAGATATTTACCTTGCGATTTTAAAGACTGAGGAAATTGTTAGCACACATGAGAGTTGTAAAAGTTTTGACTTGATTAATGGCGAGGCAACTGACCTATTCGGCAGGGACGAAAAAGCAAGTTTTTCCCCTGTCACGATAGTAATAAATGGCTCCATGAGAGTGGGTGTGAGTGACAGACCCAAACAGCTGGAGGGAAAGCCACCCTTAGAAACCGCATGTCCGTTCCTTGACCCAAATTTACAAATGCATTCCAAATTAGGGGAGAAAGTGAATGGACTCACACACTTGGACGAAAGACAAAAAGAATCTCTTTTTTCTGTTCTGTGGAAGAACAGAGCTGCTTTTACGGAAGGACCAGCTGTGATCATTGCTCAATTCGGTGACCGTTCTTTTGAGTTAGAAGATGTTAAGACAAATAAAAAATTAGGCAGGTATAATTTATCTTTATTGAGACCCTTTAGAGAATTGGCCATTGCCAACGACAAGCCATAATTTGACGCATCCCGAAGTCACTGACCTCATTAACTGTAAGGGAAAAAAAATTATTGTAAAGCTAACTGTTTGACGCAAATAGGATTGAAGTATAGAGATAGAGCGAAATTTTTGGGAAGTAAGAACCCGAGCTTAAACCAAATGCTACCCTTGTCTACACAAAAAGAATAAAGACACAATTGTAACAAAAAAAAAAAAAAATAAAACAATTATATTTCCTGATATCCGAGTTATATGTTTGTGATTCAAAATAACAAGAGTGTGATAGTGCACGAAGAAAGAAATCTGTGCTAGATATGCACAAGTGAGATGCGTGTGATAGTGTACGGAGTGTTAATTACCCACAATATTGTAATGAAAGTACAGAGCTCAAAAGACAAAAATGCACCAACCAAATATGTCAATAAAAAAGTGAAGGCAAATCAATTGTTCTGTATGCCAAAAGAAAGTGTAGACTTGCACAAGAAATGTAAAATACAAATAAACAGAAATATTTAAGGGCTCATATATGTAACAATGTATTTCAGGGTATTGCTAGGTAACAATGTATTTAAGGATATGTGTATATCTATGTATGTATATATTTTGTCTCTTGTTCAGTGTATATGTAACAGCTCAAAAAAAAAAAAAAAAAAAAAAAAAAAAAAAAACTCCTTGCTCGTTCGCGCATTGATGGAGCGAAGGCCGATAGGAAGTAACTTAGGAGTAATCCAGTTCACATCATTTTTGTTGATTACTGTTTAGTGGGACTTTCGAAGGAATTTACAATTTTCCCAATTAAAAAAAAAATAAATAAATAAATAAGTAAATAAAAGAAAATTGCAATATTCCTCCGAAGGGCATTTTGAGACAGAAACCACAGTTCGGGTCAGAAACCGCAGTTGGGGGAAAAAATCCATTAACTTAAGGAATGTGTCAAGGGGCGAGCAAGAAAACACTCCCCTAAGGAATGTGAGAAGAAGTCTGAATATTTCTTCACATGACCCCGAAGGTCAAAAAGGAGGGACAGAGGGGTGAGAGCCTAGTAAGAGTAAAGAAATAGGAAAACGAACCTCCAATAAAAATGGTTATGCATCACGTGATATGGGCGGAATAGTCACGGAAATAGGAAAGTGGCGTGCTAGATAGTCTGCGGTAGGAAAAGACGCTGAGAACGGAGAAAAGAGGCGACACTTCATCGTAGATCGTTTTCGGGGAAGGTAACGTTGTAACGAGCAAGTTGTTTGGGAGCAAAGTTGTAATCTAAATGTTACATAAATAAACTGGTGGGAAAATCAAGGAAGCAAAGGGTATTTTTATTTGATCGCTGGACCCTGAAACGGAGTCGCTCTATCATACTGATCACTAGTCCGGAGCAAAATCGGTCTTTCGGTGTAGAATCCTTTATATCCACCGATTACCGCCTCAAAGAGACATTAATTTTCATACTTAAAACATAATACTTATACCTGTCTATAACCCCTTAAATTGGTATTGCTTTCTTTTGATAAATTTTTCAAATTATCTGTTTCAGATCAAACCGTAAAATTGTTAAAATCAGTTTCTTCATCACTAGAACTGATTATTTGGAAGATGATATTCATTGTTTCAAGAATGCAGATAACTGATGAATTCCTGCCAATAAGTGGTTTATTAGAGCTATGTCAGTCAACCAGTAGACGACAGGATGCAAACCAGCCAGAAGAGAAGGAAGAAGAAAGAAGTAAGAGCATGATTCAGTCCCCTAACTGCAGATGAGGATAATGAATGACCTCAAAAATGCTTGTTTTAAAAATTTAGTAAGTGAATATGTATGTAAAGATAGTGAGACTCATTCCAAATTATAAATGAAGGAAACTTCACTGTAGTGCTGTTGCTTTTAATAGATAAAATACATATGTTTTTTCATGACAAATGAAATCTGTCTTGTACTTCTGTAGAACTGAATGATCTTTGCATAACTGGTAAACTTTAAGAGATAACAAATAAAACTTACAGCACAAAAATATCCTTTTAAAGCACACAATTTACATCTAAATTTTTTGTGGGGTTAGCAGTCTCAAAGTCATAGAGGCTAATTTGAATAGTTATAAATAAAAGCGTTGTTAACAGTGAAGCTAATTTCATTTATAAAGACTAAAAATGAGTCATACCTTTTAAAACTTGTAACTTCACTTACATCCTTTTAAAAAAATCAGGAACATTTCCGAGACTGTTGCAGTCTCATCATCAGCTGATTAGCGACTCATCACAGTTGATTTTTGTCTGGATCTCTTGTAATTGGCTCCCTCTCTCGGAAGATTCTTTACATAAGTTCAGTAGACCACTCACTGATTGCACATCAAAATGTAGAATATGTGGAATGTTTTTAATAATAAATTTTTTTTCCCATGTTGTAAGTTCAAGTTTTGTTGACAGTTTTATTAGTGACCTCCTCTCTGATGTGGTGGTTATTCTAGAAATGAAAAGCAACTGCCGATTTTTCCGTTTGTTTATATTTTATTCTGATTTTTAAATTTCTCTTTGTGAAACCAATATAAAATTTGCCACAGGCATATATAGGATAGATTGTGAAGACTGTGATAAAATACTGTCTTAACTGCAATGAGCAGTCATTTGCAGTGCATTGACAACTGTAAACTTCATCCAGGTTTTCATTGCCGTTAACTGACCGGTTGTAAATGACCAATTATCGTCTATTATCTGGGCTCGCAATTGTAAAATGGCAGCTTATGTCTTGGAATGCAGCAATTTCAAGGATGAGTTGTTACACATGCAGTACATTCACGCTGGTGAATAATCACATGCCCGTTACAGTGGATAGAGGAAATCATTTTGAAGATATGAATGACAGGAAATTTCAGGGAAGATTCAGATTATCCAAGGAAGTAATGTGGTGCTTAGTGGACAAATTGTGTGATAGGTTAGAATTCCCTACAAACAGAAATTATCCAATATCACATATGAATCGAGTGTTAACCACATTAAGATTTTATGCAACAGGTGCATATAATATAATAATCAGTGATGTGTCAAATATTCATCGAACAGCGGTGTTGCATATTATAAATAGTGTGTTGTGAGCAATAGGCAATCTTGGACGCAATTATATACAATTTCCGACTAATAATGCTAATGTAAGGGCTGTCATTGATAACTTTAGTACAATTATTGGTTTTCCAGAGTACTTGGAGCCATAGATGGCACACACATAAGGATTCAGTCACCTGGAGGTAAAATGGCTAAGTTTATAGAAACAGAAAAGGTTATTTTTCACTCAATTGCCAAACTGTGAGTGATCATAATTTACTTATTAGGGACATTGTTGCAACGTGGCCAGACTCGGTGCATGATACTATGTTTAGAATCTCCAGCCTAAGAGCAAAATTTGAAAATGGAGAAATGCCTCGTGGATATTTACTAGGAGTTAGTGGCTATGGTTGCAGGCCATATTTAATCCCCCCGATTATAAATCCACAAACTACTGCTGAGCAACGCTTTAACAATGCTCATATAAGAACCAGAAACTCAGTGGAGAGGCAGTTTGTAGTTTGGAAAAGGAGGTTTCCAGTATTGTCATTGAGGTTAAGATGTGACTTGCAAAATGCTATGTCAATAATTGTAGCCACAGCAGTGCTGCACAACATCGCCAGGAGTTTCAGTTTCGAGGAACCTTCTCTAGATCCTGAAATTCAGGTGCTGCTAGACCATCTGCAATGGGTCAGGGGAGCAGACATTGAGGAAAGTGATCCTGTTCCAACAGAACATCAAATGCCTCAGAATGGTGCAGTATCAGGAAGAGCAGTGAGACAGGCAATAATAAATCAGCACTTAGTTAGGGTATATATGTATATTTATTTATAAGGATTTATTTACACACAATTTTTATTTCTCCAGTATTTCAGTTTTTCTTTTAATATCAATAACTTGTACTCCTTGGTTTCCATTTCCCTGTCATGCTCCTTTTTCATTAGGTCCAACTATGACGTCAGAACCTCATCTTGCCTTTCACAAACCTCTACAATGCTTGTTGTAGGCTTCAGTTTGGTCGGCATCGTGCATTGGTGCCATGTTTTTGGTGTAGAGTTGAGCTCATGGATCTCAGCTTCTGCTGTCATGGAAGCTGGTGGTGCTTCCTGTAGCTGTTATTCCTGTAGCAAAGAAAAAATGTGTTAATTTGCTTAAATATGGCTTATTGTGTGTGTGTGTGTGAGACAATGAGAGAAATCATGGTATAATAATTGTAATACAGTAATATGCGTGCATGTGTGTGAGAGAGAATAAGAGAAATCACAGTGTAATTGTATATCAGCAACATGTTAAGTTTTTTTTAAATTATTGTACTTCCTTATTTAATATACATATTTTATATGTAATAAATATAGCTCTACTACAGGCAAAGTTATTGTTTAACGAGATTAGTGCACATGCCCAAATGTGGTTTACCCAGGGAAGCCGAGATTATTTTTTTATTTTAAAAATTAAAAATTAACACTAATTATGAGTAACTGTGTTGCTTAGAGGTCAATAGAGCACAGATTTTAAAAGCCAGGGCCATGAGTTGTAAATTATGGCCCAATACCGGTACCGCTAGGCTTTTATGGGAGCAAAATTTCATGCTTAGTTCTATGAACTCTGTGCATTATAATTCAGATTTTGGTAATAATTACATTTCTGATTAATTATTTTAACAATACATTTACTATTTTAAGGAATTGTGTGAAATTTCTCAAAATAGACAACACAAATTCCGACATTACTTTTCAGACATTTTGTGTGAATGCGAGAGCTGTGAGATCCTTTGAGACAACAGCATTGTTGATTTGTTGGAGCAATCAGGAGATGAAGTCTGTCCAGTTATGTGATCAGATACCCTAATCCTTGTCGTGCTCCATCATGAATTGGGCATTCATCCTTCAGATTTGGGTGCATTTGCATTCTTAGTGAGGTATGTAATATCTCGTCTGAATTCTAACTGGCATCTGTTTTTCTGGTTTGTGTAAAAGAGTCCAAGAACCATGTAAAATTAACCACCACCGCCACCATAGCCAGGATTTGAAATACGGATCTCCCGGTGTTCGTCCGGTTGCTCTTAACCATTGAGCTACCATGGCCAACATGCCAGCATGACATTGAATTCTGCAACTGATTTTTATTTTTCTCTCCAAAACACTAGGGGTTCTCATATACAATGAGATGTGCGCTGTTTGTGGCAATTTACTGTGCTGCAAGTACTTAGGTCCCAGGCTTCATAGTTAAGCAACTGTTAGGTTAATTAATGGAAATTAATAATTTTTTCACATGCTGGCATGTTGGCCATAGTAGCTCAATGGTTAAGAGCAACTCAACAGAGACCAGGAGATCCATGGTTCAAATCCCAACATGGCATTGAATTTTTCAGTCTGACTCTACCTATCCAAACCTTAGCCTACACTCTGCTAATGTGGAAGAATGATTTATTTCTAGGCATTTACTTTGTTCACAAACATTTTCCTGAATTCAGGAAAACTTGAGAGAGATTGGCTCATTTGAGAGGAGTGATTCAGGTTTTGGGAGACCAAGAGAAGTGCAAAGCATTGACCATGAACAAGTTCTTCATGGTATGGATGTAAATGCATTAGAGCATAAGATGCATTACTGCAAGGGAAAGCATTAGTAAAATGACTATCTTAAGCATTTTGTATGAAAATCTATCCCTGCATCATTTTAAGCAGTTGCAAAAATTAAGTACATCAGACTTTGAGTCAAGAACATTTTACTATTGCATATTGCAGAATTGTGCCATGTCTATGAATTTCTGTACATGCTCCTTGCTCATTGATGAGGTTAGGTTTACTTGCAGTGGTATCTTAAATTTTTATAATACTTATTACTGGGCCGATGGAAAACCTCATGAAGTACTATAGGACAGAGATGAACAATGTTATGACTAAATGTTTGTGGTAGAATCATTCATGATCACCTGAGTTAGGTCTGTTTCTTTCCTGCACACCTGAATGCGAGTCTTATTTACAGTTTCTCAGAAATTAATTGCACTATTTAATTGATGTGCCTCTGGATGTCATCCAATGAATGTGATGTTTACGCAGTGGTGTGCCAGCTCATTTCAGTTAGATAGTATGTAATTTCCTGAATAATACGTTTTCACATAAATGGATTCCACTTAGGGGGGTTTCATTGGATGTCCTGCTGAATTTTCTTATCCAAATCCAATGGATATCCTAGTCTGGGGACATTTCAAGTCCCTAATTTTGTTACAATTGTACCAAATGTTGGCAGTCCTCTGAGAGACTGTATTCATACTGGATTTTACCAAATATGGAACATCCAGGAATTTGCAAGAGTATGTGATAGCCTGAAACACAGACTTATGGCACACATCAGAGTTGGAGGAAATCACTTTCAGCAATTTTTATAACCTCCAATTTTCTGTAACTCGGCAATAAATGATTTTAGACCTATGTTCATATGAATCCTTTTTACTGTTTGATATTGGAAGGGTATTCCCAAAATATTTGACACCAATAAAGATATACTCTGTATTTGACCAAAACGTTTTGTTGGAATTTCATCACATGTGCATATTTTGAGATTAATAGCAATGCAACTTTCAGTTGTTGATGTAATGTGGTTCTGGTATGGAATGCTATAAAATTTAGCATGTGAACTTGGTTTCTCTATATATATTAACCAGTTTACCCACAGTTGCATTATTAGTTCAAATTGTACATAAAGTGAAATCTGCAATACATTCTTGCTTCTATCACCAAGTTGGACATGCTACTTAAAGACAGGAAAAAGCTCTTTATTTGGTGCACTTCAAATATCTGAATTACAAAGTTTTTGTACTTAATGAAAATTCCAATTAAAACATTAAAAACTACATTAACACTAAAAACTATTGGACACCACAAATATTAGTTATGAATACTCTGAGATAATAAATAACAATTTGTAACAAACTTTACTTCTCTGTCAATAGCTTCAATTTTTATAAAATATTCTGACTATTGATATTGAATTTGACTTATATAATCCCTCAAAATGAACTTAATGCTCATCAATGCTTAGTTTGTGTAGATTGAAGGATATCAGTTTAATTAGATACTAAGATATATCAAGAAAAAGTTATTTGCTTTTCTTTACAGTCAAAATTTGCAGTTGAAGACTATGTTGAGGCAGATTTACATCTCTCCCTGGATGTGTGGATTGCTAACAGTCTGGATGGTACAAGTTCATAACAATTTTGAATTGAATCACAAAACACAGTACCTGTGTGACAAGCTGGATGACCATCATTTATCAGAAGCTACTATAGGCGAAGAAACATTACAATTCGGGAACAGCAGCACTGTTTTTTGCAAGCAAATTTATGTAAGTTCCATGAGGACTATGTTTTGCATGCCATCAGGTGTCTGACCAGTTACTAAATATATATATGCTTTAAATTAATGATCAGGAGGTTTACTTGTGTTTTGTAAGATAAATTGAGTACCTGTTTTGTGACTTGATGGTATATTTAGCTCTTTGCTTTTAATTACTCTCTTGATTTGTTATTATTTATCCCATATACAGTATATATATACATGATATAGGATATGTGAAAAGCATAAAATGTACATCTTTACAAGTTTCATTAAAGTTTAAGACTGGAAAAAATCATCTGCACTGTAATAGTAATGATAGTGGTATAATGTTCATTTTTACAGTTCTGTCAAAATGGAATAAAATTTAAAAAAAAAAAAAATATATAGAATTAAGATCCCCACACACTAAAGGTGTACAGCATACATAATTACGTTTCTAAGAACTCAGTTGCTGAAAAAAATGAGTGGACTACATTGAGAGATAAATTATTTTGTGATTGCCTTGTCAGGGAACTACCAAAGGGTCCTTTATGTATGCACACAAATCATCTCTGACCTGGCAGTTTGTCTTCTTAAGTCATTGGTTTGAGAGATGCCACACCCTCCACTGTCTGACTCAAGATTATCAGTTGCCAAGTAATTTCTCCTTCACTTTAATAAGAAAGACCTAAGGAGTTTTTAAAATCATTTTATGTTTTTAAGAGTAGTAGGTGGCTTGTTACACAGTATTATTCCAATGCAGTGTGCACTTTTTTTAGCTAGGTTAGTTCTGTAGTACTGAACGTGTAGATCCTCTATCTCTAGTATACTAATCACATATCTGTGTTTACAATTAGTTTGTGAGGTTGGATGTGGCACATTATCTCCAGCATATTTGTTTATACTAAGCAACAGTACAGAGAATATGGCTGTACGTAGCCCAGGCTATCTTGCCATCTTTCACCCTAGTTTTCTTTTCCTTAAATGCTAAAACATTTTAATCAGGATAGTGCTGATAAAAGGGCACAATAGTCATGTTCAATATTTTATGAAACAGCCCATAAACTTACCTTTCTTCTCTTTATCTGACCATATCTATTTCTTTTTTACTTTGGCCAAATTCTCACCTACCTTCTTGCTATCCTCACTGAAGAATGTAATCAGTAGTCAGTCTTAAACACTCCACCAGGCCGCACTTGGCTCTCACCGAGGTGGCCCAGGTTCAATCCTAGGCAACCGCAAAGTGAGATTTGTGGTAGACAACACGGTGCTGGGGCGGGTTTTCTCCAGGATCTATGGTTTTCCCTGCCATCTCATTCCACCAGTGCTCCATCTCATGTATCATCAGTGTGCCATATATAGTAAAAACTGTACTAAATGCTACATATTTTTAACACTCCGTCACATACATTTTATTTTTTGAGGGACTAGTTTTGAAAGCTGTTGCTTCCATTCTCAACCTCAGAGGTAATAAATAAACCGGACATGGGAGATTGTCTTAATATCGAAAAATAAGGACCAAGTAATGCCATTACCAGAGAGAAGACAGAAGACAACAGACGATAGTTGAATCTTCGAGATTTAGAATGGAAGCAACAACTTTCAAATTAGTTCCTCATAAAATAAAAATGTAAGTGACAGTGTTGAAAACCAACTGCAAATAGTTTTTTCAGTTAATTTGGACATCATTGTTACTAAATTCCTCCCAACCTGCATAATTTAATTAAAGCTACATTTCTGTCTGTTTTCAATTATTTCCCATTTAAACACTGTTTCCTCCATTGCCCTGTCCCTTTACATTAAAAAACTATATGTTCTATATCTTGCTTTCTCCCACATATTGAACATTGATTCTGTTGAAGGCCTTTTGTCATACCCTTAGTCTGTAACACCAGTCATATGCAAGCAATACTCTTTATTCTTTATTTAATTTATCCACTTACCATTCTTTTTGATCATAAATCATATTTATTTATTTTATTTTGTCAATAGACTGCAAAGCACTTTCTGACATTGCCAATTACAATCTAAAAGTTTACAATTATAGGATATAGAGCAAAATATAAACAGTATAAAAACATATTTACAGATCATCAACTTTGTACAAACATTTATCCATTAAAAAGTATTTTAATTTGTTTTGAAATTGCTTCGTACCATTTAATACTTTAATTGATGTTGGCAGTCTATTAAATAAAATCTGTCCCATTATAAAAACATCTCTATCAGTAGATCGTTTAGAAGTACAGTCTCTAAAATAGTCATTGTTGCGTCTGGTATTATAATTGTGTACATCAGCCGTCCTCAAATTTACCGTACAACAAAAAGAATTTCTTTATATACATATAGTGAGTATAGTGTGAACATTGTTTTGTTTGAAAATATCTACACAAGAATTTTCAAACAAAACAAAATGTTCACACTATACTCACTATTCTCTTTGCCATGTATTTTTTATTTCTGTATATGATTATAAAATATTGTTTTTTTCCTTATGTTACTGAACAATTTTTGTATTTATCTTCAAATCTCCTGGCTCCTTTCCAGACATTTTTCTTTCTGCAAGTTTTTTCCAATCCTGTATTTTCTAAGTTAGTTTGATAACCATCCAGTTTTCCTCAAATTCTTATCTTGAAATTCTAAGCATTGCCTTCACAAGTTGCTTTCATTTAAATTTAATATTCTCTACCAGTATTTAAGAACTTCATGATCACGTATTTCATTCCCACTAGACCCATTTCAACCCGAGAAAATTCCTGTACGTTACATTTGACAGACCTGCCACTTCCCTGCAGAATATCCTTGCATTGTACCCACAGCATTCCAACCACTACCCATATTTTATATATATATGGGCCTGAAGCATGATCTTTAATGTTTTTAGCAACTCCCTGCATGATGTTTCTAGAAGCTCTAAAAACTGCTAAAGTAAAGCCACTATACAAAAAAGGAGATAAAACCGATTTACTAAATTACAGGCCAATTTCACTCTTATCAAGCTTCTCTAAAGTACTGGAAAAGATATTGTATAAAAGACTTATAGCATTTATAGAGATGAATGATTTAATATCTAAAACTCAGCATGGGTTTTGTAAACAAAAATCAACAGAAACTGCACTTTTTGATTTTGTAAAGAGTGTAATAAATACTTTGGATAACAAAGACAAAATAGTAGGCACATTTTTCGATCTAGCTAAAGCATTCGAACGAGTTAACACCTTCAGTATGTTCCAAAGGAGAACGGCCACTGATATGACCATAGCAGTTAAAGGCGGGGTATAAATGGAACAAGCAAAAAAAAAAAAGCATTCAATGTATTAAACCACAATTTACTATTCCAAAAATTAGAACATATGGGTATTAGAGTGCATGCATAGGAATGGATCAAATCATATCTAAAGGACAGGAAGCAAATAGTAGAAATTTCACATACAGAAAAAGATTGCATTAAAGAATACCGATCAGACACAAAATATATTAAGTTTGGTGTACCAGAAGGTTCTATTCTTTTCTTATTATTTGTAAATGATTTACAGTCAAATATTACAGCTAAAACAATAGTTCAATGTGCTGATGACACAAATATATTAATTGAAAGCAATGCACTTGAAGAGCTACAAATCTTATCGAGCAGAATGTTCAGTAATATTTCTAAATTGTTCAGCAATAAGAATTTAATTGTAAACTTGGATAAGACACATGTAATTCATTTTCAGTTTTCTCAGAATAAGTCTCATGTACAATCACAATTAATATGTAATAATCAAGTAATTAAGTATGTAATTAAATTTTAACCTAAAGTGGGAAACACATGTTGATCATCTAATTAAAAAACTGAGTACAATTTCTTATAATTTCAGACAACTGGTACACATAGTTAACATAAAAACTATCAGAAGCGTTTATTTTGCGTGTGCTCACTCAATTTTAAAATATGGCATAACATTATGGGGTAACTCACCACATTGTAAATCATTATTCATAATGCAAAAACGGAGTTAAATCAACATCTACGTGCAGACCATTATTTAAAAAATTTAAAATCTTACCTCTCCCATGTATTTTCATTTTTGAAAATTACAAAGACAAATTTAATGAAAGGGAATGGGCCACTGTACCTTTTATGACACAGTTCATAATCATTATACTAGACAGAGAATGGATATTCATGTGAATAGAAGTAACACAAGAGCTCATCAAAACAGTGTAATACACCTAGGAATCACTTTCTTTAATAAACTGCCTATAGCCAATAAAACCACTTGCAATTGTTCAGCATTTAAAAAGTCAGTTTTGGCATACTTGCTAGACCATTGTTTTTATTCTGTTAGTGAATTTATGGAAAGTTTATAATATTGTTACATTTCTGAATTAATTGTGTATATTATAAAATTCTTGAAATATCTTTATAAAACATTTTGTACAAACACTGACTTGTCCTTATTGGATGTGACTTGTATTTTTACAAGTATAGTTAATTGCACTGTAAATTCACAATTTGACATGTCTTATATCATAGTACTCCTGTACAATGTATGATTTACAAGATGAATAAGTTATCTATCTATCTATATTAGACTTGTCTATCACACTTATTAATCATGTCTACATTTTGAGTACCTCTTCCCATCTGGTTGTCTCCCCAGAATATTATTCCATATTGAATGTGGTACTGAACTTGGGTAAAATACTGAATTACCCCTCTTTTGTACTTTTCAAGGAGCCAGGCAAATAGTGCTGTAAACAGAGAGAAAGTGTAAATCACGGGGAAACTACTGCCATGTTTACAAATGCCTTGAGAAAGAGGTCAATATTTCCCAAATATACATTGTTAGTGTTATAGTTTGATTTGTTTTTATTCCTAGTACTAACCTCAGATATCCAGAGTGTAGACTAATGCTGCTACTGTACTGCCTTTGTAATTCTTTATATTCACAGCCTAGGAGAAGAGCAGCTAAATATTGTGTGATTACTTATATACTGTTCATTTGACCATTTTTTGCAGTATAGGTATGGAATTGCCTAACATGTAATAAATATTCTTTCTCTGCATGAAACATTTCAACTTTAATGATTATGTAGTATACAAATAATAATAGGAATACATTTTTATATAAAAAAAGGATAATTACTACCTCGTATCAAAATAATCCAAAATGTATTTCTGTTTGGATCTTGTGTTTCTTATATTGTGTATTTGACTTTCAAGTTCTTAATGATGGTCAAAATTATTTTCACTTCTCCGTTGCAACAAATGATAAATATCTACACAGTTCTACCGCTGCATTGGTGAGCATCACTTCACTTTGTCATTCTTCCTCTTCATCACTAATGGTGGATTTGGCTGCCTTTCCTTCTGCCAAAATCTCCTCCACATATCTTTTCTCAGTAGTAATCACAGCATTGCAGAAAGTTTGGTTGCAATTTTTCCCATATAGCAGGTACCTGATGTTCCTCTTCTGCTGGCAGCTTGGAATTGGTGCAGTTCTTGAAAAATTCTATTTTCAAAAGGCTGTAGATGGTAGACGTCTTCACAGCCTTCCAGGACATGGCAATGAAGGGAGTGCATCTAAGATTGACATTTTGAAAGATGCAGCACCTTATTGCTACCCATCAGACACAAAACTCAAACCAAGTTCTTTCTATGAAAAGGCTTCAGTATATAACCCTCAGATCCATTGGTTGTAGTTTACTGGAAGGAACTCCAATTGTAGATTCCTTGGCCACACACCTGTTGGATGTACAGGGTATCAGTCCATGAAAATTAGGATTTTCCTATTTTGTACCCCCACTCCTGCATCCAGAGCTACCAACTCTGTCATAAAAGGTCAGAGGTGATTCAAGCAGTTTGATCAACATCATAAGAGATTATCATTACCCTCACCTTTAAAGCAACAAGGCTTCCTAGCCTTCTCTAACATAAAAGGTTGAACCTTCTCAAAACCATCAGCAGTGTCTGTTTAATCTCAACTTAGTATGCCTCCCACCATGGCAGTTATCACCAGTGAATGCTTAGGTTTTGCTGGGCAACACACTAATAAATGAGTTTCATTCAAATTAAAAACGCCTGGGTTCATATTTTCTGGTATGCTCCTGCAATTTTCCTCCAGTTCACTCCTCCAGAGCATCATTAAGTATGTTTGACTCTTAGCTGACAGTTTAATAGGTTATGTTGTATCTTTTTTTGAAACTGTCAATCCAGCCATTAGAAAAACACTGAATTTTTAAATTCCAAGCTTGTTGGCCAACTTAAGTGAACTTTCCCTTTAAAGCACTCAGTCAGCTGGGATGCCCGCTGCTCTTGTAGTTGCAAACCAGCGTTTCACCATTTCTTCCAATTTCTCTTATTTTGAATATGTTGATCATTTTAAGTGAATAATAAATGGCAAAGTTTTAGCTTCCAGGTCATTGTGTGTACATGTTTATAAAACTTGGTTTAAGTTGTAATCACCAGTTCGTGCATGCCATCCTATATGTAAAGTACAAAATTGTCAATATGCCATATGACTTAAAATTAATATCTCTACATGAATGTGTAGTGTATATTGTTCTGATACCTTTTTCTGCAGAACCCAAATTTAGTGGACAAAAAAAAAATTAACCAACTCAACAAGGCCAAGAAAATAAAAGAAACCACCACCCTGGAACCTACAGGAGCAAAAGAGAACAAAATTTTTAAGAAATTTACCTTCCACCCATCAGTCCATAATAAATTCCAAAAAATCTTCTCAACACACCACATAGTTCTTGCACCTCAAAATTGTTTCAATATCAAAAATTTGTTAAAAGGTCCCCAAAAATTCAATTACTGCAAAAGAAAAACGAGGAATCTATGAGATCAAATGTGAAACTTGCCCTAAAATATATATAGGAAAAACAAAAAGAAATATAGACGTCTGAACTAAAGAACATATAAGAAACATTAAAAACGGTGAAATAGAAAAATCAGCAGTAGCTTTTCATTTTTTGAGTATACCAGGCATGACATTAACTTGGAGACAACTTTAATAAAACATGTTATCACACAGATCTTTCCATATAGGAAAAAATCTTCATTAATAAAAATCGTCACAGAATTATGAACTCCACCACCAGACATCTTTGACATATAATCATGCCATCTATCAACGATATGGAGAAAGAGGAAACCACCACAACCTGCACTAGTCAAGAATCAGCTGAAGATGGGAGCAACAGCTCTTGAAACATGTCCTGTGAGAAACAGTGTTAGTGAAACAAATGTCAATAACTTCTTGATTCACTTTTATCATAACTGGAATATTGTTATGTTCACAGACTAGGTGACATCTTCATCTATAAATGGGGGAGAATAATTGTCTGCCGCCCCAGAGGAAAACATTATGATGCAAAATAGGTGTCATGTTGGAGTTAGATGTCTCAAGATAGTCTTGGTGTGTTGTGGCAGCTTGATAGCACATTAAATAGCCAGCATTATAAAGACATACTGGAAAACATATACTTCTTTCTGTAAGGACTATATATCCTGATGGAATGATCAAGTTTTAAGCAGTATAATCATCCTGTCCACACAGTTCAGCAGGTTTCAAACTGGTTCTTGGAAAAGCAAGATTTCAACGTGATTAATTGGCCTCCTTGCTCCCCAGATTAGAATCCTGTTGAAAATGGTGGGCAGAAGCGAAGAAAGTTGTGGAGTTAAATTGGCCTGCAAGACAACAAAAGACAAGAGAGTTTGTGGGACCAAATACAGGATGCTAGGTGAAAGTATCCTCTTGTGAAAATTTCACTAGGCATTTGGTCTTGTCCATGTCCTGCAGATTGAGGGCAGTAATAGAAGCAGAGAGTTTACACACCCGATACTAGGTTAATTTCCATTTTTATTTGATTTTACATATAGGAATAAAATATTTATTTCATTTAGTTTAAAAGCAAAGAGTAGAGTGTCTCAATTGTTATGTGTGAGCATAAATGCACACCACAGCAATGTCATATTACAATGTACAGAATACACATTTTGTATTTCTACAATAAAAATAAATCAAAATGATGTTAGGGATTTGCACCTTTGTAGGTCTAGCTCCTACATACTTGTCTATAACTGCTCAGCTATCAGTGCATGTTTAGTAATTGAGACTCAATTAAGACACGAATCGGCTGTGAAAACAATGTGGACCTAGAAAAATATACACTTCCAAGGTTCGCTCATATTTTTTTTTTTTTTTTCCTAAGGGTGTATCTTGGGTGCTAATTCCCATGGTTTAATCCATATACAAGATATGGAAATACATCACAGTAAATGCTGTTAATGATGCATTTTGAAATTGATACTTTAATAAATTAATCCTCTCTCCTGATTTGATTATGTACATATTTAAAGTGGGTTTCCCAATTTAGATGCCTGTTTTTCTCCCACATTTTCATAACCTATGAAGTCTGTTCAAAACGTATCATGAATTTTTAATTTACCTGTCGTTCAAATCCTGGCCATGGCATTCAATTTTTCATGTTGACTCTACCAAAAACCTTAGCCTGTATACAGCTAGTGTGAAGAAATGATTAATTTTCATCAGTTAACTTAAAAATAATTGAAAATTATGTTCTTGTGCTGCCACATCTCAGATCATATAAGAAAATTTGCATTAACGCTAATTAATTCTTCTGAAATTGTAAGTTTCTCTTATGTTGTCTTTCTGTTCTTCCAATATATGTAGGTTCCGTTATAAGTATATTTTTAAGGTCCCCCATACATGGAAATCACATGCATCAGATCTGAGACTGTATGGTCATAATCCCCCAATTGATGTCTGTGTTTAGAAATTTCCTTAATTTTAACAAGAGATTTGATATGCCATAGGAGAATCTTGTTAAAAACATGCCTATGTGCAGTCAACATTATACTATTCTAGGAATGGCATGATCATTATCCTTGTACCTCTGCCCATTCCGTGCGTCTTTGAAAAATATTGGTCCTATAATTCTGTAAGATTCACAACTTACCAATCCTAATTTGTTTGTCATACAGTACATTTCATGTATAAGATCAGGCTTTTGTTCACTCGAATATATATTGTTTTATATTATTACATGTCCTTGTAAATAAAACCATGCTTTACCTGTAAAAACAAACCTAAGTCAGAGTGACCATTAACTATTACACCCAGTTTCAGAAATTAAGTCTTCTCACATTATCACATAGTTGCAATTCCTGAACTAGTTACTTAAAGGTTTTAATTTTAAACATTTAGTGGCATTCAAAATTGAGGTTTACAGAATTCTTGATTCCTGTACGTTTTCTTACAGATTTATTTGGACCTCATTCTAAGGTTTCTCCAGTGTCAGAGCTTTTATTCTGTAACAAACGACAATTTACTTTGTTTCTGAAAAATAAGGAAAATTTAAATATGCAGCTCAAACTAATTTGTGAAATTATAAACATAGTTTGGTAACAATATATGAAGTAGTTCTGTCAAGTGGTGCTATTATTTTGTGTGGCTGGAATAAAACCTGAGTTGGCTCCAGGCCATATAAACAGTTATTTATTATTCTTATGAGTAGGACTATGATATAATGAAGCACAAAATCAATATAATTTTGAGTCAAACTGGTACTTGATGCTCCATATATTGTTAGTGTTTACCTAGAATGTGTTTTGTTAAGACCTTCCTAACATCCCGAGCTAATGTCGACTGTTGAATTTTGATTTGGTGAACTCCTTGGAGGCAATGGATGTCTTGATAAGTATCTGTTGGTATCTGGATGAACTTGAAGTTTGGGTTCTCTTCAAAATGGTGTCAAAATTGAAGTTTTCTTCGTATTTCTTTAACATGGGAAGAGATATAAAGAAATATGAATGAAAACTGTTAATTTCGACAGCACCTTTGAAGAGAACCCAAACTTAAAGTTCAACAAGATACCAACAGAGACGCCCCTATCGCCTCCAAGGAATTCAACAGTCGACATTATCTGAGGATGTTAGGAAAGTCCTAATGAATCGCATTCTAGGTAAACGCTAGCAATATATGGAGCATCTAGTACTACTTGGACTCAAAATTATATTATTTAATATTTTGTGTGACCTGGAATATAACCTCAGTTAGCTCCAGGTCATAGAAACATTTATTTTGTATGGCCCTGAAGTAGAACCTGATTTAGCTCAGGCCATATAAACACTCTAAAGAGCAAATTAACAGATATCTATACATTAAAGCAACAATAATAGTAATACATATAATAACAATAATATTGAGAAGAGGTCCAGTTTTCCTAAAGCTATTCACAAGATTATGAACTGTTTCTCTGTGAGGTGGACAAGCCCAGGGAATCTTATAAAATGCCATCTCACTTCCATACCAGAGGTGATTGCACCTGCCCACTATGTGAGGGGGTTCCATGTTCTATTCCTGGCTGGGGTAGAGAATTTTTCTTTAACCAAGATCATTCTATATCCTCTCCAGAGTCTGGAAGCATAAATAAGAGCAGCTGTGTGTATGTGTGTGATCTAACTACAAAACCAAAAGAAAAAGTTTTAAAAATAATAGGCTGCCAATATGGCTATTGCAGTTAATTAACAGTTGGTTGCATGGGAATCATACATAAAAATTGTGTGTGCTGGAGTATATAGAGTGTCTGGCATAGCAGCACTAAATACACTGTAAGTCATTGTGATGGTCTTGCATTGTATCAACCTCTACATAGTTGTAGTTATGTACTTCACCTAAATGACAAGCCAGAAAATGAAAAGGAAAGAGGTGGAGAACAGAACTGGTTAGAAGCAGCACAATGCAGGGTAAGCAAATTCCTGTTAAGCTGGCGAGTGTACAAAACAAAGGCTGTGTACTAAAATTAGGCAAGTGAGTCAACCTTGTATATACTATTCTCCACTTACAAGTTTTTTGATGAAGACTAGTTTCTGGGAACCTCTTCCCTATCGTCAGTTCTGTGGATAGTATATACAAGGTTGACTCACTTGCCTAATTTTAGTAACAATGGCACTCCACTTTCTGAAATACTTATTTTTATTCTATATGAAGGCTGTGTATTTCATCACTCAATATATTTTCTAGTTTATTCATGGCTTTATCCTGACGTCACAAAAATGACAGTACATATGTAATTTTGAAGGCTTGGTATATCATTAATATACAGTAAAGACCTGTAATTATGCTCAAGGGGCTCTGGCATAAACACATAATAATTGGGACAGCTTTATACATGGAATATAGTGTATTATGTATGAAAAAGCAATTTTGACACAATTTAATAGGAAATGCAGCATAATTAATTTTATTACTTAAAATTTGGGTGCAGTATACATGAAGATGAAAATACTTAATTGTTTGACTGCTGTGTACTCATATGAATTATTGCATTTTCTTTGGCATCAGTGTCGCTTATCGATTCTGACTCATCACTGATTTGCTGATATGTGATGCAATGTCTTTGTTTATCAAGCCAACCCCTGAAAGCAGAAAAGTGTATGTAGGTCCTGTTTGCCTGCAATTTCTTGTACTTTCCTTTGTATGATTGAGCTACCATTAAAGAAGCATCACTAGACTGTTGAATCCATTCAGTAAGAATTTCTTCAATGTCATATTTACTATTGCTTGTAGATTATATACTTCCGAGGGGATTTCCCAAAAACCTATTTGATTTAGGGTGGCATTTGGGTCATATTCTTGAAAAACTTGTAATTTCATGCTTACAGAGAATTATTGTTTGGCTTTACCATTTTGCCTGTACTAAAACCTGCTGCAGACTGCACAAAATCCAAAGAAAGACCAAGGAGTCACCATGAAAGCAAGCATTTTGAAAGTGCAAATTCCTCTCACAAAAAAGTACCATTGGTGCTGACTAAGAAGAATTTGCCAGTTCAACACTTTAGCTGCAATGGCTCAATACTGTCATACAAACTATTTTCTCATGATACTTATAAAGCATGACACATTTTGCAAATTATGTATGAGGTCTTTTCATAAAATTCTGGAGCTTGGTCCACAAAACTTTTCTACTCTTACCTTTTACTTACTGTGCATGGTCTCCTTCAGAATACTTTCCTTCACAATTGATACACTGCTGCTAACACTGTTTCCATTTCTGGAAGCAGTCTTGGTACACCGTTTTCTGGATCGTGCAAAGCACAATTTTCAAATTTTCTTTTAACTTGTCTATCGTTGCAGATCTTCGTCCTTTCAACGGGGTTTTCAACTTTGGAAATAAAACTCTGCAGGGGCCAGGTCTGGAGAGTACGGAGGATGAGACAGCACAGTGATTTAGTTTTTTGTGCAATAGTCATGCACCAATAGGGATGAATATGCTGGTACGAAATTGTGATGCAAGAGCCATTAATTGTACTACATTCCTCAGATTTTCTAGCAGACATTGCAACACGTCCCAATAGTGCCATCAATTAACAGTTTGTACCTGTTATCTTGGAGAACCTTTCTTGACCCACTGTGAAAATAGAACCTTGGTCTCAATGTCATCACCAGTTATTCTCTTAAGAAACATCTCATTCTCATATGCGTGATCCAAAAGCTCTCCACAGATAGTGAGGTGATGGTCTTTCTGGTCATGGCTTGTGAGCCATGGGATGAATTTGGCAGCAATACAATGCATTCCAAGATGCTGTGTTAGGAGATGTTGACCTCATCCGACTGAAATCTTACATTCTTCTGCAATCTCTCGGACAGTCAGTCTTTGATTGGTATGTACAATTTCGTTGACCTTCCTGACGTGTGTTATCGGTAGCCGCTGAAGGCCTGAACAAGGGTAATCTATAACTTCCATCCATTTTTAAATGCGTGAACCATTCGTAACACCGAGGACTACTTGAGCACTCATCAACATAGGCTTCCTGCATCAGTTGATGTCTTTTTGTAAAGGTTTTCTTGAGTTTCACACAAAATTTAATGTGCTGTTCCTCTAATTCCGCTATCTCAAAATTTGCGACACAAAACTCTGTGACACAACATTCTACACACTACAACATTGAACAATATCTAACAGGCCTAAAACAATGAAACTTCCACCAGTTACACATCAAACACAGGCATGTGCAGGGATGTCAACTGCATGTTGCTCCAGTGGTGCGAAATTACAAATGTTCCAGAATTTTTTGAACAGACTTAGTATGTGTATACCTATATGCAATACATATTTTTGTTAATATTTTATCCCAAAAATAGTGGGATTTGGAAGTACTAAGGCACATAAAATTATGCAGCAATGATATGAAACATCCAAGGACTTTGCAGATAGAGCATAATAAATGAGATAGCATTATAATCAGGAGTGTAATTACAGGTTTTACTGTATATGGTGAGAATAGATCATGTACCAAGCAGTGTGAAATGTCTTATATTCTTATGCCCAATTGAAAGCTTCTTTCTCTTGATTCACCTGTGTCCTAAGCAATAGGAAATGTTTTCTGATAGAAAACGTTTCAATAGGCAAATATCAAAACAATTAGTTCAAATAAGTGTATTTAACATACGTGAATATAACAAATTCAGTATAACTATAGTTAATGGAAGAAATAAAAATCTCATTTACGCAGTGTTAGATCTTTTTATCTGCCAACTAAAATTGGCTTTTGAATTTCCTAAAGTGGGTTTGAGAGTTATCCATATTTATTTTGTATATAAAATCCAGATATCTTTTGCACTATTAAAATATATGTACCCTAATGGAAATTAAGTTTTCATATCATACTTTCAGGATACGAGTTTGAAGACTTAAAATCTATAGTGTACCTTATCAGTTCAATGCTCCATTGAAAGCCCAAGGAAGCCCTGAGAACGACACAGCATAAATATTCTCATAAGTAAGTATTCATTACAACCATTCTTAGTATCCTAAGTATCTTAGTATCCTTTTTGTAATTTATTGGAAACTTTCTATACTTATTCAAAGTATTTTTAGTTTAGATAACAAAGATAAAATTCCAATGTGTAAGGACTATGATACAATGAAGCACAAAATTAATATAATTTTGAGTCGAACTAATTACTCAATGCTCCACTTATTGCTAGTATTTACCTAGAACACGTTTCGTTAGGATTCGTAACATCATCAGCTGTTTTCGACTAATGGATGTTGGTTTGGTGAACTCATTGGAAGCGATAGGTGCGTCTCTGTCAGTATCTTGATGAGCTTGAAGTTTGGGTTTTCTTCAAAGGTATTGTCGAAATTAAACAATTTTCTTTCATAATTCTTTATGAAGATTTTTCCCCACGTGGTTAATGCAGCTGGACCATGGACACTTTTTAATAAGTGTATTTCTTGTTCTGTATCATGATTCTCCTTCCAAAAATGGTATGCTACTGCTGATTTATCTATTCTTTGTTCCTGATGTTCCTAAAATGCCCTTTAAACCTAATGTTTAAGTTCCGTTTAGTTTTTCCAATGTAAAAGTTGTCACAGCCTTTGCAGTTTATCCGGTACACACCTGAGTTTTTGTCTGTGGATATCTCCTTTGTATTATGTGATTTCAAAAGGTGTTGTACACTAAATTTGTTCTCTGGGGCCAAAAAACAAATTTAGTATACAACACCTGTTGAAATCACATAATACAAAGGAGATATCCACACACAAAAACTCAGGTGTGTACCGGATAAACTGCAAAGGCTGTGACAACTTTTACATTGGAAAAACTAAAAGGAACTTGAATATTAGGCTTAAAGAATATCAGGTTCTTTGCTAAGGATAGCTACATAACTGCAAATTGTGCGATGAGCAGGCTGTCCAGTGTAGGAAAATCCGAACTAAAGATTAAGTAGAGGAATGGAGCCATTACACCACTGGTTCTCATTGGTGTAGTTGACGATATTTTGTCACAGGTCTCCTCTGGTGGCAGTTCAAGGAACTTGCAGTCGATGGCCGGCTGAGGATAGAGGCAAAGTCTCTGAAACATGTTCCGGAAAAATTTAAAAGTAAGTGTTGTTTAGTGTCATTAATTGACTCCATTTAAATTTAATTTATCATAACAACACTGTTTTCAACACTTCCAAGAAAGGAATTGTAAGTGACAAAGTGTCAATAAACCAAATACAAATAGTTTTTCTGATTCATTTTGACGTCACTGTTACTAAATTCCTCCAGTCAGGCATAATTTGTTCGTAGGGGAGCTCTTGTTTCGTATTCAACATAAGGCACTATTCAAATATGCATGTTCAGTGCTACGTTAACCCTTTCGCCGATATGGACGTCATATGACGTCCAAGTTAAAAGGCCCCAAACCGATATGGACGTGTATAGACGTCCTGCGCATACATGCATTTAATGCTCATGTAACGCCAATTATTTTAATCTTGCTGTTTTACAATGAATTTAAATTAGTTCTATAAGGATTGTAAACGTATCCTTAAAGGTTTCTTTTTGAATTGTACACCTCCAAACCTGGATAAACACCCAAGGGCACATCTGCAGATTCACACCCAATAATATTGGTTTCCTTGCGAACTTCTTTTTCGCAACACACTACACATTTTCGAAATGGTTACAAGTTTTTTGGGTGTGGGTGGTATACTTTTAGGAAAGTGTTTTCTCTCAAGTATGAGGGATGATGTGGTGAATTTTGCCACCCCCTAGTATAAAGAGGCCTCTGAGTATTATAATACTCAATTAGGTTACGAGCTCTTTATACGCGCAAGTACAGGTAGATGAATGTCTTTTACAGCTCTGAAAATTACTAAACAACTGTGCATAGTTACATCCAGTGGTATAAAAATACTTTTTTTTTACCATTTAACTCTTTTCCGTAAAGAGGGATAGCTGGTAATAGCTGATCCGTATCACGCATATTTGACCCGCCATTTCCCCAAACAATGGAGTAGCTAACATGCCAGCTGTAGACCAGTACACGTCACTGCTACGTATGTCCTAAACATCTCCATAATCGTACAACAAATCTTCCAGATTTTCTACAGTAATATCAGAAGCCTGTACACATCATACCCAAGCTAATTTATTTGCTACATTACCGGGATAAGTCATGGTTAACATTGAAATTTAACAATTTCAAATGTGCCATACATTTAGCTCTTGATAGCTTCAAGAAATCACTGAACAAAGAGAGAGTATAAATATCTGAAATACAGAGCGAAAACTGCTGCATAAGGCTACCAGAAACCTTGGTTGAGAAACACTGTAATAACAGATGCTGACAGAGTTTTCATTCCAGTGTGGGAGTGTGTGACGCAACATATTCTCGTCATATTATCGCTTGGCATAGCATAAATAAACTAAACTTGAACCTGAGAAGTCGCTTACGTAGCTATACATACATACTATAGCTCGTATACACACAAAACAAAGTGATTCACATATTAGGCGCGTTCGGCACAAAGAATGGCTTTTGCTACAGTGAAACAAAGTAGTGAAATTTCAACAATTTATTAATTTAGTCTCTACTTTATTGTTACTGTAGATTTATACTGCCTTTAATGAGTTTTAAACCAGTTTTTGTTTCGTTTAAATAGCTTAATAAATACGGAAGATACGGAATTGTATTTATGATGCATTTTTACAGCATTTAACAATTTAAATGTCCTGTTCTGTTTATTGGGTATCCGTTGCCGGCCCCTGGAGGGTTTAAATGGCCATCGGCGAAGCGGTTAATCCATTTGTTTAACAGGTGCTTGACAACATACATAGATTCACGTGATTGATGTTGTTGAGCACGAAACTCTGAGAGTTCTGCCTCTTTGTATTACCACAAATGAGCACAGTAGCAGACAGTCATTATGTTTGTGCTCAACTAATGCATAGGCTAACAAAGAAACTGTGGGCAATGTTGACTTGTTGTTTTGCCCCCTCTTTCTTTTTCAGAAAACAAATGTCCACATGTTTCAAGGCACAGCCTACGTATGTGCTTAAAAGATAATAAAGAATGCCATATTGAATGCTAAAAAATGTAGAAGCATATTAGAAATCGCAACCAGTATGAACCATGTGGTTAAACGAATGGGAGATAGAAAATTTCTGGCTGAGAATACACTCAATCACTTTTTCCACCACTGTACCTAATTTTAGTCTAAAGGTTTTAATCCAAAAATATATTTGAATATTTTGTGACCATGGTTGTTGGAGAATAAACAACTGCGACATGTCGTCCTAGTGTGTGTGGAATATAGTTACCAAACACGTTCATGAGTTCCTTCCCCAACATTTAATGGTGCCGAAAACTCTTAAAATAAGAAACAACACGGAAGTGTAACTGTATTTTAGTGATGAAAAGAGAAAGTGCAGTACGAGCTCATTCAATAATTTCGAAACTGGAGGTAAATATTTAACATACTTATCTGAAATACTTTGGTATAAATACAGAAGTTAGGCGTTGAATGCATTTAATTACGAACACAATACGAGTGAAAGTGAACAACTTAAAAGACTGAAAGAACACATGTTACAAAATTACATAGCATGTTATGTGTGTTTGGAGGAATTTAGTAACAGTGACTTCCAAATTAATCGTAAAAACTAATTGTAGTCCATTTATCGACATAAAATGTGTGCCGAGTATCGTAAGTGATGAGTGTCAATAAACCGACTACAAATAGTTTTTACGATTAAATACATAGCATCTTCAATGATGAATATGAGAACGACATAACTATTTGTGAGGTATATGAAGACAAGGCCAAGTGTGCAATCCACAAGGTAGATAATATTCTCAGGCGTGAAGACACCAATCATGATCATGCTGTTTCCTCGCAGATTTCACAAGTTCAGTCTAATGTTTTTCAAGAAATAAAATTACCGAAGGTACGACTCAAACCCTTCTCAGGTAATACAGAAATGTGGTCTAGATTTTGGGAACAAATCCAGTCTTCCATCGATAGAAACCCTGCAGTATCAGAAATAAACACATCTTTCTATGGGGATATCTGGAAGGAGAGCCAAAACTACTCGTAGATGGAAGAGCAATTACTGGAGAGAACTACGAGCTGACTAAGAAGATACATTTAGGACGCTATGTAGACAAATAGAATAGTATAGGCTCACCTAGATTTTCTGGAAAGCCTTAAGCCCACCTTAACGAAAATCTGTAGGTGTTAAATTTTACATTGGTTGAGTGTCAGTGTAGAGTGCATGCACTTAAGGCTCTGGGAGAAGATATTGACGGCCGTGTGCTAGTGCCGAAAGTTTTACATGCCTTTCCACAAGAAATATGTAAACAGTGGCTTATCCATGCCAAAAGAAGTAATATACCAGAAGGTCGGATTTCTTCTTTAATGGAATTTTTAAATGAAGTGGAGGGAGCGCTAAACGCTCAGAAGATAAAGAGGTACTAATTAACCTTCTTTATACATGCCGACAACAGCTGCTCTTCAAGTAAATACACGGACAAAAAATCACAAGGAAAATAAAGAGGCCAGCAATAAACCCCTTCTGTGCTTTCTGTGAAAGTGAGGTCACTGGGCACAGGACTTTCGAAATATTATGAGTCTTAAAGACTGATTAGAAAAATTAAAACTTTCAAGGAGATGTTTCCTTTGTCTAAATAAAGGACACATAATTAGAGAGAGTCCCAAGAAGGACAAGGTATCTTGTTCCAAGTGTAAACAACAGCACCACTTCTCTTATCTGCCGTTGAGACAACTCGAATCACACTTCAATCAGCAAGATCGAAGTGGGTACACCTAACTTTTCCTATCTACAAACAGCCTGTATTTTGATTAAAGAATCTACAGGCATTTCAAAGGTCACTCGATGTTTACTTGATGCAGGAAGCCAAACTAGTTTCATCAAAAAGTCTTTGGGGACAGTTTACAACTTCATGTTACAGGGAGTCGCAATTTGACAATTAGAGCCTTTGTTACAAATTACTCCGTCTCCAAGCAACACGAATTGTTCAGGTAGATCTAGTTGGAATCTCCATGAAGACTTAGATTTCTATCTCTGCCTTTGAAAGTCAGAACAGGTACATTTCTCATCCAAGCGTTGTGAACATCTTCGGCAATCTGCCTCTTGCCGATCCAAAATCTGACAAAGACAAAATTCCCATTCAGATACTTATTGGAGCAGATCTCTATTCGGAAATTGTAAAACTTGAACAGCCAATAAGTATCACACCCTCTCTCACTGCTTCCCACAATATTTGGTTGGGTGCTTACAGGGAATAGATCTGAAACAACAGTTAATCAGGTCATGATGAACCACATCTCTTCCATGGAAAATGAGATCTCTAATGAGTCTATGAGGCGATTCTGGGGTTTGGAAACCATTGGAATTAGAGAAACACAGAGACAAGAACTAACAGAGAAAGATGCTGTTATCATCAAAGATTTCCACAAGTCGTACCAAATTGAAGATGGAAGAAGAGTCGTATCACTCCCAAGAAAACCCAGTATTATCCTGACCAGCAATTTATCAACAGCCGAGTAACGATTTTGCACGCTCCAACGATGCATGAATAATGATTTGGAATTCAAAACTATTTATCACAAATATTAAAAGCAGAAGCGTTATTAACGGTGAAGTATTCTTCATTTTTGATATGAGTCCCTATGTTTACACTCAAACTTCACTCACTTTGACTGTAGTCAAATTTATATTGGAAAAACCAAAAGAAATTTAGAAACAAGAGCAAAGGAACACTTTAGGAACATAAAATACAAACAATTAGAAAAATCAGCAGTTGCCACGCATTTTTGGGAAAAAAACCACAACATAAATCCAGAACCAAAATTACTAAAACATACAACAGGAAAAGAAGAACTGTCCACATGGGAACAAATCTTTATTTCAAAAAATAGGAACAAAGTATTCAATTTCGACATCCCCCAGAAAGATTTGTTCAGCAAGTTCCTCGAACCGCCACCAGAGGAGACCGATGACAAAATATTGGCAGCTACACCAATGAGAACAAGTCGATGTCCGGCTGAAGATAGAGGGAAGGCCTCAGAAACCGGTTCCGGGAAAATTTAAAAGTGAGTGTTGTTTTGTGTTATTAATCGACTCCCAATTAATTTAATTCACTCGTTTAATTGAAACGTTTTCAAGATCATTCGATCTCATCCTCAGCTGTTTGGTGACTAAATGAACATTCTTCTTCCTCCACTACTATGGTGCTCCGATCCTTCTTCCATCTGGTGTTAGGGGCACTAAGTTTTAATACTTCATTTAATGCCGGGATTTGAAAATTTATAACTTTATCACATTTTTGGTTATGAATATTTTTTCCCAAATATCCAATTCTATGGGTGTACTTAAAGATTTTAACAGTTTTATGTTATGGCCAATGTTGTGGTTTTCTGTCCAAAAATGGTGTGACACTGCAGATTTCTCTGTTTCAACTTTATGTTCCTCTGGTGTTCTTTTTGCCTGGTTAACAAGTTTCTCTTAGTTTTTCCTATGTAGCTTTTATCACAGGTTTCACAGTTTATCTGATAAATTCCCGATTTCAAATTGTTGGGGATTTAATTTTTTAGTGGTTTATTTAGCAGGTTCTTCAGACTGAATTTGTTTTGGGGTGCTAGTTTTAAGTTTAGTCTTCTGAAGATTCGTTCAAATTTTCTAAAAGCCCATGGATGGCAGGTGAATTTTCTATATTGCCAGTTTGTGTTTCTAAGCAGTGTAAGAGTGCTATTTTTTTATATTATCTTGAGTTTTTCCTTTCTTTTCATCATGTTCCTTATGATGGCTGGGTTGAATCTCCAACACTTTGAAAACGGGGATTTATCAGATAAACTGTGAAACCTGTGATAAAAGCTACATAGGAAAAACTAAGAGAAACTTATTAATTTTTAGATGAGTCGTATTTATTACACATCTGCTTCACTTTCGTGTAATAAATACGACTCATCTAAAAATTAATAATTTTTCGCTTCACTGTGGTGTTCCAATACAGTTAAATCTCGATAAGAGAAACTTGTTAACTAGGCAAAAAGAGCACCAGAGGAACATAAAGTTGAAACAAACAGAAAAATCTGTAGTGTCACACCATTTTTGGACAGAAAACCACAACATTGGCCATAAGATAAAACTGTTAAAATCTTTAAATACACCCATAGAATTGGATATTTGGGAAAAAATATTCATAACCAAAAACCGTGATAAAGTTATAAATTTTGAAATCCCAGCATTAAATGAAGTATTAAAACTTAGTGTCCCTAACACCAGATGGCAGAGGGATCGGAGCACCGTAGTAGTGGAGGAAGAAGAATGTTCATTTAGTCACCAAACAGCTGAGGATGAGATCGAATGATCTTGAAAACATTTCAATTATACAACAAGTGAGTGAAGTTTGAGTGTAAACATAGTGACTCAATAATCGAACTATTTATCACGCTTATATGTTGTATTAAATAACAGAGACAAGTAGAAATAGCTCCAGATGATGGCACTATTGGAAATGTCTTTTATCTACCTCATCACACGGTGAAGAATACAAAAAGAAATGTAACAAAATGGAGGATCGTTTTTGATGGCTCATGTTATGAACAAGGTTTGCCTACATTAAACGAAGCCTTAGAAATGGGACCAAACTTGTTGCCAGAAATTTGTGCTATTCTCTTACATTTTCGTCTGTATGCAGAAGCAGTTGTGTGTGATGGAACTCAGGCTTTTCTGCAATTGAGCCTCAATGAAAGGTACAGAGATTTGACACGATATTTGTGGTATACTGAAACCAACAGCAACGGAAACAACCAGACTATCGAGGAAGTCGTAGCGTACCGCTTTACTCGCCTCCTTTTCACTCACCAGCAGTCCCTTTCTTCATTCTGCCGCGCTTTGGGAATTGGCAACATTGCATCGTGTAGAATATCCCACTGCAGCAGAACTTTTGGACAAATGGACGTTCATGGAGGACTGCAGCAAGCATCGACGACGATAACTCAGCCATTACTGTGTACTACGAACAAATGCGTGTACTTGGCATAGAGTGGAATGCCAATTCAGACTATCTTTTCATAAGTCCCAGTGATTTCACACATTATTTGTCTCAGACACCAGGAACGAAACATCAATTACTGAAAATCACCACAAGATTTTACGATCTATTTGGTTTGTTTGCTCCTGTACTGATCATTGGCAAGATCCTTTTTCAGGATACTTGGTGAAAAGGCTTATTGGGAAGAGATACTGCCACCAGAACTTGCCTAAAGATGGTAGACATGGACTTCTAATCTTCAGCTCCCGTCTTCCAATCGTATACCCTGATGTATTGGCACATCAAATCTAAAGGGTGATCAAACAATCCATGTGTTTTGTGACGCTTAAGAAAGAGCTTACGGTTCAGCTTTATAAGATCTACAATGACCTATACTACAACTGTTTGTCTTGTTCACAGTAAGAACCGACTAACACCTGTAAAGAGAGTGATTACCCAAGCTAGAGTTGCTTGCAGCTTGGTTGGTTCACGTCTTCTCAAATACTTCTGTGAAGAGACAGGACTTAACTCCAAATGAGCCACATTATGGAACGATTCTACAGTAGCCTTGGGGTGGATAAGAAGTAATCCCAACTGCTGGAAGACATTTGTTTGCAACCGGTTGACTGAGATTCTGACCCACACCACATCTAGTCAATGGAGACATTGGGTGATATGCATAAAACTCAGCAGTTGCTTTTGCTTGCACTCTAGCAAATGATCGAAGCAAAAGCAATTGCTATAAATTGTATGCATAAAGCACGTGCTTTTGCTTGAAAGCATTTACTACCCATACCTAGCAATTGCTTCCTGCCTGCCAGACCACTGCAAGTGATAAATCTCTTAGCGCGCATGCGCATGTTTCGCTACGTCATGAAAGCAGACGAACTGTACGTAGTTTTTATCAGTTTGTATACATGTATTGTGCCTATTGGTGTGTGCTTTTGAATCAGTTACTTGTTTTGTTAAAATCTGCAATATGTCCTCAGATAGTTCTGATACAGAAGCAGACAACGAGTTTAATGACGTGTTTGTTAGCGTAATTAAAAACAAGACAGTGTTATTAAACAAATCTCAAGTTCCCAAAATAAAACAAGAAAATGAGATAGCGATTGGACAGGCAATTACGGAAATTGAGCAACTTTGTGGTAAAAGAATGGAGTCAAAACAAATCACAAAGAAAATCAGTAATACGAAAGCTGTAGTAAAAAAAACGGACGCGAAGGCAACAGGAAACAAAAAGATTAAACTGAATCATTGGCATCAACAACTATTTTTGCTGATGTCATCAGATAATAATCCAACCTTAAACAAGATTCCAGGTGATATTTTGAAATAAATAATTTTCCTCATATAATAAATGCATTTCTATTGCATTATATGTTGCGTACTCTATAAAATTTCGAAGGTAAGGAAGGACATTTTGCAGTATTTCATTCTTTTTTGTGGTACAGGTGCATGTGAGGGAGGTGTGCCAGGGAAAGAGGGTCCTTCTTTAACACCAGTAGTATCACAAAGCAGGCCCGAGAGACCTACAAAACGTCAGCGCATGTGTGATTTTGAAACTGAGGAAAGTAGAAGTCTGTCCACCCCTGAGTACCAGAGGCTACTGATCAGTGAACAGCTAAAGTTAACAAGATTCCAAATTGACTATTTTTCAAAAAAACTAGAACTTCTGAAAAACAAGAATAACTAGCCATTAAAGGTGCCATATACACTTTATTTAAATATATACATTTACAACATTTTCAGATATTGGAATTAAAGTCTTTCTGTTTTAACTGAATAATTGATTTACAAATCATATATAATTTCAGCAATTTCATTTCGTTTTCTCAACCCTTCTGTATGTATTGCAGCATCGTCACCAACATTTTCAACGCCATTTACATTTTCAAAATCACCTGCATCACCATCAAGGTCGTCGAAATCATAATCATCAAGCAAATACTTAGCCACGTTATGTAGGTTGAAACAACTTTGTATAAGTGTTGGTGTGTGTACTAAATTGAGTCTTACCCCGTAATGAAGAATTGGAAATCTTTTCTTTAACTGTCCAAAACAGCGCTCGATTATACCGCGTTCTACCTTTAAGAGTTTATTAAATGCAATTTCTTGTGGTGTAACAGGATTGCGATAAGGAACCATTAACCAAGGTGCCACTCCGTAACCCTCATCTGCTATCAACAAGGAGTTTATGCTTGTCTTCATTACTGCACACGGTGCACTGTTACGCCATATGCGTGAGTCATGCACTGACCCAGGCCACTGAATATCAATGCTGGTGAAACATTCCTCGGCATTACATGTAGCTTGCACATTTATGGAAGCATAACCTTTGCGGTTAATGTATTCATCTCCGTGATGATTTGTTTTTGGAATTTTCACATGTGTACAGTCGAGAACACCAACTGCAGATGGGAAATGGTACTTCCTCTGCCACTGAAGTTTAGCATCGTGCATACTCTGTTCATCCGAAGGAAACGACATCCAAAAATTAGTTTTTTCAACTATTTTTCTTGCTACGTAAGTGACAGTTCTTGACACTGTACTCTGGTGTATACCCATGTCTTCTTCAACACCAACCTGGAAACCCGGGTCTCCAACATATCTTAAAAAAGTCCTCATTTTCTCCTGACCACTCAAAGCTCCGCCGCGCGTTTTGTAATTTTCTCCCACAAAATAATCACTTAACCACGTAACATTTTCATTGCTAAATCTATATAACTTTTTGAAATCCCATTCTTCGGGGTTCCTGCTTTGTCTGTAGACCTTTCTTTCCCAAATATTCATAAACACAGCCATTTCTGCTTCCGATAAACCTTTTGCTAAGCTAGCGAAGTCAGCATTAAGGCACACTTCAGTTTTTCATAGCAATTGCTATGAAGCAAAAGCAATTCCTAGGTGTTATGCATACAATTTCTAGCAATTGCTACTCGTCATAGCTTTTGCTTAACTTGGCCTACGTGACCTAGCTTTTGCTAAAGCAAAAGCAATTGCTAGATATTATTATGCATATATATCGAAGCATTAGCTAGATTTTGCTACAGATTTGAAGGAAAAGCAATTGCTTAGCTTTTATGCATACCACCCATTGTCCAGGAATCGACAACGCTGCCAATCACCTTTCAAGAGAACTTCAAGCACAAAGAATGATGACTCTGGACTCATGGTGGCAAGGGCCTTCATGGTTATCTAAACACTGTGACACTTGGCCCAAAGATCTTATTTCCTCTAATATGGATTTACCAGAAGAAAAGAAGACTACTCAGGTTCTTGTAACAACCAATCCAGAACCACTTTTTGCTGCCTTATGATTGAGCTCATATTGGAAACTTTTGCGAGTTACAGCGTGGATTCTACGATTTGTGAAATGCTTGAAGGAGAAAACCAAGCACTGTCGCAGCTTCACAGCCACAGAAATGGAAGAGGCAAGGACATACTGGATACAAGTCCAACAATGATATTTCGCTTCTGAAATTCAAGCATTAAAGAAAAACCTTCCACGAGCATGAACTTAAACGATCTTTTGCTACAACCCTTTCCTACACCATGGTGTACTACGTCGAGTACAATTTGCAGACATTAAGAGCAGTGACAAGCATCCCATAATTCTAGATAGCTCTCACACTTCCTGTATGCTCTTGATAAGAGCATATAAGACTTTACCACTTGGGTGTCTCCGCTGTCCTGATTGAACTGCGCATGGAATTCTGGATTTGCAGGTACGCCAAGCAATAAAAAAAGTCTTACACACTTGCCTTCCATGTAAAATTGCTCACCAAAGGAGATGCCAGGAGGTGGAAGCACCACTGCCACTTGACAGACTACGCCCTTGTAAACCATTTGCGGTAAAGGGAGTTGACTTTGCAGGATCGTATGTCACATATGGAAATGTCTTGAAGAAAGCCTACATTGCATTATTTACCTGTGCAACAATGCGTGCTTTGCATTTAGAGCTGTGCAGTGATATGTCAATAGGGTTTTACAAGCTTTGCAGAGGTTACGTATAAAATGAAGCTATACCTTGTTTCACATAAGCTTGCCCCGCATCACTTAACGGTCGCGTGACCTAATCACCTCTCATTGGCTACTATTGTAGTATAGACTGTCGTGTGGTAAAAATTAGTTTGTTATTTAACATGGTGATATATCTTTATATGTTGGAAGAGAATTGTCAAATTTATATTTTCATAACTATTTTAATTAAACATATTACGCAACAGAGTTGAAATATCTGAAATGCATGTTAATTCTTAAACGAAGTAAAGAGGAGGTTCCTTTGCTCTCAAGCACATGGCACGATAGCATGTGATTTAGCGGTAGTGGTGACATTTGTTTATATGTTTATATGTTAAGAAAATATCTTTCAACCCATTTTCACATAAATTTGCTGTTTTTAATAGTTTGATTTATAGATTAATAAATATACCCCTGAATAAAGAAGAATTTAATAAAGAATATAAACATATTATTAATACTGCTTTAATTAATGGTTTTAATAAAGATTTTATACAAAAGAAGATTGGAAAATTTAAATATCAAAAAACTGTTAATGATATTTCTACCCTTAAAAATATAAAAGACGATTATAATTTAAAAAAATTTACTTACCATCCTTGGGTTAATAAACATTTTCAAAATATTTTTGAAGAAGTTGGTATAACTTTAGTTCCTCAAAATAAATATAGTATTAAACATTTATTACATTTTTCTAAAAAAGATGAAATTCCTAATAATAAAAAATCTGGTATTTATCAATTTAATTGTTTAGATTGTGATCAGGTTTATATTGGAAAGACGAAACGTAATTTGGAAACCAGAACGAAAGGATATTTTCATAACATTAAATATAAACAAACTGATAAATCGGCCGTAGCAGATCATTTTTGGTCATTTAACCATGAAATAAATTCTGAAGTTAAATTATTAAAACAATTAAATGGTCCGATAGATTTAATAGTTTGAGAAAATATATTTATTTTAAAAAATAAACATCGCATAATGAATTTTGAAATACCAGCAGTTGATTCTGTTTTTAGGTTTGTTTCGTTTTCAGATGTTGGTAATAGTAAAACACATAAAAAAATCATGGTAACTGAAATCCTTGACAACAGAGTTTGTGGACTAAAGATACAAACGATCTGTTTGTGAAATTGATCTCCATTGGAAAGAAGTATTAACACCAATTTCTTAAGATAAGTGAAGCCTTAGTAACAAACTTTTATATTTGTGTAATATTTACTCAGGTTCATTGGTCGATGTGGCATACCACATACAATTTACAGCGATAACGCTCAGACATTTCATTCTGTGAACAGAGAATTGACAGAATTATGAGCAGCACTTTCAGCGACAAAGACACATCAGTATTTAGCCAAGTAAAGTATTACATGGAATTTCATTGCCCCATGTGCAGCTTGGTGGGGAGGATGGTGGGAAAAACTGATTGGCTCCACCAAACGGTGTCTACGAAAAGTACTTGGATGTTCCACTATTGACGAAGGACTACAGACTACTTTTTAGTTAGCATATCCGCATTAAACACCAGACCCCTTATGCAAGACAATGATAATGGCAACATATTGACTCCTTGTTGGTGATCGATTCACCATGATACCCACCGAACCAGAACCACACAGGAATGATCTTGTACGAGCCTTTAAATTACGGCAACAAACAGCTGATCACTTCTGGGAACGTTGGAGTAAGGAGTACCTGCTGTTATTATGGAATTTCCATGAAGTTCATCAGCCTCGAGACCATGGTACAAAAACTAGAGTTGGTGACGTAGTTCTACTACAAGAGGACACATGCCCAAGACACGTGGAAGAGAGCATGTGTGAAAGAGTTTAGAGAAGGACGTGATGGATTAGAACTGTTATTCTTCGCACCTCGGACGGAAACCATCTTATACGCCCTGTTCAGCTGGTCATCCCTCTCGAGATAGACAAGGTTGGAGAGGATGTTGGAGAACAAATAACTGCGACATCTGTCCTACTATATATTCATATATTAATGTGTAACCAATGTAACGTCTTTTGTTTTCTTTTGTTTTGTAATATTGTGTGGAATAAAGTTAGTTGCCAAACACATTCACGAGTGCCTTTCTCTACAATGGTAATGAATGTTAATAATTATACTTAACTGTGATGAAGTTCCTGCCTCCAAAATTTGAATGTTTTGGGGAATTTTTAACATGCTATAATCAAATTTAAAGCTAGAAAGTTAATATCATGTATAATTTTTTTTTCTTTCTTTCCCCTTATAGTGTAATTTTATTATGGTTGTAGGAACTTACAGCATCATTATATATACTGCAATTCTTTAACATATTAGTTTTATTATGTCAGGATTTGAAAACAAAATGTATTTAAGATACTTTTAAGGTTTTTCATAGTAAAAACTGAAGGTACTGGATATGTCTTTATTTGATACAGGGTGTGAGCACGTAAGGAATTTAGGTTGAGCTAACATGCTACCTTGCCATTAGTCTGTTTATTTATGGGAGATAGATAAGTATTGGCCACTCTTTGTTGATAGATACACTCTTATCAATGAGAGCACATACACATACACATTTCCTCTCACTGGAAATGAAATTAATTTCAGGCATTGTGGAGTAGAATGTTCAGAGCACTTTTGTTATATATATATATATATATATATATATATATGTGTGTGTGTGTGTGTGTGTGTGTGTGTGTGTGAGAGAGAGAGAGAGAGAAATAAACATTGCCTAAGCAGAGGCGTAATATTACAGATTTTGTGAAAAACATCATATCTTGCATACTTTGGAATCAAACTTAGAGACGAAAGTAAAGCTTGGGCACATACACAAAGTATGTAGAGCTTGCATTGAACTTCGTCATTGTGTCAACAATACTATCTTTTGGAATAGCTTTGGTATGGAGAGAGCAAACAAACCATAGTAAATGACTGCCACTTCTGTTTGTATGATGTGAAGGGGTAATTGTATATCCAGTCTTATGGTCAGCTGTTTTACTGTGCTCAATGGACCTGATGTACCAATCCCTGTGTGACCAGAAAGTCTTGAACAGTTTTCATCCTAGTCTGATGTAGAAGTGGGGAAGTTATTATGTATGACAGTGACTATATACCAAAATCGTTTGCTACAGAATGTGCGTGTTCTAACTAGAGTGAATTAAATGAAGTGAGGGATCTTCACCTCTAAAGATTTAGCTAAGTTGTTAGACTCTAGACTCCAAGAAAATAATGTGCTTTCTCCAGAAACATCATTCTGTTGGTACTAACAGCGCAAAAGAGATTTGAACCCTTTTTCTCCAAAGAAAAGGGATAGGCTATGTTGCATACTGCAATAATGTGAAATAACATATTCCAAAACTTGAAGCAGTTTATTGGGATGAAATTGGATGCTGATGAATTTCTCACCTTTGGTGACGATGTAGAAGATATTGTCGCGAATGCATTGTTATGATGAAGCGGCACGGCGAGGCATTCAAAGAGATGGACAGTGCAGTGCAGAGACAAAAGCTCGCCGAAACGGGGGAGGAGGAAGGAGACTGATTTCTCGAGAGTTCGTCTTTGTTCTAGCGTCGTCTTGATTGAGAACATTCCGGATAGTGAGTAATCTATAAGAAGGGAGCCGCCACCTGCCAGTCAGTTGTTAATCGAACTCGCGTAGCCAAGCACAACAAGTGGTCACCAGACGAGGAGGCTGCACAGCTAATAGCCAGCCTCCGGCGACGGGCCCCAGAAGTCCTGAACGCGGTGCAGACAGCGGCAGCACCCAAGGACATCTGGGAGGCCCTGGAGAATTGCTTTGGGAACCACCGCTTTGCTGCAGCCTACCACAGCCAACTGAAGTCAAGAACGCAGCAGCCAGGGGAGACACTGCAGGAGTTCGCCCTGGCAATTGCACAGCTGGCCAGCAAAGCCTTGGTTGACCTCCCACTTGAATTCATATCCCGGGAAGCCGCCTACACATTCGTTGACGGGGTACGAGACATCGAGATACGTCAGCGCCTAATGCTCGGTGACAACAAAACCATCCACGAGTCGCTTACGGCAGAATTGAGGATGGAGGCGGCCAAGGTGATGGCTACTCCGGCGTCGAGAAAAAGGAGTATCCACTACACTGGAGACCGAAGACCAGCCGAGGGACGCCGGCGGAGACCAAGTGACGTGTGTTGGGGGTGTGGCCAGCCGGGACATCTGGAGAGAGATTGCCCACACCAAGGAGAGCAGCCAGAAAACGAGTGAAGGCCTTCGTGGCACGTCGGCGCCATCACCATCCCCGCGAGTGACACTGCGTGCCGTCAGCCGGCGTATGGATGATAGCCTCATCGTGGACGGTTGGGTGAGAGGGAAGCTGTGCCGTGTGCTCGTCGACACCGAGACAGCCGTGACCATCAGACACGTGGCCAAGGGTTTTCCGTCGAGGAAACCAAGCTGACCATACCAGCCTGTGATGGCATCGGTCGACACCTTGCCCGTGGAGAGGGAGACCCTGCTGCAGTTGACCTTAGGACTGAGTGCCGTGCGTCAGTGGGTGTTCGTCGCGCAGGTGGCTGAGAGGGTGATATTGGGATTGGATGCCCTCAGGAGCCATGAGGCGACAGTTGACGTCGGCAGGAAGATCCTGCGGCTCAATGGAGAAGAGGTCATACTCCGGCAATCCGAAGAACGCCTGGGAATTTGCAAGGTCGTCCTGAGGGAAGACGTGGTTTTCCCCGCGAGAAACGAGGTGGTAGTGACGGCACGACTAGAAAGCCAGCCGATCAAGGAACCTGATGCTGGACCAGAAGACGCCTCTGCATGGACTTTGTGTAGCCAGGGCATTGTTGCCATGCCGAAAGGTGGTGCCGGTGAGGCTGCTCAACGTAACGGACGTCGATAACGACATCCAGGCCGGGACGGAGTTGGGGACGTGCGAGCCCGTAGTCATCGTAACACCAATCGATAAGACCCAGGAGCCGGTGCCGACGCAACACCTGTGGCCCCGGCTGGAAGGCTTACTGGAGAGGGCGGCCGACCACCTGACCGCAGACCAGCTCGAGAAGGTTCGACAACTGCTCAGACGATACCAGCGCGTCTTCAGCCAAGGTGATAGAGACTACGGCTGCATGGGCCGAGTGCTCCACCGCATTGACACAGGAGACGCCCAGCCTATTCTGCAACAACCTAGACGCGTTCCCCTGGCAAAAGAAGCGGCGGTACTGGACATGCTGGAGGACATGAGATCCAGGGGAGTGATTAAGGAGTCTGGCAGCCCTTGGTGTTCTCCTGTAGACTTGGTGACGAAGAATGGCGAACTACGCTTCTGCATGGACTACAGGAAGCTGAACGCTGTCACCAGTTAGTACTCTTTCCCCTTAATCCGAATTGACGACACCCTGGACACGCTTGCTGGTGCGCAGTGATTCTCGACCCTGGACCTGAAGTCGAGCTACTGGCAGGTAGCTCTAGACCCGAGAGACAAGGAGAAGACCGCATTCTCGACCGGCCAAGGGCTTTGGCAATTCACAGTGAATTCCCTTTGGCCTCTGCAACGCACCAGCTACCTTCCAACGCCTCATGGAGTCAGTGATGAGAGGGTTGACTTATGACGTCTGCCTGCTATACCTGGACGACATCATTGTTGGCAAGACATTCGAAGACCACCTTGACAATCTGAGCAGGGTGCTAAAGAGACTGTAGGCGACCAAACAGAAGCTCAACGCAAAGAAGTGCCAGCTCTTCCGCAAGGAAGTCAACTACTTGGGCCACATAATCTCATCAGAGTGGCCACAGACCTGGAGAAGACAAACGCCGTAAGAGATTGGCCTCGGCCGAAGGATAAGAGAGAATTGTGCACTTTCCTGGGGCTGTCCAGTTATTACCGCCATTTCATAAAGGGCTTGTCCAACATTGCCAAGCCCCTTACCCGCCTGATGGAAGAACACCGGCCGTATGTGTGGACGGAGGATACCGAAGTCGCTTTCTAGGAGCTGAAGAAGACACTTCGCAGTGCTCCTATTTTGGGATTCCCGCAACCAGGTGGTGCCTTCATTGTGGACACCGACGCCAGCGACCATTGCATTGGAAGTGTCCTATCCCAAGTCCAGGACGGCCACGAGTGGGTGATAGCTTACTACAGCAAGATGCTGTCCAAGGCAGAGAAGAACTACTGCGGTACCTGGAGAGAGTTACTGGCGGTAGTAAAGACCTTGGAGCACTTCCACAAGTACCTGTACGGTCAGCCATTCCACCTGAGTACTGACCAATTCCGCCCTCACCTGGCTACTTAGCTTTAGGAACCTGGAAGGCCAGACAGCATGTTGGGTCCAGAGGCTGCAGGAATACGACTTCACCTCTGAACATCGTAGAGGGAAGAGCCACAGCAATGCAGACGCCATGTCCTGAAGACCCTGCCCAGAAGAGTGCAGCCACTGCACCAGAGTGGAAGAGAAGGAACATGCCACAGTTGTCAAGAGTGGTCACAGCAGTGCCTGCGGATGGCTGGTATAGAGCAGGCCTGAGGAGGGAGCAACTGGCGGACACCGACTTCGGGCCACTCTTGAGGTAAATGGAGGCAGGGACGAGACCGACCTGGGAAGATATCGCACACAGAAGCGCTGCGTCTTACAAGTCGTACTGGGCTCAATGGGAATCCTTGAAGACCAAGGAGGGTATGCTGTTCCGGGTACAGGAATCACCCAGAGAGGGAGCAGTTGGTACTTCCCCGGAGTACGGTCCCAGAAGTCTTGGAGGAAGTGCACACCGATACTTCAGGAGGACACCTTAGAGCGAACCGAATGACAAACTACGGCAGCGCTACTACTGGCTGAGGCTCCGAGCAGACACTGAGAGATGGTGCCGTCAATGTCACGTGTGCGCGGTGAGTCACGGCCCCCAGACTAGGAGCCGGGGTCGCATGCAGCAGTACAATGTCGTAGCGCCATTCTAAAGGATCGCCGTCGACATAGCTGGATCATTCCCAGTGTCCAACCGAGGCAATAAGTACCTGATGGTGGTCTTGGACTAGTTCACCAAGTGCCCCAAGGTGTATGCCACGTGGTGTATGCCTCGTGGAGCAAGTGTTCTGCTGTTTTGGGGTGCCGTTAGAGCTCCACAGCAACCATGGCACCAATTTTGAGTCTAATCTTAGGAAGGAGGCACTGGAAAGACTTGAGGTGAACAAGACCCGCACAACAGCCCTACATCCGCAGTCCGACGGAATGGTGGAGAGGTACATTGAGACATTAGGAGAACATCTGAGGAGGGTCGTGGCCAGCCATCAGCGACACTGGGTCGTCAAGGTGCCACTGTTCTTGCTGGCCTACCGCTAGTCAGCACACGACACCACTGGGATGATGCCAGCCAGCTAGCTTAATGTTCGGCCGAGAGTTACGGCTCTCTTGTGACCTGGCATTCGGGAGTCCCCTGGAAGCGAAACAGCCAGCAACCGAGTAATTGGAGAACCTGGTGGACCATCTCCACGATTTGCATGAGATAGTTCGTCAGAACATCCAGAAGGCGAGCGGACCGCATGAAGACCCGATACAACAGGTAAGCCAACAGCCAAGGGTTCCAGCAAGGTGACCTGGTCTGGTTGTAACGCCCTAACCGGACCAAGGGTCGCTGTCCGAAACTTCAGCAACCATGGCAAGTACCGTACTGGGTGGTAAAGAGGATTAACGACATGGTCAACCGCATCCAGAAGGTGCCCCAAGGAAAAATGTTGGTGGTACACCTGGATCGTCTGGCCCGCTACAATGGTGCTGTTCGGGACAACCAGTCTTGAGGAGGGAGCAGTGTCGTGAATGCATCGTTGCAACTAGGCGGCACTGTGAGGTATTCAAAGAGATGTGCATTGCAGAGATAAAAGCTCGCCGAATCGGTGGGAGAAGGAGACGGATTTCTCTAGAGTTGGTCTTTGTTCTAGCGCTGTCTTGATTATTTGAGAACATTCCGGATAGTGAGTAATCTATAAAAATGGAGCCGCCGCCCACCAGTCAGTTAGTTGTTAATTGAACTCGCGTGCGTGAAGAGCTGTGTGCGCTGTGTTGTCGTTGATTTGCAAGTTATATCTGTATGTGACGTAATATCTGGACTGTAAAAGTTGATAAAGGTGTGTTTCTAGGAAATAAAGAGCAATTTTTGGTGGAAACGTAGAGTCAGACTGAAAAATTCAATGCCATAGCCGGGATTTGAACCACGGATCTTCTGGTTTCCGTCCAGCCGCACTACCATTGTGCTACTATGGCCAACGTGCCAACATGACATTAAATTCTCCAACTGACTCGTATTTTCCCGGTAAACCACTTAGGAGTTCTCATAAACACATGAGACAACTACCTTAATGGCGACTTACTACTTGTAAGTACTTTAAGGCCCGGGTTTTATATAGTAAACCACTATTAGGTTAATTAATGGAAATTAATTATTCTTTTCACACTGGCCGTGTGTAGGCTAAATTGTGGAAACGTAGAGTCAGACTGAAAAATTCAATGCCATAGCCGGGATTTGGCATGGCATTGAATTTTTCAGTCTGACTCTACGTTTCCACAATTTAGCCTACACACGGCCAGTGTGAAAAGAATAATTAATTTCCATTAATTAACCTAATAGCAATTTTTGGTGTTTGTAACCTGGACTTTTAATTTCATTAACCCACATAGTCACAATATCTAGAAGTTTCCTCTGCAACTCTTGGTGTGTGTGGGCGCATCAGCAGTTCTGCAGAGATGAGTTCTTTTTCCCAGGGTCATAATCTCGGAGTAGAGGAAGTTAATATTACTATTGCTGAAGAATGGACAAATAATTCTTTTCTTGTTTAAACATGTCAGTTTAATTCTTCTGAAACATTTTCAAACTTCAATACAAATTTAAATAATATAAATGTTTATTAATTATTAATTTTTAGATGAGTCGTATTTATTACACATCTGCTTCACTACGAAAGTGAAGCAGATGTGTAGTAAATACGACTCATCTAAAAATTAATAATTATTTCGCTTCGCTGTGGTGTTCCAATACAGTTAAATCTCGATATAATATAAATGTTATTTGAAGCAAAAGGTTAGAAATAGTGATTTATTTAACATATGAAAGTAATGAGTCGGTGATGTTTGTTTTTGAATTACCAACTCATTAGTTTCAAATATAAATGTTCTTTAACCTTTTCACCGATATGGACCTCATATGACGTCCAAGTTAAAAGGCCCCAAACCGATATGGACATGTATAGACGTCCTGTGCATACATGCATTTAATGCATATTTAATGCTAATTCTTTTAAACCTTATGTTTTGCAATAAATTTAAATAAATTATATAAGAAGTAAAAACTTACCTTTAAAAGTTTTTTCTTGAATGGTACATCTCAAAACAGGGATAAACACATAAGGGCACATCTTCGCATTCACGGCAAATCGTACTAGTTTCCTTTCGGACACCTTTCTTGCAGCACACCAGACACTTTCTAAAGGGACGCGACGCAACTTTTTTGCTGTGAGTGGTACCCTTTTAGGAAAATGTTTTTCTTCAAGTCTGAGGGGTGCTGGGGTGGTGAATTTTTTTATACCCAGTATGGAGAGGTCTCTGAATTTTATACTGCTCAATTAGACTGCAAGCTATTGATATGCGAAAGTCCAGGTACGTCGTCTTCCGTGGGTTTAGAGCTCTCCAAATTACTAAACAATTGTATATGCTGATATCCAGCTGGTGTAAAAATACTTTTTATACTATCTGATTGTTTTTCGCAAAGAGGGATATGCCTGTAATACCTGATCTACTAGATCCACTCCACCCATATGCATATTATATTCCTGGATAATATCGGGCTTGAAATTTGACATTTTGTTACGAGCATCAATTTTTCCAGTATCAATCATCAAAATCTTAGAGCTGCAATTAGATAATGCTGTAGCAACCCTCCTGTCTTGCCAAGCAACATAGGTCAAGGGTGGGAGTTGATGCACCTGCATTTCTCCTCTTCTTATAGCCTTCGTATTCACATCTTTTGGCAAACCAATGCGATTTGAGCGTACTGTTCCAATTGCATTTGTTTTTCTTTTGTGTAAGGCCATGAATAATTTAGGGGAACTGTACCAATTATCTAAATATACAGTCCTACCCTGATCAGGTACAGATTCCATCAGGTGCATTACTATGAAATCAGATAACCCCAAATCTCTTTCTCCGGTGTTATCAATCCCTTGGCCAGTTTATATGCAGCTATTGTAAAGTTATCCTGTTTTGCTTTCACATACATCAAAACTCTTTATGCCAAATCTGGCCCTCTTTGTTTTGATGTATTGTTTCCAACCTAAACGGCCCTTCCAAAGCATCAGGCTTTCATCAACAGTGATCTTTTCACTAGGCACATAATTTTCTTTGAATTTTGAAATAATGTAATCAAAAACTGGTCTGATTTTGTATAGTTTGTCATTCACATTTTCTGTGCAGGTGAAATTAAGGAAGCGCAAAATGGAAGTAAATCTGTTATTTGACATGCATTTCCCAAAAAATGGGGTAGCTAGCATGTCATCTGTTGACCAGTACATGTCTAGCGTAGGTTTACGAATAACACCCTTGAGCATAATTAGACCAAGTAGTCTGTAAATCTCATTCATTGTTACTTCTGTCCACTTCTGAATTCTACTGTTAGGTCCTAAATTGCCTTTAGCAGTCAGGTCTTCCTTCACCCTACTCGCATATACATTTGTTTCCGAAACAATGAGTGACCGTAAGTCAGTAGTAAAAAATTTTGTGAAAATATCAATTGGTTGGCTGTCAGAAGTTAGCTGAGTATGCGGTTGTACACCAGAGGTTGTGCTCGTGAACATATGTCTATATGTGTTAGAGTTATTTTGACACCTCCATAATGTTTATTCTTCACCAACACCTGTCGGAAATGAGTCATTATCCTCCTCACTGCTCCCTATATTCTCAACACCCCCCTCAAAATCTAAAAACTCGCCATCAATGTCCAAATCACTGTCTAACAGCAAAAAGTCTTCCACATTTTCTGATGTAATATCAGAAGCCCGCACTCTTCCTACACTAGCTAATTTATTTGCTACATTACTAGTTGAAGCCATGATTAGCACTGAGGAAACTGTTTCAATTGTGTTTTAGCTAAAGAAATTGCTTGGAACTCTGTCGCAGTCAAAATTACTATATGAACTGAGCGAAGGAAAAAGTTACGTCAGCTAACATAAACTTCGGTTGTGCAATTAGCGAGTTGCTGACGGAGTTTTCTTTCCAGCGTGTATAACGCAACATATACAGTTATTATGTGGTAGCATAAACTGAAACCTATAAACCTTGAACCCAACACTTCGTTTATTCAGCTGATATACACATATAGTTTGTAAAACAAAAGTACTCAGAATTAGGCGCGTTCGACGCAAAGAATGGCTTTCTTTACAGTGATACAAATTAATGAAATTTCAATGATTTATTAATATGGTCTCTATTTTAATGATACCGTAGATGTATACTGCCTTTAATGGGCTTTAAACCAGTTTTTGTTTCGCTAAAATAACTTAATAAATACGGAAGATACGAATATTTATTTATGAAGCACTTTTGCAGCATTTAACAATTTAAATGTCTTGTTTTGTTTATTGGGTATCCGTTCCCGGCTGTGCAGGGTTTAAATGGGCATCGGCGAAGCGGTTAAGAAACGATGACTGGTGAAACGATTGACTAACTATTACTTTCTTACACAGACACTATTTGTGCATCTTACATGCATACTCAAAAATAATTCTGCACAACCTGGCAGAGATACAAATGTACGTGTTTCTCATATGACGCTCTGAAGCAGAAGAGCAAATCAACTTCTTCTCTTATCAGGTTGTCATGGTTACACCATTACCTACCGTACATTATATCTATTTCATTAAGTGTTACATGTTTTAATTCCTTTAAACTACTCTTTTGTACAATATATGAAATATCTAAAATAACTGCTTCAAAATGCTTCTATTGAAAATATATGAAAACTTTTCAAATCAACAATTATTTTTCATATATTTTTAATATTGCCCCTGTGATATAACAGCAATGGTTAACACAATTAACAAGGAATAAAATACAGAAAACATAATGAATAGCAATATTGTAAAATATACAGCAGTATAAAATATTTTTAAATTCACAATGAAAATTTTAAAAAACATTAAATTTTTAACAATCTTTGTATTGTGACTGTGGGTTCATGAAATGAAAAGTCCAATTACACAAACTCAACAATGTTCTTTATTTCCACCGACTTACAGTTGAACACTTGCCAATTACACAGAATTATGTAATGCACACAATTACGATTCACCAGTTCGTCCGTTACCGTTCCGATGCATGCACACAGTCTTCTCGTCCGTTCGCTAGCACGTCAAGCACTGACTGACTCAATTCACTCACTGCAGCCCTTTTTATAGAAATATCACCGTCTTCTAGAAGTCTCTGGTTTCAGTGAATTACTGCGAAAGTTCCAGATGGCAGTGGAAGGGAGGAAAGAGGCGGCCAGCGACAAGTGACATTTCCCTAATCATCCCCCTCAGTGACAGAGACTAATGGGAGGGTGTGGTTGGCTGCCTCTGGCCCCTTTACTCAGCTGTCGTTGGTTGCGCTTTCCGCTAATTGGGTGACACTGCTCCCTCCTCAAAGCTGGTCATCCCGACCAGCACCATCGTAGTGGGCTAGACGATCCAGGTGTACCACCAACATCTTCCCTCAGGGAACCTTCTGGATGCGGTAGACCACGTCGTTAATCCTCTTCACCACCCGGTACGGTCGTTGCCATGGCTGCTGGAGCTTCGGGCAGCGTCCCTTGGTCCGGGTAGGACGGTATAACCAGACCAGGTCACCTTGCTGGAACCCTTGGCTGTTGGCTTGCCTGTCATACCTGGTCTTCATACGGTCGCTCGCCTTCTGGATGTTCTGGCGAGCCATCTCGTGCATGTCGTGGAGATGGTCCACCAAGTTCTCCACATACCCGTTCGCTGGCTGTTTCGTATCCGGAGGGCTTCCAAAAGCCAGGTCACAAGGGATGCGTTACTCTCGGCCGAACATTAAGCTGGCTGGCGTCATCCCAGTTGTGTCGTGTGTAGACGAGCGGTAGGCCAGCAAGAACAGTGGCACCTTGACGTCCCAGTCTCGCTGATGGCTGGCCGCGACATTCCTCAGGTGTTCTTCTAAGGTCTTGATGTATCTTTCGACCATGCCATCCGACTGGGGATGTAGAGGCGTCGTGCGGGTCTTGTTCACCCCTAGCCTTTGTAGTGCCTCCTTCATTAGGTTGGACTCAAAGTTGGTACCCTGGTCACTGTGCAGCTCTAACGGCACTCCAAATTGACAGAACACTTGCTCCACGAGGCAGTCTGTGATTGTCTTTGCCTCTTGGTTTGGGATGGCATATACCTCCAGCCACTTGGTGAAGTAGTCCACGACCACCATTAGGTACTTGTTGCCTCGGTCGGAAACTGGTAACGGTCCAGCAATGTCAACGGCGATCCGTTCAAATGGCGCTCCGACATTGTACTGCTGCATGCGACTCTGGCTCCTAGTCTGGCGGCCACGACTCGCCGCGCACACGTGACACTGACGGCACCATCTCTCAGCATCTGCTCGGAGCCTCAGCCAGTAGTAGCGCTGCCGTAGTTTGTCAATCGTTCGGTTCGCTCCCAGGTGTCCTCCTGAAGTACAGGCGTGCACTTCCTCCAAGACTTCCGGGACCTTACTCCGGGGAAGTACCAACTGTTCTCATTGCGTCTTCCCATCAGGTGACTCCCATACCCGGAACAGCACGCCCTCTCTGGTCTTCAACGAGTCCCATTGGGCCCAGTACGACTTGTAGGTGGCGCTCCTCGGTACGATGTCCTCCCAAGTTGGCCTCGTCCCTGCCTCCACTTCCCTCAAGAGTGGCCCCAAGTCTGCGTCCGCCAGCTGCTCCCTCCTCAGGCCTGCGCTATCCCAGCCGTCCGCAGGCACTGCCACAACTACTCGGACTGCTGCGGCACGCTCCTTCTCTTCCACTCTTGTGCACTGGCCGCACTCTTCTGGACAGGGTCTTCGGGACATGGCGTCTGCGTTACCGTGGCTCTTCCCTCTACGATGTTGCGAGGTGAAGACGTACTCCTGCAGCCTCTGGACCCAACCTGCTATCTGGCCTTCTGGTCGCGCCGTCACCATCACCTCGCCGTCACCTCAGCTTGACACTCACCCACTAACTGACTGACTGACCTTGACCACTACCGGTAGTCAGTGGGTGAGTGTCAAGCTGAGTGGCTGAGGATAAAGCAGATGTTTGCTTTGAAACCAGTCCCAGGATTTAAATAAGATAAATGAAGTTGTGTTACTAGTGTTTAGTTATTATTGATAACCTAGTTTACTTCACTGTCAGCAGCTTCAGTTTTTTACATAACTATTCATAGATGCTTTGAAGCAAAGCTTAAAGGGTGTCCTACATAACAGGAATGCTTTTGGTTCAGGACCTGTTGCCAATTCTCAAAGAATCATATGTAAATTTGTAACTGATGTTATTGCTAGTGAATTAGAGTGAACACAACTGGCAAATTTGTGGCGATTTTTACGTTATTATAATGTTGATGTATCAGCAATCTAGGTTTACCAAATGTCCATGTTTTCTTTGCCTGTGGGATAGTAGGGCACAAGTTAATGGACGAAGAAAGATTGGTCAACTGGAGAAAATTTGGAAGCTGCTGTAAGAATGTTGTGTGCCAAAGCCTTGTGAGTCCTTCAAAGTTGTGCTGCCACCTCTCCACATTAAGCTTGGCTTAAGGAAACAGTTTGTGAAGGGTTTAAATAAGGAAATAGACTGCTTCAAGTACAAGGGGCATTCAAAAAGAAACAAGCCAGAGTCTGGTATGTGCAAAGCGGTGACAGGATGGTAATATTGGGGCATGTGTAACGAAGTGTTGTTCTGACCAGAGCATGGAAGTTCATAGCCTGTTGCTAGAGGACACGCATGCACGTCACGTGACTACAAAGCTAGCAGCAGCATGCATCAATCGTCCAATGCTGTCAGTCGCATTGCAAACAGTGAAATGGAGGCATCAAAAGAAGAGCAAAGAGGTATTCGTTTTCTGACTGGAAGGTGTATGGGAAACAGACATTCATCGACGAATGTCACAAATGTACGGCGAGTACTGCATTTCCATGCAAGGGTCAAGACTTGGCACAAGCGCTTCAGGGGAGCACGGGTGTTGTTAGCTGATGATGCAAGGTCTGGAGCACCACACTGCATTACCGATGACATCGTCCAGCTGGTTGATGTCCTCATTACCCAGGACGGTCGGGTGACAGTGAAAGCCATAGCCATCGAGGGATTGAGCGTCTGAAGTGTTCACACCATCATGAAGGAACAACTGCTGTTGCACAAAGTGTGTGCCCAGTGGGTGCCCCACAATCTTAAACCACACCAGGAAACATGTCGAGTGGCCCACTGTCTTTGTCATCTGCAGCGCTGTGCTAGGGAAGGGAATGAGTTCCTGGCACAAGTGGTGGCTGGAGATGAGTCATGGTGTCATCACTTCGAACCAGAATCAAAACGACAAAGTCTGCAGTGGAAGCATCCAGGGTCACCACCACCAAAACAACCAAGGCCATCTTTTCCTGGAAAGGTTATGCTGACGTTCTTTGACCAAGATGGCCCCCTTCTGATACACTTCCTGCAGCACAGGACAACAGTGAATGCCCAGCATTATTCGCAACCCTTGACTAACCTTTGCCAAGCGATCAAATCAAAATGACCAGGCAATCTTGCCTGTTGGGTCATTCTGCTCCACAACAATGCAAAGCCTCATATGGCCAACACAATTGTGGCACTCCTGCAGAAATTCAAATGAGAGGTTCTCGACTGCCTTCCATACAGTCCAGACCGCTCTCCCTGTGATTACGCCATTTTTGGTCCCCTTAATAAGGCTCTGATGGGCAAACGATTCACCTCAGATGACGTTCAGCTGTATGTGTGGAACTGGCTCACATTGCAGCCATTGCAGCCCCGGGACTGTTAGGAGACAGCCGTTCACCGCCTTGTGTCACAGTGGGACAAGTGTCTCAACAGCCAGGACCAATACTTCAAACATACAGGTACTTTTTTCTGTAATTATGTCTCCGGCTTGTTTCTTTTTGAACGCACCTTATATATGTGTGAGAAAGTCCCACTTCTCTCTGAAGCAAAATTAAAAGAAGGTATATTTAATGGTCCTGATATAAGAAAATTGATGTTGATACAATATTCAAAAACACTATGGATGAAAGGGAGAAAGCAACATGGATATCTTGTGAAGTTCTTTCAAACTTTCTTGGTAACAAGGATCCCTGTTACCGAAACATTGTGGCTAACATGATTGAAGCATATAAGGAACTTGGCTATAACATGAGTGTGAAAATGAATATACTGTTTTCTCATCTAGATTATTTCCCTGAAAATCTAGCATTTTTGAGTGAACTGCAAGGCAAAAAAAATTTCTTAAGAATATGCATGGTTCGAAAGAAGGTACCATGGATGCTGAAGTGTAAATATGCTTGCTGACCATTGTTGGATGATTAAGTATGAAATACCTTAAGATAAACATAAAAGGAAAAGGAACAGGAGGGACTTCCTTAACTAAGAAGCAACGAGTAAAAAGTGCATGTTATTCATTCCAATAGTAAAGTAAATAAGTTAAAACAAAGCAAAGTAAATAAGGCAAAACAACAAAAATTACCTAGTGGCATGTATGAATAACCATACACATAAATTCTATAAGTTTTGTATAATATGTATTTCCATTTAAAATAACGTATGAGAAAGTTTGTGGTCTAATTTGCTTAATTTACAATACATATATAATGATTTTGCAAGAAAACCTTATGTGATAGAAGTAAATAGAAAATTTGGATTCAGCACATCAGCAGTATATAGAATCACATTATTTACTTTAGGCAACTAACAAAAGCTCAAGAATGTAGGACAGTTCTTAGATAAAGTGAAAAATAAATGGAAGTGGACTGTGAAGAAAGTTTCTAAAAAATTGAAGGATTTTGGTTAATGTAAAATAATTGCAGAAAAATTGTATCTTGAATTTTCTGCCTATGAAGTTCCTTCATTCTGAGGATTTTTGTAATTTATGTCCTCCAACGTTAAGTCATATCGGACAATGAATGAAATGGGTGAAGTGATGCTCAAATGAGTCTGGGGTCCATAGAACTTCTAGTTACCCAACATTCGTCTTTAAGGATAAGGGGAAAACCCCAGAAAAAACCTTATCCAGGTAACACACCCTGACCGAGATTCGAACTCGGGACCTTTTGAACGTGAGGCAGACATGCTACCATCTACGCTACTGAGGCGGGCTTTCATTCTGAGTGTACAATACAATGCAATGTTTATTAACCACAGGAATTCATACAGAATTATAGGCATTGTCAATATAGAGTATTTAACAATATTTGCAATTTATCTATGAGGTATTTACAATCTAAAGTTTACAGATAATTTACACAAATTACTATTCACACTTGAAAAACATTAAGACACTTGAGTACAGTAACAGATCAACTCAGTTATGAATATTTATGCAGACACTGACTAATATCAAACTTAATTTTAATGCTTTGGTCAGTTAAAATTCTTAATTGATGAGTCTTCCAATCTCAGACACATGAAACAAGAATAGATATAGAATACATTAGTATAATTATGCACAACAAACTGATTAATTTATACTTCACCTGATTTGTATTCTAAGTATTCATTTACTGAGTAAAACTGATTTTTTTTAAAGAAATTGTGTAGCTCTCCCTTAAACTTATTTATAGAGGGTATGTTTTTTAATTGATTTGGCAAGTGGTTGTATAGCTTTAAACCCATGCATTTGACAGAAGTTTCAAATAGTTTTGTTTTATGAATATAGGTGTGTAATTTGTCTTCATTTCATGTGTTATGGGTGTGTATTTCAGTATTTGTGACATAGTTCGCAGTATTATCTTCATGTAAATCAATAACTGTTTCATATATAAACATGGTAGGGTCAAGATATTCAAATCTCTGAAATGATTTCTGCAGCTTTCCATTTTTGGAATACCAACCACAATTTGTAATGCTTTTTTTTTTTTTTTTTTTTTTTTTGTAGCTTAAATATCATCTTACTATTTGTAGCATTTCCCCACAATGGTAGTCCATATGATAGTAGTGAATGAAAGTGAGCAAAGTAACAGGTTCTGAATGCAGTAAATTCTGCTCGAGGCTTCAGCTGATGTAAAACAAAACAAACACAGCTCAGCTTCTCTGCTAACTTTTCTATATGTTTGTCCCAAATTAAATGTTTGTCTACCCATAGTCCTAAGAATTTAGTTTGCCATTCAAAATTTATCAATCTGGAGCCAATTCTGATGTAAGGGTTTTCTATAGCTTGTTAATTTAAAAGATAGACAAAAGTTATGCCACAAAAAGCACAGATCCTGTTAATGGTCGCTTTTTCTGTAATTCAGAGAGTGTAATTTCAAAACTATCATATAGTCCTCTACTTTATAAATATTTGTCTATCAGTTCAGCCTCCTGTATCCCCTTGGTCTTCCAACAAAAAGTGTAATAAAAGCATATCTGCAATTATTTATCTGATACCCAAGAAGCATATAGAACAAGCTTTTTTAAGAATAATTTTTGGATGAGTGGATGAAGTTTCATGTGAGTGTAACAGCATTATTTTTTAAAACAGCACTTTATATAACTCATATAAACTATCCATAATGTATCGAGATTTAAGATAAGAGCAGAAGATGCAAACGATGATTTGCGAAACATGTCCTCAAAATAGGTACGAAAGTGAAGCAGTTGTGTAATAAATACGACTCATCTAAAAATTAATAAATATCCATAATGTGTAAATGTGATGTCAGCAGTTAGGGCGTTTTCCAATTTGCAACAGTTCTGGTGCACACACCTCTTAGAATTCTTTGCTTTGATCATGTGTTTAACTTCTGTAATATAGCTGTGGTTCTCTTTTTGTCTGTTTCAAAAACATTTTAAGTGATCAGTGTCAGAAAAACACAAAGGGATGTGATTTTCTAAAGATGCATTTAAGAGACTAATAAATAAGTTATGCACCTTTAATGTCTTAATTTTTATGGAAATGAGTTTATGATTGGGAGGGAAGGAATACATAACTCTTTCTGCATGGCCATCCCCTCCCATTCTACCAATCAGTGAAGAAATTCTAGCAATTTCTATCTTGAAGTACAAAGAAAACATGAGCTTATGGGAATACTTATTAATATACAACATATCTGGATTTAAAATTGGAGTTAAACCCCTTCACTTGCTCCTCCAAATATTGCCTAAAATTCACCAGGCTTCTTTTAGTAAATCATTTAACCTAGAAACTAATGAAACTAGTAAGCTAGTTGGTTGGTATTAGTTTGATGGTAACCTTTAATTCTTATGTGCATCTCATTCTCATCAAACAAAAAGTATACCTGTAAGGTGCATTCAAAAAGAAAAGAGCCGGAGACAATTACAGAAACTAGTACCTATATGTATATACCTACATATATAAGGTGCATTAAAAAAGAAACAAGTCAGAGACATAATTACAGAAAAAAGTACCTGTATGTTTGAAATATTGGCCCTGGCTGTTGAGACAGTTGTCCCACTGTGACACAAGGCGGTGAATGGCTGTCTCATAAAAGTCCCAGGGCTGTGATGTGAGCCAGTTCCGCACATACAGCTGGACATCGTCATCCGAAGTGAATCGCTTGCCCCTCAGAGCCATTTTAAGGGGACCAAAAATGGCATAATCACAGGGAGAGATGTCTGGACTGTATGGAGGGTGGCTGAGAACCTCCCATTTGAATTTGTGTAGGAGTGTTGAGACTATGTTTGCTGTATGAGGCTTTGCTTTGTAGTGGAGCAGGATGACCCCCGGGTGAGATTGCCTGGTCGTTTTGATTTGATCGCTTGGCGAAGGTTGGTCAAAGATTGCAAGTAACACTGGGCATTCACTGTTGTCCCATGCTGCAGGAAGTGTATCAGAATGGGGCCATCTTGGTCAAAGAAGAACGTCAGCATAACCTTTCCAGGAATGGATGGCCTTGGTTTTTTTTTTTGGTGGTGGTGACCCTGGATGCTTCCACTGGAGACTTTGTTGTTTTGATTCTGGTTCTAAGTCCACCACTCGTGCCAGGAACTCATTCCCTTCCCTAGCATAGCGCTGCAGATGGCCAAGACAGTGGGCCATTCAACATGGTTCCTGGTGTGGCTGAAGACTGTGGGGCACCCATTGGGCACATACTTTGCAGAAGAGCAGTTGTTCCTTCATGGTGGTGTGAACACTTCTGAGCTCAATCCGACCTCGGTGGTTATGGCTTTCACTGTCGCTTGGCGGTCCTGGGTAATGAGTAAAGAAAATAAATATGGGACTATATATTTTAAAGCAGGCAGCACAACAAATAGATAGAGAAACTCTGATACAAATTTACTATGCAGTCATACACTCTCATTTATGCTATGGTGTGGTACTATGGGGAAATGCGCAGAAAAAAGCAATGATAAGAATATTAAGACTCCAGAAATGAGCCATCAGAATAATTTGTAAATTAAAAAGACAGATTTGTGTAGAAAGGTTTATAAAACATTAAATGTATTAGTCGTATACTGACAGGCTGTTAACAGCCAGAAGGTTTTTGCTGCGTACCCACCCAGGTTTTGGGTCTGACCGCAGGTTGATATTTTTGTTGGTTACAGGATGATGTGGTATTTTTTTGTTGAGGAAATTTGTTGAGGTAGCTTTTTGCTCCTCTTTAATTTTGTACAGGATGCTAAACCACTTTTTTGTTTACACCCTGGTGTTTTATTTTTCTAAAGTGGGGTAAATTTTGTTGCCAAACAGCTCTTTTGGAGGTTTGAAATTTAGCTTGTGCTGCTGTAAGGATTAACTCCTTATATATATATATATATATATATATATATATATATATATATATATATATATATACTTGTATATATGTGCACTTTATGAGTGCATTAAATACGTAACAAAAAATTGTAGCAACCAAAATAAAAACATGTACATATATACACATAACACAAGAACAAAACAAAATTATTTCTTAAACAGATTAAGAGGAACATTAAGTAACTAAAATATAGGAAATAAATCTAAAGAATTGTACAATCATTTACCGAATCAAATAAAACAGATAACAGAAGAAAAATTTAAACTTAAACCACTTAAAAAGTACCTCGTAGAAAACCCAGTCTACCCTATAGGCGAGTATAAAAGGTTAAATAAAGCCTAAGTAGTATATGTACCCTCTGCTTATTTTATTATTTTTATATTGTTGTGTACACATATTTGTTAAACATGTTGACATATCCTATGTATTTTGGATCATATGGATGAAATAAAATGAAATGAGTGGATCAACCAGCTGGACGATGTTGTTGGTAATGCAATGTGTGCTCCAGACCATGCATCATCTGCTAACGACACCCATCCTCTCCTGAAGCGCTTGTGCCACGCCTTGACCCTTGCAAGGGACATGCAATGTTTGCCGTACACTTGTGACATCTGTCGAATGTCCATTCGCCCTACTCCTTCCACTGTCAGAAAACAAACAACACCTCTTTGCTCTTCTTTTGACGCCTCCATTTCACTGTTTGCAATGTGACTTGCAGCGTTGGAGGATTGATGCATGCTGCTGCTGCTAGCTTTGGATAGTCACGTGACCTCTAGCAACGGGCTGTGAACTTCCATGCTCTGGTCAGAACAGCACTTCATTACACACACCACAATATTACCATCCTTTCACCAGTTTGTGCATACCAGACTCAGGCTCATTTCTTTTTGAACTCCTCTTATATATTGTGAATGCAAGCAACTTTTGATATGGGTATTTTGGGAGAAGGTATGTCTTAAGCTTTCATGAATTTTAGAAAGCAATGGTGGGTAGTAATAACCCTTGAAACATATACTAGAATTTGTAGTGAAGTGTTATTTGATTTATGTAAATTCTGTCCCTTATAAATAGGAAATACAATGTGAAATGTACTGAATATGTAGTAATATTATATTTTCTGCTTTCAGATTATTCTTTCAAGTGGCTCAGATACCTTTAAACCAAGATCTTGATTTGTACTCTACTATGCAGTTCAGCGTTGTTACTAAACAGCATAACAATGGTACAAGAACAATGTGTGCAATCGCAACAAAATTGATACACAAAGTTTTTCTAAATAAAAAAAACTTAAGAAATTTTCTGGAAAAAAAAAAAGTTAAATATGTGAAGTAGAAACAAGTAGTATTGCAAAGCATCTGGAAGTAACAACAAATGTGAACTATAAGGTACCACGTGGGAGTAATAAAAGCAAAGAGGGTTTAACACTATCATCAAAATGTACAGTGTATAGGTAATAAGAGAACAATTTAACTCCTGTTAAAAGAAGTAAAGCCAAATGTTGTATCATTTACTGAACATGGTTTAAAAGCAGAAGAAATAGTAAATAATTACGAAGGATATTACACAAATATAATTATTTGTAACAGAAACTCCAGTTATCTTTAAAGAAAATGACATAAATTTTCTTATTAATTGAAATAGTGATTTCATGAATCTTCATACCCACCTTCAGTCGAAAACAATCTTGTTATCCAAAAGGAAGGATAGGGATGGGATCTTAGGCAACCATCCAGGTTAGTTCCTTTAAGCCTTCATTGAGGAAGTGATTAAAGGCTCTCTTCCCTGTTAGATAATATTGCCTAATTGAACATAATGCAGGAATGGCAATTTGGATTCCAAAAGAGGAAATCTACAATCAGTAGAATAAATAGGGTAAATAATTATATAATTGAAGCATTAAATAAACAGGAAAAGATAATGGTTATTTTTTATGAATTATCAAAAGCATTTGACTGCATTATTATAGACATACTGATAAATAAATTAGACAATTGTGGGGTTTATGGATTGGCACAAAAATGGGGTCAACTCATCTCTGAAAACCAGAATGCAATGTGTAGAAATAGTGCTCGTATTGTAGAAAAGATTAAATCAACCTTCCAAATGGCTAGGCAAGGAGTACCACAAGGTTCGAAACTTGGTCCATTTCTGTTTTTAATGTATGCCAACAATATTTTTGAGTTTATACAAAGAAATGGAAGTATGGGAATTGTTTAAGCAGTAGTTTTCAGTCTGAAAGATTGTAGGTATAATACTTTAAATTAGTAACTGTGAATAATTCAGAGAAAACTTTCTCTTGTGTGACGTGCGAAAATTTTCTAAGTCCCAAGGTGCAACTATACACATGCGCAAGCAGACAACTGACTAACACATTTTGCCAACCTCTGCAAAAATGCCCCAGATATCTGTCCAATACCAGTGCTCTAACAAGGGGCAGCATTCATAAGGACAGTCTGGATGCTTACATTTCTGAGTATTTGTGACACAATGACTGCAACAACTGGTCAGCAGACCTGTTTCAAGAAAAGACATTAGTGTAAAGATTGCACTAATGTTTAGGCTAGGGATAGTTATGTTTAGTGTAATTTAGGGACTATTGTGTGTGTTCAATGTAATTAGCTAGGTAGTGCAATTTAGGTACTTTGTAGTTTGATAGTGAATTTAGGGACAAATAAGACTCTTGGCAGCATTGCATTCAGTGGAGAAACAAGGATAGTTTGGCAGCACCGACTTCTTCAATATAGCTACATACACAGTAAGTAAATAAACAATGAAGTTATGACTTCAGTAACATTAAAACAATGCCCTCCAGCATAAAATTGCACTAAAAATTAAATAAATGATATTAATCATCATAGTTGTATAAAAAGTGCAAAGGACTTAAGAAAAATTGTCGGTGTTACACATTAGAAAAGCCAATAATTCTTGTAAATAGTTTTTATGAAATTAGGTTAAATATTTTGGGACACCAACATTTTAAATATTTGTAATCTTTGTAATGTAAATCTGATCACAGAACGCATAAGGATTTATATTCAAATACCTTGCTTTAAATAAGTGCTTGTTAAGTACACTATGATCTTTCTAGGAAACATTTTAGGTGTTAGTCATAGTGGCTTAATTTTATTCTAGTCTATTTTTGTTATATTGGGCATGGGCACACGTTATTTTTCTACATATCTTTTAATCGAAGAAATCTTTCAGAATATTTTAAAAACACTAATATAATCTTATTACAAAGTTTTGTCCAACTTATAAATTGGCATTCAAAGAAAGAGTTTAAGATTTATTCTTGTTCATTATAGCCAATTTCTGAAGCATTTAATCTATTGTGGCTTCCTATCCCACTTCTGACAAAAATGACAACTCAAAGTTGTACTAAACTCATGTTATTTGTCACTAGAGCAGTTATCCCAGTGCTAACTGATAATCACTTTCAGGTTTATATAAGTATACAGCAAAGACCTCTCTTTCCATAGCACTGTCATTTTATGCCTCTGTTGCAACATCAACTTTTGCTGCTTGTAGCTTCTGGACATCCACTGCTTGCAGACCAATATTTTATACTGCTCTGCTTGTAGACTGTGACAACTTTCACAAACTTTGCCCTTCACTGCTCTGCCTGGTGACTCACTCAGAATTGCACAACTGAACTGAACCAAACTTATTCATAACTACTCCAATATTTACTGATCAACTCATAACTAGCAACTGCCTCAGGCTGGCTTTTCCACACCCCTCCCCCACTTTTATAGCTTGCAGCACAGAAGAAATGTTCTGGAAACTGAAATCTTGAATTGGAATGGAAGATTTTCAAAGTCAAATCTTTTAAATCTGCCAAAATTGGTCTGGAAAACATCAGTGCAATACAACAATGAGGCATATACTTTTAGCTTTGTGAAGTCACCTCGCGGCTGCCCTTGAATGTCCCCCCCTCTTTTTTTGTGTGTGCTCCTTTCGTAGCAAACAAAAACTGGAATGGGGTGACTCAAACTTAATCCCTTTAAGGTAGACATTCGTTGCTGCCTTCACACTATGTATATTTTGAAGTTATTTTTCCGGACGTATTTTTCATCACAAAAATACACTCACTAGTAAGTAACAAGTATATAACCCAAATAATAAATATATTTAAATATAATATAATTCATATTAATACTTTTCATTCTCTGAAACCACTTTTGAAACCACTGCTACTCATTTTCATGTATATGTAAAAGTTCACTTTGGAATGCTGCAACATTTTCAGGGCTCTGAAACCTCATTCCACACATACGATTTTTCACTGTGGGGGAACAAAAAAGATCATGGAGCCAAATATGGACTATAGGGGGAATGAGTAATCAACTTCACCTCTGTGGACTCCAGAAACTGGATCGTTGCATTGGCTGTGTGCGCAGAGTTGTTGTGGTGGAGCAGGATTCCTCGCAGTTCTATTCTTGGCCGCAATTCACAAAGCTTCTCAAAAACTTGTAAGCAAACTGTTGTGCACAAGTGTGCAGTAACTGTCCTTTGTTCAACAAGAGGAATGGTAGTCACATAATGAGATTTAGAGCAGAAAGTGCCTGCCATTTTCTTCTTGATGCTCCACTGCCACTTCACTTTCTTTGGAAGATCATCTGGAAAGATCCACACAGCTGACTGACGCTTAGTCTCAGGGTCAAACTGGTAAATCCAATCACTTCACTGTGGTGTTCCAATACAGTAAAATTTTGATATGGTAAATCAAGATTTCATCACTGGTGACAATGTCAGAAACCCACCGATAAATAATTGAATCCATCGAATCTGGTCAGCATTTCTTCACACCAGCATGGGTGCACTTTTGCTGGTCAGTTAAGTTGTGGGGCACCCAATGGGAATGACACCTTCCTCACACGAAGATAGTCATGCAATATTTTCGAAATTGCTGGCGATCCAATCTGCATACTTGCCTCACTTTCCTTAAATGTCAAAGATTGTTTCTGCAGACCATTCTTTTCACAGCAGGTACATTTTCTTCAGTCACTGCTGTAGATGGACGATCATACTTGAATGAAGTTCGGCCTCTTAAACTCTGAAACCATTGAAAAACTGTGGCACAGGATGGAGCAATGTCCCCAAAGGCCTGTTGTAAGTGCTCACGTCTTTGGGTCTCAAGTCTCATTTACACCCATTTTAAAGTCATACAAAATCTTTGCACAAAAATGCTCTCTTTCCGTCTTCATGCTGGCAAGCAACTGATGCCGCACAAGAGGTTGTTAACCATGTGCTGTATACTACAAGAAGGGAGGGAGGATGCAAGCTGGTACATGCAAAGAATGTGGCTATCCAATAGTGCAATTCGTTCAACCCTTTCTCTGCTAACCCCTCCATGCTAAGTTATTTTTCGAATTTTTAAATTCTTTTTAAATATACATCACCGTACTGAAAATTAAAGAAACTATTCTAAAACCTTACCAAAATCCATATAGGTAATTGTACGAGGTGTGTTCAAGTTATAAAACCTATTTTTTTTCTCACAAAGTAATCACAAGAAAAATTTGAAACAAGTGTCACTTCTCAACGTAATCTCCCACTAGCCAAACATATTTTTCACGACGACACAATGACACTATTCCATGGCTACTGCGAACGCTTCTTTGGGAGTGTGTTTTGAGTGCTGGTGAATCGGCATGACTAGTGAATCTGTGACCATGGAGAGTGTCTTTCATGGGAATCAGCCAAAAGGTGCTAGGAGCCAGGTCAGGTGAGTAGGGAGCATGAGCAATCACTTCAAAATTGTTGTCATGAAGAAACTCCTGCTTCATGTTTGCCCAATGCACTGTTGCATTGTATTGATGAAAGAGCACACATCCAACCTTTTCCATCCGTTTTTCACGCAATGCTGAGAGGAATTTATTTTTCAGAACATTTTGGTACGATGCAGCTGTCACTATAGTGCCCAATGGAATGCAGTGAGTAAGGATTACACCACTGCTGTCCCAGAAGATGGCCACCATCATTTTGTCAGCACTGGCACTCACCTGAAATTATTTTTTTGGTGGTGGTGAGTCTGTGTGCTTCCATTGAGCTGACTGGCGCTTCGTTTCAGGGTTGAAAAGGTGCTCCATGTCTCATCCATTGTCACAATTTACCACACTTTCAGCCTTGTGATCATCCGTCAGCATTCATGGCACCCACTTGGAAGACACTTTTCGCATTTTCAGATCTTCATGCAGGATTGTGTGCACAGATCCCACGCAAATGCCAATTTTGGAGGCGATGTCTGCAACGCTCAATTAGTGATCCTCCGAAACGTTCTCCACTCGCTGGATCATGTCATCAGACCTGCTGGTGCAAGGCCTTGACTGTCTTGGTTTGTTTTCACACGATGTTCTGCCTTCATTGAACTGTCGCACCCAGGAATGCACATCAGACACATCCATAGTACCATCACCACATGCCTTACTCAACTGGCAATGAATATCAATAGGTGTCACACAGCGAAAATACAGAAAGCGAATGATTACATGCAGTTCTTGCAATGAAAACGTCGCTATTTTAAGTATCAAAAACAGTCCTAAATCTTGTCGCTGCCACTAGAGTTCTATGCACTGTACAATGCTGCCATCTCTGTCACGCATTCAAAAAGAGTCTGCGTGTATTTAAAAAAAAAAAACAGAAGTTCCTATCTGGTCCCGGTCCTGGAAAAAAAAAAAAAAAAAGTTACTTTAAATAGTTCAGTATTTAAATTTGAAACATTAGTTGCTAACACATAATAGTACAAATAGCAGCATAATGTAAACTCATTTTGAATTAACATTAAAGAACCCGTTAAATATTATAATTTAAAATTGTTTGTATTTGAATTAGTTACTCTTGCCTTAGTCTACAGTGTGCATTTGTTGCTCCATATTATATCCTGTAATGTGGAATCTTTTACTTTGTCAACTCTTATAATAAAGGAATGTTATACACCTTTATGAAATGTATCCTGCTCCTTTGATATAGGATGGTTTTCTTGTAAGCTAAAGCAAATATGGTGTAACAATGCTGGGGGTGCAAAGAGGAACTTTAAATGAAGATGTAATACAGACAAGTGTATCAATAATCAAATTGGAGCAACTTCTTTCCCTGGATAGGTTGTAACAAAGCCATTGATAGAGTAACATCCATTTTAGCTCATATGTGTTTCACTATGTGTTGTTTTAGTTTCAGAGTACGAGGGGCAATCAAATATTAACAGGCCTTTGTTTACTGCACACGCATAGAGTGCCGTATGGGTTCGAGGTTTTTAAAGCACATGCAGTGAGGTCCCTGGAAGTGGACAATGGCCTTGGGAACTTGTTTGGCTCTGTCCCTCAGTTACTGCTGAGATGTCTGAGAGAGAGGTGCATCCAGCTTTGCACAACAAGTAATAATCAAGTTTCTTGTCAATGAAAATGTCGGTGCAGCTGAAATTTGCCATTGGTTACTCCCACAGTTTGGGGAAAGAACCCTTTCCTGGTCCAGAATTAAACATTGGTGCCATGAGTTTAATGAAGGATGTGAATGTGTTGAAAACTTGACCCACCCTCGCTGCCCATGCACCAGCATCAATCCAGAAAACATCCAAGCTGTTCAAGACATCATTGAAGGGGATCGCCACATCACGGTGCTTGAGAATTGTCGACAACTTCTCATCAGCTATGGGAGTGTCCAATCAATCATTCGAAGGGAGCTGAAATTGAGAAAAGTGTCAGCTCATTGGGTTCCGCGGTATCTCACTGCAGAACAGAAAGCAGCGCAAGTTCAAATGTGTTGCATGCTTCTCACGCACTACGAAGAGGAAGGTGATGCTTTTCTGGACAGAATCATCACTTTGATGAGACATGGGTGGAAGAGAAGTGGAGAGCAACTGCCGGTGAAAGCCAAGTCACGACTGTCAGCAGGGAAAGTTTTGGTCACAGTGTTCTGGAACTCGAAAGATGTCCTAATTGATTTCCTCGAACAACAAGGACGACAATGGACCATTAATGCTACTTACTACTGTGACCTTCTCAGTCAAGTTCGAGTTGCTTTCTGGTCAAAACATTGCAGTAGCCCGATCAGAAATGTATTGATTCTGCAGGATAATGCCAGACCACATACCGCAGCAACACAGCAAAAATTGGCCGAAATGCACTGGACCACCCTTCCACATCCACCCTACAGCCCAGACCTCTCACCATGTGGCCTCTTCATGTTTGGTCCACTCAAAGAAGCTCTTGGAGGACATCGTTTCACAACCAATGAGGAGGTGACAGACTTAATGCACAACTGGCTCTGCACATGTCCTCGTACTTTCTTTGAAACTGGGATTAAAAAACTGCCTGTCCGTTGTAACAGATGTATAGAAAAGATGTGTGAATATGTAGAAAAGTAAGAAAAATGTAAATTTTTAATGATTCTTCATGAATAAATTTTCTGGAATGAAACCCTGTTTATATTTGATTGCCCCTCGTATTGTTTCTTAAAAGAACTAGGTTTAATATGTACATTTGCAATTGGACCACTGCAAAGTGGTATTTTCTTCTAGATCCTGTTTATGAATATCATCCTAAGTAGTATGCAACAATGCTACATGAGACATCTGCAGGTACCAGATAAGCATTGCCCAATTATTAGGAATAAGGTAATACCAGGGCTACTATTTGCAGATGATTTGGTAATAGCATCTATAACAGTGATAGGATTACAGAGAGCAATAAATGAAATTAGCAGCTACTGTAAAGAATGTGGGATAAGAATCAATATAAGCAAGTCAAAAATAGTAGTGTTTAAGAAGGGTGATAAGTTAAGAAAAGATGAAAAGTGGTATCTGAATGACCAAAAAGAGGAGGTGGTAAAGGAGTTTGACTATTTAGGGATGAGACTGTGCTACAATGGAGTCTGGGGAGCACATGGGAGAAAGATAAGAGTGAAAGGGAAGATAGCGATGTCTGGGGTAAGGAGCTGTAAATATAAATTACCAGATATGTCAGTAAAGTGGCATGAAAGAATATATGAAGCAATAGTAGAATAAAAAATTACATATGTTGTGGGGGCGCTAATGAGATAAATCATGTTGAACATACATATGAACAGTTCTGTAAAGAGACTGGGTTTGAATAAGTCAACACCAAATGGAGTAGCTTAGAGTGGAACTTGGAAGACCTTGCAGGAGTGGGGTAATTATAGAAAGATGTTTAAAATATTGGTATAGCTGTACTACTACTGGACTACTTGTAAGATGGCGGCATGTACAATGGTTACGCGTAGCAAAGCAGGTAAAAATTGCAAAAACAATAGTTACGGCATGGAAACAACAGCTAAAAAAAGTGAAAATGAATACTTAAGTACAATAGTAAGTAGCTCAAATGAAAGGAAAGAAGGGGAATCCAAACAAATGGGAAAAAAGCTTGATGAAGCTAGGCTGGAGAATCCAAGAACGCGAGAAAGGATGTCACGTGAGGCCAAAACAATCTCATCGCTTCAGTTGATCGTGGATATGTTAAATAAGCATCTACAACGGTCGCAAGAAGAGGTAAGAATGCTACAAAAAGAGAATGAGGAGTTGAAAAGAGCTCTGCAATTAAAAAATTCACAAAAGGAAACAGCCTCTATGGAAGAAAAAGCGGTAGAATCAAGCATGGGCTTCACTGAAGTGAGAAACCATAGAAAATAGCCAGCCATAGCCGGTAAGATGCCACAGATTGAAATCTCAAATAAGTACGAAGTATTGAACCTACTGCAAGAGGAGGAGCATCAAATAAAATTACCTGAGGCTGGTTTTCAAGAGAGGACAAAAGTTCATGATGTCTCCAAATTCCAATGGACGAACCCTAACCTCGCGGCGCAAAGGATGAAAAACCAAACAACAGAAAGTGATCAAAACACGGTGTTAGTGCTCGGTGATTCTATGACAAAACATGTGAGTGTGGAGGGTGCAAAAGTGATATCATTTAGAGGAATAAATGCTCAACAAATGTGTCGAATGGTAAGTGATGTCAAAATAGCTAGCAATCCTGAAAAAGTCAAAGTGGTAGTGCTTCACGTGGGAACAAATAACTTAAAAACATCACATAGTCCAGATGAAATTCTCGGTGAAGTCTACAATCTTATTCTCTCCACTAAAAAATGTTTTCCAAACGCTACTATTGCCGTAAACAGCGTAGTAAGAAGGTTTGATGTGCCAAGCAACTATATAAACAGTGTAAATAAAAACATAAGATGGGCCTGCCAAGCTCTAAAATCTGTGTTTGTGAATTTGGACAAGAAGCTGAATGAGTGGTGCATAGGAAGAGATGGTTTACACTTAAATAGAAAGGGGTCAAACAAATTGAGTGAAGCTATAAAAGATGTTGTAAATATAATATGTAAACAACCGGTAAACTGGTGAGGAAGTCAGATGGTGTAAAAACATCTTGTCAGGTCAGTAATTCAAAACATGATTCACCAAATAATGTAAAGAGTAAGCAATGTTCTCAGACCCATTGGTTAATGCATCTTAATATACAAGGAATAAAAACAAAATTTGAATCATTAGAAATATTTCTGGAAGAATTATATTTCACAAACATCTCAGTTATATGTTTAAATGAACATTGGTTAGGTAATAAAACTATAATAGAAGTATTTATAAACAGTGGAGCTTCATCAATCAAAAACACTTTTTAAACCAATTCTCGAACTGTATAAACACTTAAGCTCCACTTACTTTTTAAATTAGGACAAGTTTCAAGGACACCGCGTCCCCATCCTCAGCTGATGTTCTACTGGTTCTTCAGGTGACCGCCTCCCTCTCCTGGCGCTGTTCAATGAGTTGAATGACGTCATCTACTACTGGAATTTCGAAGTTCATTGCTCTCTTTTTGTTCTTCAAAATGTGTATATTTTTTGGGTTTCAGTAAAACCTTGATCTGAGAGCCATAGCTTAATCAAATTTGGTAGCTTTTCTGTAGGTAACACATTTTGAAGAACAAAAAGAGAGCAATGAACTTCGAAATTCCAGTAGTAGATGACGTCATTCAACTCATTGAACAGCGCCAGGAGAGGGAGGCGGTCACCTGAAGAACCAGTAGAACATCAGCTGAGGATGGGGACGCGGTGTCCTTGAAACTTGTCCTAATTTAAAAAGTAAGTGGAGCTTAAGTGTTTATACAGTTCGAGAATTGGTTTAAAAAGTGTTTTTGATTGGTTAGGTAATTCAGAAATTAAATTACTAAACAAACTACAAGGTTATAATATAGCTGACTATTACATTAGGAAAACAGGACAGCGGGGAGGTTCATGCATTCTTGTTAAAAGTTGTTTGTGTAAAAATATAACGATAAAAATAAGAGAAGATCTAAAAGTATGTCAAGAAGACCATGTATTTGAAGTATCCGCAATTGAACTAATTGAGCTGAAGATCATTGCTGTCTCTATATATAGAGTGCCTTATTACAACACCTTTGAAATCTTTTTTAAAAAATTTGAAAATCTATTAATAAAACTACACAAAGAAAAGGGTAAACACATCATAATTGCAACTGATAGCAATATAGACATCCTAAACTCACATTGTTTATTAAAGAAGGGAATGGCAAACAAATTCTTAAATGTTATTGAAATGTATGGGTTTAACCCTCAATGCAAAGAACCAACCAGAGTAACCACCACAACTAATACTTGTATTGACAATATAATAACTAATAGTTTATATGAAAGTGGAAATTGCAGAACAGTCGAAACTGGGTTCTCTGATCATAAAGCGTTATTTGTTACTTTTCCGAATGAATGCATAAAAAATGAAAAAAATGAAAAATATAAAACAATGCGAGTATTTAGTGATGAAAACATAACTAATTTTAAAAATCAGATCGCAGATATAAATTGGCACTTCGACATATCACAAACTGTTGATGATAATTACAATGCATTCTTAAATCAATTCTTTATTGTTTATAATCATTGTTTTCCTAAAAAAGTATCCAAACAAAAATACTTCTCGCTAAACTGGTGTACCCCGGGTATCAAGGTTTCGAGTGCAAGGAAAAGATTATTGTATAGACTTACCAAAGAATCGAATAACTTACAGTTAAAACATTATTATTCGAGTTATAGTAACATTTATAAAAAAGTCATAAAGAGAGCCAAACAAATGGCCATTGAAAATTATATAAAACAAGCTCAAAACAAAAGTAAAGCCACATGGCAGTTAATTAAATGTGAATTAGGGCTAAGAAACAAGCAACAAAATAAACCACTAAGTAAAGCTATTTCAGTAGATATGGCTGAATCATTGAACAAATATTTTACGAATATTCCAAATGTAATTCGAAAAACACCCCCATGCATGCCTCATGCTCTTAAGAATGTGGAAAAGAGTACACCCAACACACAGGTTTTTGATCTTGGATATGTAACAACAAATGACGTAAAAAACATTATTGCAACTTTGAAATCAAAAAATTCTAGTGGATGGGATGATCTGCCACCTAGGCTTGTAAAAATAATTGGGAATAAAATAAGTGAGCCACTTGCAAAAATATTTAACCAATCTTTTCATTATGGCATTTTTCCAGAAAGAATGAAATATGCATTAATAACTCCTTTGCACAAAGGTGGTACATATGAACAAGAAAACTATCGCCCAATATCAGTCTTGACAAGTTTTTCAACAATATTAGAAAAATTAGTATATGTTAGACTAAAAGCTTTTTTGGAAAAAAATAAAATATTAAATGATTGCCAACATGGTTTTAGAAAAAATTTATCAACAATTACAGCTGTAACCACATTAGTAAATGAAATAGCACTAAATTTAGATTTACAAAAAAATACTGCTGCAATAATGTGACATTTCGAAGGCTTTTGACTGCGTAAGTCATCAAATTCTTTTAAAAAAACTTGAATATTATAATATAAAAGATCAAAACTTAAAGTGGTTTCATTCATACCTGTCCAATCGCAAACAAAGTGTAATTAGTAAATGTAGCACTGGAATTTATAAATCAAAATGGAGAGAAAATACCAGTGGTGTACCGCAAGGCTCTGTGCTGGGTCCTCTGCTTTATATACTTTACACTAACGATTTACCTCAAAGTATAAATGGGTATCCAATATTGTATGCAGATGACACATCAGTTATTTTACAAAATATAAGTCATAATAGTTTGCAAACTGATATAAGCAATGCATTAAATAACTTAGACAAATGGTTCACTGATAATGGTATGAGCTTAAATAAAACAAAAACTAGTATTATACAATTTAAAACTGCTGCTAATGCTAATCTGAAACAAGATAATGTAGACAATAATAATAGTTCTACAATAAAGGGTTATAGTAAGATATTAGGAATGCACATAGATGAATGCTTAAAATGGAATATCCATATTGAACATATAACCAAAAAATTGAATTCGGCCTGCTATAACATGTTATGCCTGACAAATATGATGAATATAGAAACAAAAAAAATTGTATATTACAGCTATTTTCATTCGATCTTGGCCTATGGTATAATATTGTGGGGAAATGCATCGGGATGGGAAACTGTTTTTAAAATTCAAAAAAAGGTAATACGTATAATGTTACATGCTAACTTTAAAGATTCATGCAAACCACTATTCAAAAAATTAAAAATTCTAACAATGCCCTCAGTATATATTTTAGAGTTATCCACCTATGTATATAAAAATTATGAGAAATTTATCCAAAAACAAAATCGTCATCATTACGGCACTCGGAAAGAGTCCAGCATAAAATACCCCATGCATAGATTAACATTATATGAAAAAACACCCCATTATATGGGTATAAAAATATACAATAAATTACCTCAACGACTCAAAGAAATAAAAACTCTGAAACTATTTAATAAAAGTGTAAAAGATCTGTTATTACATAAGACATATTACTCCATACAGGAATTCATGGATGACACAATATCATAACTACTTGTAATTGATAATTATTTATTTATATATTATTTGTTATTTATTATTATTTATTATTATTGTAATTGATAATTTATGTACATATACATTAGAATTAGTTTTTCTTTTTCTTTCTTTTAAATTTCTTTTATGTATAACTTGACGACTCACCAGTTTACCAGCTAGGCTGACAATGTAAACGTTATGTGACAATAAAGATTCTATTCTATTCTATAAAAAAGGATGATAGTACATTAAAGATCTGTCTAGAACATCAGAAGAATTCAACATGTAAGAACAGCTGGTGGGTAGAGCTAGAGAGAACGCTGGCTAAAATAGGGATGGGGGATATTTGGCAAGAGAGTGAAAAAAATGTAAAAGGTTTTTGGATAATTATTAAGAGTAGGATAGAGGACATTGACAGACAAGTGACGTGGGGAAATCTGATAAGTAAGAAATCACTAAATGTATACCTGAAAATAAAGACAGAATGGGGAAGGGAAACATATATAGACATATGTGATATGAGAGGGAGGGTTGAGCTTGGTTAAGGACAGGAGCCATATTGAGAGAGGGTTCACCAAAGGAGTGCATTCTATGTGGAAAGAAAATAAGTTTAGAACATTATGTAGTGGAGTGTAAAGAAATTGAAAACTGGAGGAAATTAATATGGGATAAGAACTGGGATAATAAAGGGGCTTACGTAGTAACAATAAAAATGCTTACGTTGAAAAGAGAAAAGATTAAGGAAAGTGGAGAAATTTGCTGGCTAAGTTAGAGAAATGTTTGAGAAGGGCGAGGAAGTAAGAGGTAGAGAAATAGAAGACACAATCAGAACATTAGGTCAAGGTCGTATAAGGGCTAGGATAGAGGTTAACGGCCAGGGAGCCAACACCACTAGCAGCCCATAATATAAGCAGCTGACAAATTTATACTTAGATTAGAATTGTAAAACTTGTAATTGAGATTGTAAGATATGGAAGTACAAATAAATATTATTATTTAGGTTCCAGATAGATTTATGGAATGTTAAAAGCTTTGTGTTCATTCTCTTATATCCTGAATATTTTCATCTATGCCTTTTGTTAATGCTCAGTAATTGAAGTAATATTGTATATTACATTAATTGGGAGTTGATTAATGACACTAAACAACACTTACTTTTAAATTTTCCCGGAACTAGTTTCAGAGGCCTTCCCTCTATCTTCAGCCGGACATCGACTGGTTCTCATTGGTGTAGCTGGCAATACTTTGTCATCGGTCTGCTCTGGTGGTGGTTCGAGGAATTTGCTTAACAAATCTTTCTGGGGGATGTCGAAATTGAATACTTTGTTCCTATTTTTTGAAATAAAGATTTGTTCACATGTGGACAGTTCTTGTTTTCCTGTTGTATGTTTTAGAAATTTTGGTTCTGGATTTATGTTGTGGTTTTTTTCCCAAAAATGCGTGGCAACTGCTGATTTTTCTAATTGTTTGTATTTTATGTTCCTAAAGTGTTCCTTTGCTCGTTTCTAAATTTCTTTTGGTTTTTCCAATATAAATTTGACTACAGTCACAGCATTCAATTTGATATATACCAAATTTTTTGTTAGATGGAATGGCATCTTTGATGTTTGAGCAAATTAGTTTTTTTAAGGAGTAATGGTTCACTGGAGCTAGTTGAATGTTTTGTTTTTTGAAGACTTTTTTTGAATTTATCAAAGGCCCATGGATGGTAAGTGAATTTTTTGAAGATCATTTTAGTTTCTGTAGCTGAGAGGGTTGTGGTTTCCTTTAGTAGTTTCTTCTTATTTGCTAAGTTCACTTTTTTGTCTACTAGTGATTTGGGAAAGTCATTTTTCTGTGCTATTTCAATAATTTTCTTGTATTCTATTTTGTATTCTTCTGCTGTGAGAGGGATGTTGACCAGTCTGTGTGCTAAACTATTAAAGATTGCCTGTTTGTGGGATCTTGTATTGTAGCCATTAGCTTTTATGTAGTTGTCTGTCTGTGTTGGTTTTCTGTAAATGCCAAAGTTTATTCTATTTTTATTTCTGATTATTTTTGGATCTAAAAATGGCAAATACTCGTCTTTTTCAACTTCTACAGTGAACTTGATGCTGGTATATATCAAATTGAATGCTGTGACTGTAGTCAAATTTATATTGGAAAAACCAAAAGAAATTTAGAAACAAGAGCAAAGGAACACTTTAGGAACATAAAATACAAACAATTAGAAAAATCAGCAGTTGCCACGCATTTTTGGGAAAAAAAACCACAACATAAATCCAGAACCAAAATTACTAAAACATACAACAGGAAAACAAGAACTGTCCACATGGGAACAAATCTTTATTTCAAAAAATAGGAACAAAGTATTTAATTTCGACATCCCCCAGAAAGATTTGTTCAGCAAGTTCCTTGAACCACCATCAGAGGAGACCGATGACAAAATATTGCCAGCTACACCAATGAGAACCAGTCGATGTCCGGCTGAAGATAGAGGGAAGGCCTCTGAAACTAGTTCCGGGAAAATTTAAAAGTAAGTGTTGTTTAGTGTCATTAATCGACTCCCAATTAATTTAATTTATACAACAACACTGTTTTCAACACTTCCATGAAAGGATTTATAAAATATTGTATATTCTTATTGAACATAATAGAACTGGAATATATATACCCTGGTAAAAGTTAAGGTCAAGAGACCAACTCTGCTTCTCTAATATAATAATAATCATCATCCACGGTGTATAGGCCACGCCGTGGCTCAGCGGTTAGACCGCTTGGCTCTCACCAAGGCGGCCCGGGTTCGATCCCAGGTGACCGCAAAGTGAGATTTGTGGTGGACAACACGGCGTTGGGGCGGGTTTTCTCCGGGACCTCCGGTTTCCCCCGCCATCTCATTCCACCGGTGCTCCATCTTCATCTCATGCATCATCAGTGTCACCGCCTGCGGTGCCGTACGTAGTAAAAGCGGGCGTTAACACTACACATATTTCCACGGTGTACAGCTCGACTCGGGCCTGGACGTCCAACCCAACTGCCAGCCACGGTAGAGGTGGTGATCATCCAACTGATATGGGAGATCAGGTTAGCATTTCTACACCCAAACCAGAAAGTTGGCTTTTGTAGACTAGGATTCACTACCTATTTCATCTCCTTAACCTTCTTCATACCAAGCGAAGTACTGTGGGACCCTAACATGACTATTGTATTATTTCCAGCTGTTTGAAACAGTGTGTAATGGTCAGACTATGTGGCAGTGTTAACCTGCCCCCACTAAATGTTGTCATTGTTGAATTTCATAAAGAAATGTATTAAGTTAATAATAATTGAAATAATTATTGAGGTCCTTTGTTACCCCGCTTGAGATCCTGTGTGACAAGAAAACACATTCATAAATGCACATGTAGAAGGTTATGTTAGTAAATGTTAGTAAAAGTGTGAAATGGTTGTGTATTGTTGTGTGATGATCATTAGCCTTCAGTTCTGTTGCTATAGCACCCTGTGTTGCGGAACAAATGTGTCCTAATAGCTAAAGTTACAGAAGAAATATGATTTATGCAATGAACGAGATATAGAAAAGAGCAATGCAAATAATTGAAACAGAATCACAGATGGTAGACAGTGTGTGTTCAGAAATAGAAAATAATGTGGAAGAAATCAAGGTGCCAGAGTTGTAATAGACCTTAACATCTCTTTTAGGAACTGGACATGTTATTACAATGGAAAAACTTGTTTGAAACAAGGTCTAACTTTGACTGGTACTCTTATAAAAAGCAAGCACAAAATCCTATCTGAACTTCAATGCCATTGAAACCGCAACTTTCATCTATGTTCTCATTCAATGAAAATCTAATGGTAGTATCACATGTGCCTAAAAAGAACAAGGCAGTTATCCTTTTGAGCTCTGAGCACCATGATGACAATTGCAGCACAGAAAAGGAGTTAAAACCTGATATTTTTATAAAAACCAAAGCTTCTGTTGGTACAGTGGACAAAATGATAAGTATTGTGACTTTGTGGGTTCGTGAAATGAAAGTCCAATTGCACCACTCAAAAATGTTCTTTATTTCCACCGACTTACAGTTGAACACTTGCCAATTACACAGAATTACGTAATGCACACAATTATGATTCACCAGTTCGTCCGTTACAGTTCCACTTGCACTTGCAATTACGTAAACTCCTCCGACGCACGTACGCAGTCCGTCCCCTCACTGGGCGCTCCTCACAGCTCGCCAAGAACTGATTTCCTCCGGCCCGGCGCGTCGCTTATATAAGACCAACTGGCCAATCTGGAAGGTTCCGGATTAGAAAAAACACCCTGCACGTTCTAGAACCCAGGGGGAGGGGAAAGAGACGGCACAGTGGCCCGCGATCCCTCTCCTAATCATCCCTTCAGTTAGTGACAGGAGACAAATGGGTAGGCGCGGCCACAACGCCCCATGCCCCACCACACCGCCAGCCAGCCCCACAGGGAGCTCCGACGTTCAGGTGACAGTATTCATGCAATAGGACTATCAAGCAATGGCCATTTGTGCTATTCTAGAATATGATTGACACAGCTGCCATAAATGCCTATGCTATTTGGAAAAGAAAAAGTCCTGACTGGAAGGCTCTTGCACATGGCAGAAGAAGAAAATGTTTGTTATATCTAGGACAAGAACATGCCTCACGTGAAGCAAAGTATATAATTTGTGTGTGTGTGTGTGCGCATGCATGTTTCCATTACATTGTTATTGTAAAGGATTAGTCTTTTCTCATTACTGTGGTAATACATGTGATAACTTTTGTTTCTGTAGATGTACCATTCTTAACATACATTTTGCTTTGGGGTACCCTCGTATCCTCCTTGGTATCCATGTTATTTTTTTAACTTGGTATGCAAATGGATCATGATGCCGAATGGACACAGGTGCTATAACAGTGATTTAAGATATGCACCTCCACAGGTGGGATCGAACCTGGGCGCATTCCGGGACAGTAAACCAGAGTCAGTGCTCCAGACCACTATGCTGCGGCTCAGAACAAGTAATATAAACATACTAGCATCTAACAAAGATACTAAAATGAAGAGAAAAATAAAATACAATATAACATAATAAAATAAACATACAAAAGTGTAACAAAGATATTAAAATGAGGAAAGGATATGTCATAACCAATGCTGTTAATCAAAAATTCATATAGATCAAAACAGTTACTTTAAATAGTTCAGTATTTAAATTTGAAACATTAGTTGCTAACACATAATAGTACAAATAAATGAATGCTATGAGGTAATTATAATATATAAGCAAACTAGGTTTAACTATAAATGTATGGTCTAATTTGTTCTGAAATTGTATTAAGTTCCAGCAAGTTTGTTTTCCAACAGCGAGTCCCAAAGATAGCTAATGCTACAGTTACTGTAATGTAACTTTATTAAATCTCTGATCATCAATACATGATATGGGATGGAAGGAACAAAGGAGGACCAATAAGAAAGAGTACAATTAGTCAATAATATAATAATTAAAGAATACAATATAATGATTGAAAGAATATATTACTTGCCAAAAAATTGAGGAAACTACAGATGTTTAATCATACAGCAATTAATGTAACTAATTAAGAAGTGACAAACTATTACGATGGCTTGGGTGATGAGCATGATAATTTTTTGCATTGGCCATGGTAGCTCAATGGGTAAGAGCGACTGGATGGAAACCAGGAGATCCATGGCATTGAATTTTGCATATTGACTATCTAAACAATTGTACTTTTTGCTGAAATTTCTTTACATTAGGAAAAATGTTGCATTTTATACAAAATTTGTTATAAAAGATGGAAACTTTGGATTCTGGTTACTTTAGATAATAGTTATAAAATTGTATATGTTAAATTTGTCTATGTTTAATGGTTCATGCATGAGGAGGAAATATAAGGAATATAATAGAATTTTCGTCAATTTTCTGTTTTCAATACCATAATTAAGTTGTTTCATATACAGACCTAATAATGCAAACTTTTATTGAACACCTATCTAGAAATATACATATATACAAAACTTAAAGAAATTAATTGAAAACTTCAGTGTCTGGAGTATTTTGAGGATTAAAAAGTGCTAAAGATTGAACACAAAATTCTAGTTAGAAGCTCTAAATATAAACCAACATTTTTTTCTTTGTTTTAACTCTCCTACAGTATATGAAGGCTCCTCAGCTAGTTAATTATCTTTTAATTTAGTCACTTTTAACTGCTTCCTGGCAGATTTATATGTGCTCAGTGAACTTTGAGCACTCTGTTTTAGCCTTCACCTATTTCTAATACTACTAATTTTCTTGCTAACAGGTCTTACTTTGCTTGCTGCAACTTTTCCCCTTAACATTTAACTTTATAATCCATCAAAGTATAAAATTGAAAGAAGCATAGAGACAGTGAAGCACAGTTAAATCTCGATATAGTGAAGCACAACTTAGCACAAAAGTGAATCGAGAAGATATTGACACACTGCTTCACTCACACTGTTTTTTCTGAGGACATTTTTCAAGAGCTTTTGCTCTTATCATTAGCTGGAACTCGACTAGTGCAAATTGTAGTGGTTTCCTCTTTCTCCGTATCGTCGATAGATGACATGATGTACTTGTCAAAGATGTCCGGTGGTGGAGTTTCAAAATTCATGACTGTGATGATTTTTGTTAATGAAATCACCCCATAGACCTTTTCACATGGGGAAATAATCTTCATTAACAAAAAATAATAACCTGACTGTTGATGCAAATGATAGATTTGCAAAACTAGCCCTGTTATATATATTAATATAAAAAATAAGTGAAGTTCAGTCACTACTAATAGTTCATTGAATTATATTTGCCTCACTACTAATAGCTTCAGTTTTCTACTTTTATAAATACATATTTACTTGAAACGGTTACTGTTTTGGAATCGAGGAAACTAGAACTGTCACACACACACACACAGGAATTTTTTATAAATATTGTTGCGAAGCCGTTATCTACAATAGCGCCGTTAAATAACAGACGGATAGTATATCACGGAGCTAAAGGACTTGCCGGCATAGATTACGTTATGCTTCTGGAAGGTGATAGAATTTTCGGTGACACGCCAGCGGAAAAAAAAAAAATTAAAATTAAAAAAATAGAATCTGTATGACTATTACCCTGGCATCTAGGGTCTATTCCAGGTCATAATCCTTTTTAATTATTTCCTTTCATTTACAGTTGTTTGTGTTATACATTTATTAGTTTTACAGATATGTCTTAGTACTAACTACTAACCTAACCTACGCTGCGGTTTCAACAGCTTACATTGCATATTAATACTAAATCCCTATTCAGCAGTTATTATATTATTTACATTTTTACTATGTAGTTTTATGTTTTACGTTTACATTATTCAATAATATTTAAATAAGAATTTCTAAATAACTGCTGAACCTATATATTCTAGTCTGATCCGGGGTTCGTCATGGTCGTCATCTGCTTCTGTTCTTTCGGCTGCTCTCCTTGATCTCCTTGCAGATACCAAGTAGTACCTCCTTCGATTAATTGATTCTTCAATGTCTATTATCTGTCGTACGGTTTGTTGTTGCTCCTCCACTTGTTCTTCTCTTCTCAGTTGGACATTCTGCAGTCGTCTTTCTGATCTTCTTACCTCCTGCCCTTCTCTATTTGTGCTCGGATACTGTTTCCATTATCTAAGCCCTGGCATTCCTGGTATTCATTCCTCCATTACCTTTGTAGATACCATCCTCACCATCTCTTGTGCTTTCTTGAAGTCCTGCTGGTTTCTCACAATATTCCAAAGTGGTTTACCCTGTAGTGCCTCCCTATCTTGTAATAAATTCCTATATTTTGTGCATTCGAATACAACGTACTCTGGTGTCCCTCTTACTTGGCATTCTTCACACATATCGCTATTTCTTTTTGTATGATTTGTCGAGAGGGTCAAGATTAATGTTGAAGTCACCAGTAAGAATAACTTTACAGTCTTTATTTAGTTGACAATGTAACATTGTTTCCAATTGGAAAATAAATTCATTAACTGATGATGAAGGTGATCAATATATTTCGAATAAATTTATATTCCCTACATCTGAAGCTATTTTAATTGCACCCACTTCTAAAACTTTCTCTATACAATAATCTTTAACATTAATTTCGCTGCAGTTTATTTCATCCTTGGTATATATCATGACCCCCTCCTCCTTTACAACCTAATCTAGAATATTACCTCATCAACCTTAGCACCATGCTCAGTAATAATACACACATCAGCATTAACATCACTTAGAACTTCTGCCAGGGCCAATAGTTTAGACTGAATATATTGAATATTTAAATGAAAGACTCTTAAGGTACTACTGTTATTCTGAGCGTTATCTGTATGCAGTCGTTATCTTTACATCCACACAACTAGTCTTTAGTTTTCCTTACACTTCACACAGGATATTACATTGCATAGCAAGTTACCAAACTTGAAGGCTCCTCTTCTATTCAGATGTATGCCATCTTGAGCATAATCTTCTGAATTCAGCCAACAGTTACCGTCTACAATCACACACACTCTCACTTGGCACATCCAGTCTAACTCACGGTTTATTCTAGAGATTCTTCTACCACTCTCATTGCATCTCCGCAGAACACAACACACAACCACTTGCGCTTCTGGTACCTCTTTCTTGACGACTTGAACTATGTCCATAACTTCCCCCATGATCTCTTCGGCTATAACTCCCACTTCTGTTCCAAGCTTCCTCAGATTCATGTCTTCAATTTTGTGTTTAAGTTCAGTGGCACGAATTCCCGGATAACAACGAACCTCATAACCTTTATCCTTACATGCTTCCCCTGAGAATTTGAGTAGTGAGTCTCCAACTACAAGGACTTTTCGTTTATCCGCAGATTTTCTCTCTTTTAGTCATTTTGCGCTAAGCTGCCTTTCATGCGCAGGTATTTTATTCACGGGAGTATCCACATCATTTTTACTCTACTTTAGTGCCTCATATCTGTTTGAAACGGTAACTGCACAGTTGCCCTGTACCTTAAGCACATCTGATTCAGAACGTCTTCGATTCGGGTGAACCACGGTAAAACCATCCATTTCTCGGATTGTTTCCTGGTCCGATTTTTTACTATAACGGGCCAATTGTGTCTTCAAAGCATGATTTTCCATCCTCAGTGCCTTCACTTCTTCCTGTGCACATTTTAGGTCCTTTAGAATATCCAAAATAGATTGTAACGACGCCATAACCTCATTCTCGCGGGCATCCCGCCTTCCGGTCAGAGACAAGCTTTCAGTTGTTTGTTTTCCAGCTTTAAGGCCAAGCAGCACTTCATCTTTATTTCTAACGAATCCACAGTTGTTTATGATTACATTGTCGCAGTTTAAAGATTCTTTTTCATAAACGTATTCACTTTCATCACGTAATTTATTACTCCTACTTCGAGTTAGTACACCACTGACCACCATTTTTGTTTTCTTAATAGATTAGTTTGGAAAAAGCAGAATCATAACTGGAGTCTATTGTGCTTCATTGTGGCATCGTTTATAATATGAGTTCACTGAAAAGAAACCGAGATTGCAACGCAAAAGGGTGCTCTTTCACTAGGATAATGAACCATCGCACACATCAGCAATCGCAATCGCGAAAGTGCATGAGTTGAGCTTTGGATTGGTTCCTCATTTACCTTATTCCCCAGACCTAGCCCCTTGTAGAAGTTATACAGGGCGTACCACCTAACTCTGCGACCTCAAATCTTCGAAATGAAACAAAATATGAACATTACAATTGGCCAGGAATGCACTGATGTCAGGGGCTCGCACAATGAGAAGGTATGCACAATCCATAAAGGTAAACAAGTAACACGTCCAAAACTTTTTTTAATTGAATATGTATGTTTATCTTAGCAAAATGACAGCTAGAGCTACAATTAGTGATAACTAGGGATAGGACTTCTAGGAGTCGGCTTGTGCGTGCATGCGAGTATAGGAAGAGGGGCGTGGTTTAACTGCAGTAGTAAACAAGGTCAGCCGCCTTAAGTGTATACAAAAGTGCTAACAAACTGTTTTAATAAAATATGAAAATTATATCACCGTTTTCAGAATCATTTAGTAGAAGTAGTTGTATAACAAAACACATTTTCCCCAAAACAAAATAAATGCCTGTTCAACTTATTACAGTGTACAACATACATTTTAAACTTTTCGAAGGTGAATCTCTTTCTGTGACTCAGGCAATATTTGTACTTTGAAAAAGTTCTCTCGACATCAGATGATTTAATAGGTGCAAACATAAAATACTGCAGATCACTTGCCTTCTCAGCGCTGTTTCCGTATGCCCTTGCATATTATATTTAATATTTGCCATTTTAACTTAGCCTGGGTTTTTCTCAAGTACTGTTTTCATTTTATCCATGACAGGTCCATCAGCTGCTGAGACTATCCGTTGAGCTAATTCTTCTATGAGCCTTATGGTATGAGGCATTTTATTACCTCTCTTTTCTAGCTGAACAATGGCTTGGACAGGTCTGAAGAATTATCTGATGAAGTGCTAATCTTGCTGTAATTTGCTTGAAATGAGGGACTGAGCAGCTCGTACTGCAGAACTATACTCATTAACTAACACACTAAGATATTCAGTAACTATGTCATAATGATCCACATAATATATACACTGACTCCCATAAATATTCGGACAAACTTTGCATTTCACTGTGTAGTGCTCTATAAAGCTGGATAGATTATGTGCATTAATCTCAAGGTAGTCCTTGTGTTAAGCAAAAATCATGAATATCCACTTTAGAGATTGAAAATTTGGTTAAACTAAGAACTTCCCCATTCAACTTTGCTTACATCATGAGTTTACGACACAAATAGAATCGGGAAACACAAATTAAATATAATAAAAACGAGTAGGTGAAGTGTGTCAATGGACAAAACAGTATCATTGAAGAAGTGTGCCAACTGTGCACCAAGAAGAGGGCAAGAGCATGTATGGGGCTCAGAGGTAAGCAGGGTACCTTTGAAAAGAGACAGCTAGTGATCTAATGAAAAGAAGAAAACATACTGGGAAATGGTAGATGAGATTGAGATGAGATTGTGAATCTCATCAAAAATACAGTTAGTGATATAATTCACCGGTATAAGTATGAAGCCAGAATTGAATCTCGAGCAAAGCCAGGGTGACCAAACTTTTTTTTCCCTTGTTCCATTTATACCCCTTTAACTGCTATGGTCATACCGGCGGGCGTTCTCCTTTGGAACATACTGAAGGTCTTAACTCGTTATCTTTGGTTTTTAATCATTAGATCACGCACATATTCACACTCTCATTCTTACTTTCAGACTCTGGGGAAGATGGGGAATTATCTTGGTCGGAGAAAAATCCCCACCCCCACCGCCGGGAATCGAACCCGGGACCCCTAGCACGGCAGGCACGTGCTCTACCGACTGAGCTACGCGGCCTGCCCGGTGACCAAACTTATTACCGATAAGCAGGAGCCTTATATTATTTGGAAGCTAAAACGGAATCAGCGTATAAGTGCTCCGGTGATTTGTGCTGAGATTCAGGAAGAACTGGGACTGACAGCCCTGATACGGTCAGAAGGGCCATGCGCGTATACCATGGTCGCGTATACTTCTATAGTATACTTTTGTATGAAGTGCTTAAAATGTGTATTTTCTATTGTATGCAATGGTATATTTGCACACACCACCATCTTACCCAAGTCCTGTAAGAATTCGAACTCAGACGGTAAAGTTACACTTGGCTCTGATTGTTCCTCGACCTCTGTTCTTGTTAAAATGCTTGCTTGATGGTTCTTAGTATTGTAGTACTGTCTCAGCCATTTGAACTTAGTGCCCTTAATTGCTATATAGAATACTTTGCATTGGATATTTTCTCCCTTCTGTGCTAACTCTTCGTCCATCGTGCGTTTACATGCTTCTGACATTTATGTACTTCACTGTCGGAGAACAATTCACTGTCTCCAAACACCGCCACTTTGCCACTAACGGCAGCGCCTGCAGTATTTCTACGGCCCTTAGCGGTATGAGGCATGACGTAATAGGTTGTATTACTTCGCGTAGCATTTAACTGTGTTTTCCCGCGGGGATCCTAAAAGTTCTAACTTTGATGATAACACACTTGTTTCCGCTTTTCTAAACACATTTACTAGTGGGCTATAGCGGTCAGAAACGTCATTTTTGTGCATTACATCCGGCATGGAAAATGCACCCACAAATCACCAGTAGCGTCCTTTCCGATGAAACCGTGTCACTTCAACAGACGTTCGAAGTGCTCTCCGTTTGCTTCAATACACTTTCGGAATCTGGTAACAAGAGAGTTGCACGGAATTGCAGTGTTTCTACAGATATTGCCTCACACGCTGCAGTAATACGATTTTGCATATTCTCTGCTGTCGTTGGCGATTCTTGATATATTCTATATTTCACTGTGCCCCAGAGAAAGAAGTTTAATGGTGTCAAGTCTGGGGACGAGCTGGCCATCGCCCAGTATCTCCCGTTCTATCCACCTTTTTGAAAACTTCGCATCCAAAACGTCTCTGGAAACTTGTGCATAATGTGTGGGACATCCATCATGCTGGAACCAGATAGACGCGTTTCCAATCCCACATCCTCCATGAGGAGGGGCAGAGTGTGTTGTATAGATAATGCATATTGCTGCTCGTTTAATGTTCCCTGATAAAAATAGGAACCTAAAATACGGCTACCAATGATACCGCACCAAACATAGACACTCAACTGCCGGTGATGGGCAACTTGGCGAATCCAGAGGGATTTTGCACGGACCAGTAAAGCATATTTAGCATATGTACATGATCATGGTTTATACATGAAGCTTCGTCCGTAAGCAAGGTATTACTTAGGAATGCTGGGTTACCTTGTAACAGCTGAAGTGCAAAATGAACCAAACTTTTGACACTCAACTGTCCGTGATGAGCAACTTGGCGAATCCAGAGGGATTTTGCACGGACCAGTAGTGCATATTTAGCATATGCACATGATCATGGTTTGTACATGAAGCTTCGTCCGTAAGCAACGTATTACTTAGGAATGCTGGATTACTTTGTAACAGCTGAAGTGCAAAACGACAGAATGCAATGCGGGATTCAAAGTCATTCCCGTACAGTTTCTGGTGCAGTGAGATATGTAACGGATGAACCGATGCCTTTGCAAAATTCTGTTGACACTATTGCGTCTTATTCCTGAACCTCGTCGGACACTCACCTCAGGATTGTGTGCTACAGCAGCTAGAACAGCAATTGCGTTTCCAGTGCCAGTCGTTGTCTTTGTACGTTGTCACTTTGTAGGAGCCAAGCTTCCTGTTTCCCCGAGTTTCGTGCAGATGTTGACAATGGTACGAGGTGAAGGACACCGTCGATCTGGGTAGCGTTCAGCGTGCAATGCCACAGCTGCGGTTGCATTTCTGCGACATTCGCAATAAATTAAAATAATATCCAGGTTTTCTTCGTTACTGAAGGCCCGCATGTCGACTAGATGACGGCAATTGTTACACGCCACACGAAAACATGGTTTAATGTGTCAATATGGAAAGCAATATCCGAAACGTACGTGAATTATGGTACAGCATGACAGTACGCCAGATCAGGAGACACTAGAACAGTGAAACTAGAGCGTGACGAGCTGATATCGGTTTGTTTAAAGCAAGCTACAAGCCAGTGCAAGCAACCCCTGCTCTGAGATCAGAAGTACATGAGTTGTATTACGTCAGAAACGGTGGCGCCATTGCCATCCTCTAACATCCACGTTTTCAGAACGTATGAGGTTTAGAACTGTGAAACCAAGTGTGTTATCACTAAGCGTAGCTCTACTTTTCCTCTTGCTAGAATAAGCATACATGTTCCATTTAAAAAGAAATGCAACTTGGTGTTGCAAGTATTATTTGTTTACCTTTATAGATTGTGTATACCTTTCAATGGTGTGAGCCCCTGACATGTACATTCCTGGCCAATTAGAATTTTCATATTTTGTTTAATTTCAGATATATTTGAGGTCGCAGAGTCAAAAAATGTGTAGTGTTTAACGCCCGCTTTTACTACATACGGCACCGCAGGCGGTGACACTGATGATGCATGAGATGAAGATGGAGCACCGGTGGAATTAAATGGCGGGAGAAACCGGAGGTCCCAAAGAAAACCCGCCCCAACGCCGTGTTGTCCACCACAAATCTCACTTTGCGGTCGCCTGGGATCGAACCCGGGCCGCCTTGGTGAGAGCCAAGCGGTCTAACCACTGAGCCATGGCGTGGCCTCTTCGCAGTCAGATGGGACACCCCATATATAGGGTGTTAAGGATATGAGTGCGCAAATTTTGCAAGCAGAGATATCCAAATATGACGAATAATTAAATTCCACAACAATGTCATCTATCTTGAAAAATAAAGAAGATAACTTAAAATTACTTAATACATTACCTGCATAGTCTGGCAACAGAGTAGAAATGTAGAGCTGAAGGTTTTTGTTTTGGTTTGCAGCAGCCATGCGTTCACACCGAAAGTCTAAACTAGACCATTGCTTGAAAGACCGTTCATCACATGCATGTGTGTTTATCAGCTACTGCTAATAACAAGGGGTGGGAGGTTTTCTTTTAAGCTATTCGATCGTATTCACGAGACCTAAGCATAAGAGGTTATGCATATGATGATCAAGGATAACAAATTCAAATATTATATACTTCATTAAGGTGTATCGTGTTAAACTAAATTAACATGAACAAGATGTTTATTTACAGTATATGCTAAAAATGTGCTCCGTTGCGCTCTTTGCTATGACTCTTGGGTTTGGAATTCTCCTATTACAAAACTTATTCCAAGTGTTGCATTATGAATGTTCCAGTTGGCTTTGTTGTAAGCAAACAGCATACTCATGATTTGTAAAGACTGCAATTGTTCTGAATGCATTAGGTGCATCTGAAGAACCTGGTGTTATGCTAAGTGTTGGGGCAGGTAGGTTTAATGTTTTCACGAATGCCAATGTTGTGAGGTTGCCAAGCGCAGTCGCAACAGACATGCAGGAATCCAGTCCTTTCATATCATTTTGTGGCTAAACGAATCATTTTAACATCTGGTCAAGACACAAATAGCTAATTTGTTAGCTCTTCCTCATCCTAATTGCAGAAGTAAATGATTAGGGTATGATGACATATTCGCAATAGAAACTTTGACCAGTATTACTTTTAATGTATGCTATCATGCACTTTAGAGGAAAATGGTACCGGAACTTATGTTTCAGCTTAATGTTAGGAAGTTACCGTTGAAGTCTGCGCATTTATATAGGACCTTGCACACACACACACACACACACACACACACACGCACGCACGCACACACACACACGAGGGTCGCTCAATATATAATGCCCCACATTTTTTCTCTCTGAAGATATTTATTGTTAAAGAGTCAGAATTTGGTAATAATATATACATCAATATGTCTTGTCCATGTCCTATAGTCTTGCCAATAATAATAATAATAATAATAATAATAATAATAATAATAATAATAATAATAATAATAATAATAATAATAATGATAATGATAATAGTAATAATAATAATAATTAATAATAATAATAATAATAATAATAATAATAATAATAATAATAATAATAATAATAATAATAATAATAATAATTAATAAAACAAGCCTACTTAAATTTTCTCCTCTCACTTAACAACCAATTCCACCCATCTCTCCTTTTTGATAAATTCATCTATCACTAATCTGTAGAATTCCTCTTCATTTTCCGATGATTTCAGTTTTAGTAAATTTTTTTTCTGTAGCCAGCACAGACACATTTGAGTCTTTGCTGCCCTTGGGTGTTTCTGCAGTGTATGAATTCGACAAAGCGCCGAAAAAGAACGCTCAGCACTCGTGTTGGACACTGGGATTGTGGAAATCAATGCGCACAACTTGAAGAGTTCACTAAAAGTGGACGACGACAAACCACTAGATTCCAAATAAATCATTAGTTTTTTAACTCCCATCGACAGACACTCATTTGAGGTAAAACTACACTGAGCTGACTTATTAAATATTTAACAATAGATTTGGCTGTGATCTTTTTTTTTTTTTATCAAAGTCGTTGTTTTGACATTGTCCTTTCTTTGGCAGTTCGTAATTCTCATTACATATATCCCATACTGTACCAAATTCGTTTCTCTTTTCTTGTAGCGTGGCTTTTGTATTCCTTACTTTGGCAGTACAATAATTTATATACAATATTTTTGTCTGCAGTATTTCAAAAAGGACATCAACTAAGCAAAATATTTAACTAAAAATTAAGAGAAGAAAGTTGAATTCAAAATCAGGAAGAACGCTGTTAAAATTTCGAGATTCGTGATAAGTTTCACTAACCAATTGGTTTTGACTATCGAGAAAATGTTCTCGAACAACTGAAGTAGTTCTTCTTTATGTTCCCGAACAGTTTGAAATAGCCTTCCATTATAATTCCATCGTATTGGACATACTTTGGGAAACCTTTCTTTTTTCACCTCTATATCTAATTCAGCAGTTCTTTTTGTAGATTTGGAGAAGAAAGAAGACAAACTACTTACGGTCATGAACAAAATTTTGTATTCTTTTACGTTGGGTGTTGTCTGAAAGGACAAGATTCAATCTATGAGAAAAACAATGGATAAATAAAAGCATCAGGATATTTTTCTTTTACTCTTTTCTGTAAACCACTAGCTTCCCCCGACATCACTGCTGCTCCATCTTAACATTGAGCGACCAATTTAGAGCCACATTTAAACTCATCCATCATATGGAATACGTATTCTGCTAGTGCCTTCACAGCGTTCTCTGCTTACACCTGTAAAATTCAGAAACATTTCTTGTATCTCTTCATTGTCAGATACCAGTATTATAACAGTTAAAGAGTTAAGAGTGATCAGGTGTGTCAGTGTTTTCATCAATAACTGCTACAAATGCAGAGTGAAATATTTCTTTCTAATTTCATTCAATAACACCATGGTTACTTCATCAATAAGGTCATTTTGAATATGGTTTGACAGACCCGAGAACACAGTAGCTTTCTGTAAATGACATGCCAGAGTGTAATCATACTTCATTAAAAGAGCATTTCAATATAATTTCCACGGTTCACAGAATCTGTCTTCGGCATGCCCTCTGAAGGGAGGTTCTTGTTTTACCAAGTATACTACATCAATGAGACGTTGAATAACTTTTCTATTATTTTTTTTTTTTCAAATTTTATTGTCTTATTACTTCAAGTTTCCACTGCTCATCTAATTTAAAATCTCGTCTACAAGTACCAAAAGTGGTGAGTAGAATTTCAGCCCTGTGCCTGTGACTGTTGGTGAAACTGAGTTGCTTTCAGCAGATTATTCATATCATCGAAACCTGAAGTGTTCCACACACCCTTCTCTTTTGAGAATAAAATGCAAAGCCAACAAAGTTTTAATGTTTTCTTGCAACCAAATAACCATTTCATTTTTTGTAGTGCTCAGAATTTAAATGGCGTACATATCGTTTAATATTGGTTTTCACATCAGGTAACTCAGGCATCGGTCTACCCCTCCCCCCGAAATTAAGGCCACCTTTTCTTCAAATTGCCTCGAACTCAGTCCCCGCTTTAAAATTGTTTCTAACATGCAGTCACAAGTTCCTCCCTTCCGCCTCTCGCTGCCGTCAGTTTCCATCCTTGTCACACATTGACTGGACTGACCCACACAGCTCTACTGTCCCTTAGCAGCATCGAGAATGAAGGCTTGGCGTGCATTCCCTTCGCAAACTGTGGAGAACAGTGATATCTTTATACTTTGACAATTATGCTTACAAGGGAAAAATAAGTATAAAAATTAGTTATATTTATTTACGTTAATTAGGTATGACAAAGTCGTTCCAAATGGCGGCGAGAAGAATAATAAAAACAATTAGAAACACCAGAAACTGCACCTTACAAGTATGCGACTGGAATGAACAGACACATTTCATTTCCCTTTCACTCGAGGCTCCACAAAATATTCCGACTTCAGGTTCGGAACAGATCAACTACATGCATATGTGAACTATCTCCATGTCGTGCCGTCTGATACATCTGTAGCAGAATATCATATTACAATATATGCAACATAGAAAATACGTTATCACATTCATAAAACTGATGAAATTGAATTTTAAACGAAATATATTATTTCGAATATTAAAAGAAAAAAACTTTTATCAAAATCGAAGGGAATGAGTCATTCCCTTCATTCCTTTGACCGAACGCCACTGCCATAGAGAATACTTAAGCAGGCCAAAGAGGTTTTGACTAAAGGATGGGTGAGACCACGAGACAGTGATGTCCAACCCAAGTTGGCGATGTGCTCCCGGGTTCTCAGACTTGTGTGTGGGCCTGCATTATCGTGTTGGAATAACATCGTTGCAGCGCATCTCCAGTGTTGACAGACAACTGTAGAGCCAATTGTTGAATTGTGACGAGCCGATCGATACAATTAATGGCATCTGCACGTCTTGAGCAGTGGCTGTGACAGGACGTCCCGAGCATGGCTCACCTTGGCTCTGTTTCTACATTTTCTGAGGCTTTAACTTTCTTTACCAATCGCCAAATTATACTCCTGTCAACTGCAGCATTGCCATACACTGCACACAAACGTTTATGGACGTTCACCATGGTTTCTTTTTCTGCACACAAGAGTTCAATAGCAGCACGCTGCTTGTAACGTGAGTCCTATCTTGTAGATGCCATTATGAAGCTGTACTACGGCTGTGCCATCTGCCGCAACGGTTCGATACTTCGACAACAGAAGAAACATCAAATATGAACCTACAAGGACGTTTGTGTGTGTATAGATATGCCTTAAAAATTGGGGTATTATACATTGAACCACCCTCGTACACACATACATATAAGTAAATGTGTTGCAGTCACGTAACTTTCTCTACTCACGCTTGTACACACTATTTTTATAAATGTTTATTCCTGTATGTACTTCATATTGATATACATAAAAATTTGTAGAAATTTTCTACATAATTTGTAGAAATGTTTCTTTTTTCCCTTTCTTAATATATTTCCTTGTACGTATAATGGGAAGAGAGGAATACATTAAGCTTAAGCAACAGTCAAATCTTTTAAGAGATAGTCAATATGACTGCTTTGAAATTTCATTCTTTGCATAACAAGGAGACGAAAATGAATGAAAGTAAAGAAGAAAAAGCACTCATTTGAGAATAGTACAAGTACTAGAAAATCCAAATAAATAACAAGGCATACCTGGGAAATGGCTAACTCCTCAGAAAGAGCATTTGACATAAACTGTGTATTTTAACAAGATCGTTTTCTGTGAAAGATTAATATTTCATCTCTGATGTTTTACCAGTTATATAAGTCATTCAGAATGAGGACTGCATAGGCTATACCAAGAAACTTCAAGATATACATTATATTGTCATAAAAATAACTTAAATATAATAACAATTAAGAGTCACTTTTAGAAAATCAAAATTTCTGAAACTTTTCAATGTAAAGGGTAGTTAGGGATGGAGTATCTTCTGAAGATCTTCATATCACATCTTTGGAAGATGCCGCACTTAAATACCTTTAATTTTTGAGTTATGCTGTTCTCTCTCGCATGCGCACACACATATCAAGACCTTTTCCTATAAATGCAGTTTTTTGATTCATGGAGTCTCAAAATGTGTATTTCTGCTCATATATAGATTTACAATTTTTGGATGGAACAAACTTTCACTACTTACTGTAAGCATGTAGTAGAAATGAAATGAAATGTGTAGTGTTTAACGGCCGCTTTTACTACATACGGCACCGCAGGCAGTGACACTGATGATACATGAGATGAAGATGGAGCACCGGTGCAATGAGATGGCGGGGGGAAACCGGAGGTCCCGGAGAAAACCTGCCCCAACGCCGTATTGTCCACCACAAATCTCACTTTGCGGTCGCCTGGGATCGAACCCAGGCCGCCTTGGTGAGAGCCAAGTGGTCTAATCACTGAGCCATGGCACGGCCACAAGCATGTAGTAGAGAAACTAATATATGCAAGAGGGCAGAGAAAGAAAAATGAATTTAACACATTGGATTCTTTTTCCTGTAATAATGAAATCTGAAAGGATCATGGAGTCGTTACTAATAGATTAGCTGTATTGTTCTAGGTAAAGTGATTAATCTAATAGAACTTCATTATGCTCTTTACTTACAATAGGTAAAGGATATTGTATTCCACCAACAATTTGATGTGAAAGTTAGCCAGAAATATTCTGAGATCCTTGAACTGTTTGTGAATAGCATAACTCAAAAATATTGGTACTTGAGTTCAGAAACTTACAAGGATGTGACACAAAGATTTTCAAGAAAATCAACCTACCGAACTTGATATTTAAATGGGAAAATTATATTCTCTCTAAAACCTGTTCCATTAATTTTGATTAAAATTACATACATCTGAGATGATAATTATATATTGTGACTTTGTGGTTTTGTGGAATTAAAAGTCCAGGTTGCAGAGATTAAAAATTGCTCTTTATTTCTGTAGAAACACGGTTTGGTCAACCCTTACAGTAGCAGAATTACATAAGATACACAAGTACAACCTTCAAGGTCATCAACCACAAATAAAAGAGTTCACTTTCAAAACACCACTGCACGCACACGAGTCCAATTACGACTACCTACTGGCGAGTCGCGACTTCCTTTTGATATACCACTACTCATATTTCTAGAAATTTGTGGAATATTCTCTTACAATCAAGATGGCACCAGACGAAACACGAACCTTCCAGTCATCTAACTTTATCTGTTTCGGCAAAACTTTTATCTCTGCGTTGCAGTATCTGTCGCTTTGTGCGCGCCGGCTGCGCTATCGCAATAATGGCTCGTGACAATACCAATAATTTTCTGTGAATGACCTGTAAAGTTCTTTTCACTTTCTTTAACTAGTCAATATAAGAAATAGACAAAACCTTGCTAGACGAGTTCATTAAAATATACCATTTATGTACAGTAAGTACTCCTGTAGCATGATTTATTTCCAAAATATACCATTTATACCTTCAAGTTTACCTAGCTTGAACTGTCTGGTGGCACCTACAAGGCTACAATATTACTGGCACATTTTCAAGGAGTATGTATAAAAGTGGGGGAGTTATATATGTACATAATACACTTGAAGTAACCGATCTTAAGTTGGAAAAATACCGCATACAGAAAACTTTTGAGATTGCTGGTATATCAATACACACCTGCAACCAAATTCTTATTGTTCTCGGAATTTATAGATCACCAAGCTCCTCTGTAGATGACTTCTTAGTAAGCTACATAAAGTGTTAGCTAGATATGTTTTAAAACATTCTCAAATCATTATTGCAGGTGACCTAAATATAAATAACTCCTTAGACAATGACTAAAAAGTTAAATGACATTTTAACCAGCTACAATATTAAGAAGTCTGATTATGGAACCTACAAGAGTAACAGATTTAACTTCAAGTAGCATAGATTATATTGCCATCAATATCCACAAATATATTATAAATGTGCACAACCATAATACACATTTGTCAGACCATACCAAACCAGACTTAGTCGACTACACTCTGCCAAAATTAAATATTGAAGAAATAAAAGGTTTGTTTAGTTAATGATGTGAATACAGTAAATTTAGCAAACAGATTAAATGAAGAAAGCTGGGAAAGAATTTATAGCTTAAATTCTGTAAATGACAAATGGTAGGAGTTTTACAAAGTATTTCAATATAACTTCAATATATGTTGTCCTATTAAAAGTAGAACTGTAGATTTAAATAGAAAACAGAAAATTAAGCTCCCTAGAGAGATATTGTTAAGAGGAAATACGAAAACTATGTATGAATTATATAAATTTATTGGTATAGAATATTATAAAGAAAAGTACAAAAACTGTAAACATATGTATCACAAAGGTTTGCAAGATTTTAGAAATTTGGATCACCACAATAAGTAATTCAACTAATACAAATAAATCCATTTGGGAAATTATAAACAGCACATGGCTGGAGAAAAATGCACATAAAAATCTGGAACTACGCATCAATGGTGAAGTGGAAAATGAAACTGCTATACTAACTGAATTTTTAAACAACTATTTTCTTAATGTAGCTGAACAAAATATCACAGCAAAGCTTAATGAAAACCCATGCTTAACCTCAGAAATTAGAGACTCATTTTTCATTACACCAACTACAGAAGAAGAAATTCCTAAATTATTATCTGCATTATCAAATAAAACCAGTAGTGGCTGGGATGAAACTAGCCCAAAAATTTTAAAACAATGCCGGCATACATTTGTTAAACCACTTCAGCATTTAATAAACAGCTCCATAATAAATGGGATTTTTCCAGAGATTCTAAAATTTAGTATTGTCAGACTATTATTCAAAAAGGGGAATGTAAATGAAGTTAATAATTATAGACTAACATCCTTGACATCAGAACTTGCAAAACATTATGAAAAAATAATATTAAACAGGCTAAAAGAATTTACTACAAAACATAAAGTTATAAATAATTTTCAACATGGTTTTAGAAAAGGGTTATCAATAATAACTGCAATTTCTAAATTTATAGATAAAGTTACTAACAAAATTGAAAATAATGAAAAAGTTAACACACTTTTCTTAGATCTTTCCAAAGCGTTTGATTGTGTTGAACATAAAATACTATTAAATATATTAGTCATATGGAATTAGAGGACTCCCTAGACAATTAATATCTTCATACCTAGAAGGCAGATATCAATCAACACTGCACTGCAACACTGCAGTGCAACACTGCACTGCAACACTGCACTGCATCGATTTAGAATTTGTCTCAAAAAACTTCTTTCACTCCATTGTTTTTATAGCATAAAAGAATATTATGATTACTTTGACAATTGATTTTGTTAATGTTAATGATGTTAATGTTTTATAGTATAGGTGAATTGTTTGAATATGTTAACTACAAGTGAACTATTATTATTATTGTTATTATTATTAATTATTATTATTATTATTACTATCATCATTATCATCATCATTATCATTATACTGTACATACAGTTGAATTTTCATTCCAAACTTGTGTTGTATATATGTATATTGTATAATTTTTAGTTATAAGTATTGACGTGTCCTATATCATGTAATATGATCAAAAGGATGAATAAAAACTAACTAACTAACTAACACAGATCTACCATAAAAAAGAAAATCATACTAACCTATTCCAAAGAATAGACAAGTGAAATACGGTGTACCTCAAAGAACTGTCTTAGGTCTTTTCTTTTTTATAATCTATATAAACGACATATCCTTGTTGCCAGGTATGAAAATAGTATCTTATGCAGATAATACTACTGCAATATGTTCCGGGAAAACTAATGAAGAGTTAACTCTAAATATGGAAAATACTATACCTACACTAATAAAATTCTTTGAATCTCTTAACCTTTAATGTAATATAGGGATAACCACTGTAATGAATATTAGCCTCTCACACAAAATAGAAACTCATACATTCAACAATATAAAAAATGAAAACACTAAACATTTTTTAGGAATACTTATAAGCAATAATCTAACCTGGGCAGCTGAAATATAGGGAATTGCATGCAAAACACATATAAAAAGGCTTTTTATTCTGCAAAAGAAATGCATATGGATCATTTATAATTTAAAACCTATGGAGACGTGCAAACATGCATTCACTGAGAATCGCTTAATGACCCTATATTCACTATATGTATACAAGGCCATTACATTTCCAATAAAAAATGGAAGTGAAAAAACAATAACATCCATTGTCATTACAGTAGACATAATGCAGATTATTTTAGAAAAGGGTTCAATAAGAAAATATCAGAGAAAAATGTAAACATTCAAGGATTATTTCTGTTCAATAATTTACTTAACGGCATTAAGCAACTAACTGGCATCAAATTTAAAAAAAATTAAAATCCTTTCTTATTAACAGATGTTTATATAATCAAAATTTGTAAATATGTTTAAGAATAGGCTTAATGACTGTCTAATATATGGACAAATTGTAATAACTTTAAATCTGTAAAGATAAAGTACTTATTGTAAATATGTTTAAGAATAGGGGTAAGGACTGTAATATTTGGATAAATTGTAGTAATTTAAATCTGTGAAGCTGAAATACTTTTTGTAAATATGTATATACGAGGGCTGTTCAATAAAGAATGATCACAATTTTTTTTGAAAACGTTCCTTTACTCATCCTCATAGTTTTGATGGTCCTTCTCAAAATAGTCTCCCCTGAATGTGATGCACTTATCCCAGCGTTTCTGCCAGTCTTCAAAGACATGCTGGAAACCACTTTTTGAAAGATCCTTCAAAATTGCCTCTGCAGCCTTCACCACTGCTTCTGATGATGGATGCCTCCCACGAAGACATTTCTTCAAGTTAGGGAATAGAAAAAAGTTACATGGGGCTAAATCCAGACTATAGGGAGTGTGAGGGATGCACTTAATGCAACAACATTGGCAATATGCGGCCGCGCATTATCGTGGTGCAGCATCCAGCCTGCTTCACGGAAATGTGGTCTTTTGTGCCTGATATGGACTTGCAATGTTTTCAGGACTGTAGTATTGTCCAGTTACTGATGTGTGTGCAGGTACAACATACTGATAAACCATTCCATGAATATCAAAGAATGAGATGACCATAACTTTCCCAGCAGAAGCAACCACTTTTGCTTTTTTGGGGGTTGGTGATGAAGGAGATTTCCACACTGAGCTTTGCTGTTTGCTCTCAGGATCAAAATGATGTAGCCAAGTTTCATCAGCAGTTATTATGTTTGAAAAAAACTCTGGATCTTCCTCTAACATCAACTTAAACTGCATGCAGACCTGCATGCAAATGTCCTTTTGTTCAGTCTTGGAACCCAACATGCACAAACACGTCTCATGTGTAATGTTTCTGTCACCAACATGTGATGGTACCCAATGAAATGTTCAGTATTTCAGAAAGTGACCTTAAGGTAATTCGTCGATCCTCTCTCACAATGGCAGCAGCAGTGTTTTTTGCTTCCGTAAGAACAGTAACTGGAGCACCGGGTCCACCTTCCTTTGAAATTGATTGTCTCCGTTCTTTAAACATTTTAAACCACCTTCAAGCTGTGCTGTAGGGAGGAAAAGACTCTCCATAGGCCTCCTGTAACATTGTATAGACCTCAACTGAAGATTTGTTGAGACGAAAGCAGAAGTTCAAAGCTGCATATTGTTCCTCACATGTTACCTCAATTGCAGCGGTAGGCAATACTGAATATGCCTGGTTCTCACAGGCGGGAACCAGGAGTACCAACAATGAAACTACTACGGCGTGTTTGTTTTACATTAAGCTAACAGAATATATGATTAAACTTCAGTACGAAAAACTCTCTATTGACAATAAATGCATTCATTCATCCATCTGTAAAATATCTTAAGCAATTATTACTATTATTAAATTTTAGATGAGTCGTATTTTTTACACATCTGCTTCACTTTCGTACCTATTTTGAGGACATGTTTCGCAAATCATCATTTGCATCTACGTTGGCAGCAGCAACCCCAGAATTACCCACACCGCTGGATCATGCTTCAGTCGCATAAGAGCCGTAGATGCAAACGATGATTTGCGAAACATGTCCTCAAAATAGGTACGAAAGTGAAGCAGATGTGTAAAAAATACGACTCATCTAAAATTTAATAATTTTTCGCTTCACTGTGGTGTTCCAATACAGTTAAATCTCGAATTATTACTATTATTATTATGTTTGTTTTTAATTTATTTACTTTTTTAAACACTGGCTGGTTAGTAACTAAAACTGACTTACACCATGCATTTTATTTTTGCTCTACAAACTTCATATTTAAGTTCAGCATCTTCTAAACAGCAATTAAAGATTTTCAAGAAGGTCCCCCCACCAAACTCCTCTTTATATGGAGCACTTTTTGAAAAATTGGATTTTCTAAAAAATTGGCTTAAATTTTAATTAAAATACCACATATTGACATTTTCATAACATATTAAATTTATATCTTGAATTTTCAGAAGTCCTCTTCTTCTGGGCTACTTTTGCTTAACTAGTAAACTATAAGAGATTGATAAAGTATATACAAAAGATTTTGTTAAAACACATAATTTATGTTAAATACATTTTGTTCTGTAGAGTGAACCATTTCAGAGATATTCCTTGTTATTTCTTTGAATTTTCCTATACTAAAACTTTTCTCAGATAGAAATACATTGAAAAAACTATTTGTAGTCATTTTTTAACACTTCATCACCTGCATTTTTATATTATTGAGGGACTAGATTTAAAACCTGTTGCGTTCATTTTCAGCCTTGAAGGTCTGACTATTGTCAGCTGTCATCTGCTCTCTTCTCTCTGGTGGCGGAACTTTGAACTTCTTTATCAAATTATCGACTGGTGGGATTTCAAAGTTAAATTAATTAATCCCTATTTTTCCATATTAATATATTCTCCCACATTGTCAGTTTGTTTTGTTTTATTACCCCTTTTAGTAATTTTGGATTTGGATCTATGTCATGGTAGTGTTCCAAAAACGAAATGCTACTGCTGACTCATTTTCTTGTTTCAATTTGATGTTTCTAAAATGCTCTTTGACTCTGGTTTTAAGGTTTCTTTTAGTTTTACTTTTGCAACATTTTTCACAATCCTTACAACTTATTTGGTATATTCTGAATCTATTAATTGGTTGGATTTCATCTTTTGTTTTTAAATTTAACAATTCTAATACTGAGTATCTCTTTGTAGGTGCCAAGATGATATTTTGTTCTTTAAAGACCTTTTAGAATTTATTAAATGTTTTTGGGTAGTACATGAATAGGTTATTAATTTTTTTTATCTCTTGACCATGTAAAGAGATATTTCAAAGGCATCACACAGTAACCAGCTCTGTAAAGATTTGACTATTGCTTAACATCTGCTGTATTCTAATATTCTTCTTGCACCTATAAGAAAATAGGATAAATCTTGTCAGTCTACTGTGGCCTCTGGAGCTGCATTCTTGGCTTTAACCCCTCTTAGATGCTGGACACAATCTTTGGTAAATTGTTGGAGATGGAAACAGCCAGACCATGGCCTAAAGCTCTGAAAACATAAGACTATAAAACATTCTTAGTCGTACAAAGCAGGATTTCAAAGAAAAGACATTCTCTATTTGCTAAAATTTTTTTTCTGTTCCCTAACCATTGATGCATGCTTGATAAATCGAATTCAAATATGCTCCAATGGAAAATGCCTTTCAAAACCTACACCATGGTATGAAATAGTAATGTTAAACAAAGAGCCCCAAATTTTGTTCAACTTACCTATTCATACAGTTGTTACAACCTGTCTGAAGAATGAATGCATATGGCCAATACTGAAAGTTTGCATAAACACAGATAAGTGGTTTTACATCACCATTCCTGATTTATGTCCTATATCATTTGGCAATACTGGAATGCAGTGGTTGAGTCTCTTATTCACAGTGGACGGTTAGAATCAAGTCAAAATACAAACAGCGCTGTGTAAAGTCATATGCTCACAAAGTAGAAAATTAATATTCAATCACACCCATAGCAGTGGGGAAAACTGAACTATAATCTTCGTAAAAGTTAAGGCATATGGAGGTGGTCCGTACTGCAGACTCCAGTAAATCCCAAGCTTGCCCCTCCTAGCAGCACCTCCAAATGTGTCACACACATCTCACGTGCTTGAACTGAGAGCATTGTCTTCATTAATTACGCTCGGATAAATATTTGAAAATGACAGATGCCAATCTTATAAGGAGAAATAATTTTATTTTCTGATCATGAATGTACAAAAATTGTTTCTAATACTTAAAATGTGAGCAATGCATGTTTTATCTTCACGTGGTTATGGTTACTCAACATCCATCCATCCGTCCGTCCATCCATCCGTCCGTCCGTCCGTCCGTCCGTCCATCCCTCAACACAGATAAGCCTGAAAAACAACACTATTCCTTCCTCACAACACTTATCTCAAGCATAAATAGAGCACCTAATATGAAACCAAAAGTCATGCAGTTTCAAACAGACTTGAGTTAATGTTCAGTTCATTTTCAGAGTAGTGGTGTGTTATTTTGTTAATATTACATTAAATTATTATACACATATATTTCCTCCAGTGTTTGTGATCCGAGTGCTGTCTCTTGAAGCTGGGACAAGTATTTTTCGATCAACAAACATGAAGTGATTCATTCTCAAGGCAGAAAAATTATATTTAAAGTGAACAAGTTTTTAAAAAAGCTCTCCAATCCAGAATATAGGGCAACTGTAGATTTGTCAAAAACCCAGTATATAACTGTGGAAGCTTGTGGTGTAGGTAGTGTACACAAGTGTCACAAATTTGTAGTGAAGCAGCTTCATCCCTAGAAAAAGGGAGAATGCTTGTATTTCAGTCTATGAGAAAGACCCAAAAAGTTGGAAAACTCTACTGGATTGGAAACTGTGCTTGCTGTTCCACTGCTGTGATGTGAGTCAAGTTAAGATTTTAATGTTTTGGGAATATTTAATGTGTTGTTTAATTATGGGAAAAATAGGCAGAATATTTGCTGGCGTGTAAAACATGTACTTATGTATAGAATTTCTGCCGGTACACGCACTATGCTTGGCAACAGTGCTCCACTTGGGAATTGGCCAGCGTTCACATGCCTTTTAACTTCTGCAAGTGGTATAACTGGGCATAATAGAGTGGAAGTGGTTCAAATTTCAAAGCGTATGGGAGAAAAACTTTCAACACCTAGTAAACATCACCCAATCCAAAAAAGTTAGAACTGAATAAGTTTGAAAAGCATGTTGTGTGCAAAACTTTTCTTGAGTTTTACCAACAAAGCAGCGAAATTCCTACAGTACGTAAACTCATGAATGCTGTTGAAGATCCTCCCTTATGAAGGTAAGAAGGAAAATTTCTGGAAAATACTAAAGTCATGGGATATAAATTTTGCAAGTGCAAAAATATGCATTGTGTTCTAGTGGAGCAACCTGATGTTATTGCACAATGTACAGCATAACTGAGACGAAATGACAGGGGTACAAAACAACCTGTTGTATTAAATTTTAGATGAGTCGCATTTTTTACACATCTGCTTCACTTTCGTGAAGCAGATGTGTAAAAAATGCGACTCATCTAAAATTTAATAATTTTTCGCTTCGCTGTGGTGTTCCAATACAGTTGAATCTCGATATAACCTGTTGTATATTCTGATGAGATGAAAGATGTGCACATAAAGCAAAGTGCTGGGCAGAGGGCAATAGGTGTTCATGCTAGTGGTGAAATGGGATTCACTGAAGGTACAAACTTAATCTATGACTCAAACACCAAGTAAGGAGACTATAATGCAGAAATGAGTGCTGCAAATTACAATAGAGGGTTAATGAGCATCTAATTCCAAATCTAGGAGAGAATAAGGTACCAACATCGGCCTCTCGAAAAGCAGATATTATTTCCTGGTTAAAAACTGCAAATTTTCCAGTAGAATCAGATTTGACTAAACTAAAATAATTGGAAATAGATAAGAGGTGCAAAATAAACCTCAGTTCATATTCATGATGGACAAAATTTACAAGAGAATGGTTTTACTGCTCTATGACTGCCACCTTACCACTGAACCCCATTGAACACATTTGGAATTTGATGAACAAAGATCTTCATCTAAAAATGAGTTTTTTTTTTTCATTGTTGGCATTGAGGCAAATGACTGCACAGGCAATAAGGAAAATTACCATAACAATCTGGGTGAAGTGCTACAAATTTATTTAATGCATAGAGGACAAATATTGGCATCATGATATGTTAATGGAATTGGAAATTAAAAGCATTGTAATAAATGTAGGGACTGACAGTTGTGATGAAAAATGCACTGACGAACTAGAGTACAAAAAAGGTGGCAGCAGCATTAATACAGCAGATGAACGCAGTTACAGCCAATGAAAGTCTGCCCTCTATATCAGGAATTCAACCACTTGTGGACTAAGGATGTGTTTCATCAATAATAAAGGAAACAGTAAGTTGAACCTGTTGTGGATTTTTAGTTTATTCCTATTTATGTATGCTGTGCTGATGTTTTGATGGTTCAGATTGTACTGCACTATATTCCTGCCTTCTGACCTCTCTAAATGTAGCATGCTACACAAGCGACCTCCCCTAACTGCACTCATTCATCAGACAGGTAACAAGCAAGCTCACTGCATTGTAAATAGTTTCAGCATGCACATGTTTCAAAGGTTGCTACTAGCTACTGTGCTCGCTGTTGAATACATACTGCAGCATTCTAAATGTGTAAGTAAAAGGTGCTTAATTTTTATCTAAAGCATGCAATTAATAAACCTCACATTTATAGAAATAAGACAAATAATAAACAAATCAACTCTACTGTTCAGTATATGGTCAACAAGTTCAGGAATCAAGGTTTTACAAAGAAAACCTAAACGAAGAAGATTTAATGCAGAAGAGGAATGTTTCATTGTAAGTAGAATCTAAGAATATCCAAAATTAAATGTTCCTTAATTACCACCATTAGAGAAAATTTGTCTGGAAAGAGATCTGACACCACTGTTTGTGTCTTATGGAATGTAGATATCATGGCAAGAAAGAAGCCTAAGTGATTTTTCTAACACAAACCGTGTATAGGCAAACTTTTAAAGTGTAAAATAACTGAAAAATTTGAAGTCATAAAAAAAGAGAGAAGAAAGCCTGGGACTTAAATACCTATGAAATGTAAGTCACCACTGGGGCATGTGATCTAGAATTTGGGATTTACTCATAGTCTATGAAAATGCAAATCAATTTGGGAATTTAATGTCTTAGCAAGTCTTGTGTAGAGCAAAATATTAGTAGTTCAAATTCCAGCTATGGTACTGAATGTTTTAGTCGTGATTCCCCCTTTGAAAGGAAGAAATGAGTTGCATTTACTAAAGCACACATCCATAAAAATCAACATTTTGGAACAGAATGGTATGGTTGGACGAGACTAAGATAAACATCTTCCGGTCAAATGGGATAAACAGGGTCTGAAGAAAAGCATGTTTAGACAATGATTTCACAAATACTCCTCTCACAGCTACAGATGGTGGTGGTTCTTGTGCTGTCTTTGTTAATAAACTATTACTTCTAATATATGAATAGAAAACCCATAAACAACTGTGATGTTTTCTTTGCAATTTTAATTAATTTCATTGGTAATTTTTTAAGTTAATCTGTTTCAATTTCTAATACAGTATTATACTGTTCAACAAGTACAGGATATACCTATAGTAATTAATAGGCCTCGGACATGACTTTGGGTTGGCTAGCTTCTACTATACTGCTGCTTACGTTGTTTACAAACCAGTGAAGTGGAAAGAGGGAGTAGTCGCGTGCTCTACTGAGCTTGAGCTTTGTACAGCAGGGGAGGGGAAGAAGAGGTCACTAAAACTTGTGCGCTCGCAACTGTTTTCCAGCCATACGGCAACCAAATCGCAACTATATCCGAGGCCTAGTAATTAAAGTGTGCTCTTATAAATATTAAAATATTTTCCTTGAAAATTGAAATGTAATATATTGTATGTGAAGCAGTAGGTAAATAAGATCATTTTGGCAAATGTTTATCTAGTTAACATTAAATAGAGAAATAAGTATTTGAAAGAACAGCTTGTACAAGAGTAGAAAAAGTCAGTGAATACAACACATCAGTTCTTTTTTAGTTGTGAATGTAACGAAGCCCATGTTGTTTAATTTGAGGTTATTTCAGGTGAAAGTAATGTAACTAAAAAATTATTTCAATGGATAGTACAATGCATTAGGGATTACATAATTGTACTGGGTGAAAAAAACTTGTGTATTCATGTGATGCATCAGACTTATTCAAGTTCTAAATCACCATGGTTTTATTTCCTACAGTATGGAATATCAAAGACAACTTTTTTTTTTTTTTTTTTTTTTTATACATTTAGCCCTTGTTCATCTCCTATACTTCCCCCCCCCCCAAAAAAAAAAAAAAAAAAAGTGTGCTGAAACCATTTATTATGTTTAAAAGAAAGCAGATATAACAAATCTTTTATAATGGCTAATAAAGTAAGTTAGAGTGAGCAGAAAAAGTTATGTGATTGTAACCAAGTTTGCTTCTTTTACAATCATAAACTAATGAATTTTCAACATCAATGTCAAATAAAGGTGCATCCACATAGGGCACTTTGTTCTAGTGGTGCTTTACTGTAGTACAGCTGTTATGCACTGTGATTTGGTACCACTATGGAACACACTCAATTTAATATGAAGGGCATTTGTTTTTCATTTGTAAATGTGAGATACAATGCAACTGTATGCTCCCAATTAACAATCCTGAAATTGATTTTATGACAGAGACTAGAGCAATTAGGACCACAAAGACTATGTTTGGTCATCTTTCTGTGGTTCCCTTACAAAGGTTAAATGATGTCCTTTTTCTAATATTTAGAATTATGATACAATGAAGCACAAAATTAATATAATGTGAGAGAGATATTAACAGAGTTTGCTAAATAAATATCCAACAACATGAGCTGATGATGTTAGGAAGGTCCAGAGGAAGTAAGGTTCTAGGTAAATACTAGCAATTAACAAAGCATGTAGTACTAGTTTCACTAAATTATATTGATGTCCTTTTTGTTCTGCTTACTGTATTTGAGACAAGTTGTACACAGGGGTTGTTATGAAGCTAGAATACAACTAGTGCATAGCTGGACAATTAAGGTTATTGTTGTGGATATTTGTAATTAATATTACATTAATTACCTTTAAATTTATTATTAATTTTTTATTAAAATTATTGTTGATTAAATTGTATGTAATATAATTGCATAACTGAGAGAGATGAGAAATAAATATTCATTCATATGCATAGTTGGTTATGAAGAAATTATCATGACAGAACACTGTGGGGTAGAGTTGCTGGTAAAAAAAAAGGGGGATCCCTCAATAACGGAGAATTGAACTCTCATAATAATAATAATAATAATAATAATAATAATAATAATAATAATAATAATAATAATAATAATAATAATAATAATAATAGATGCCAAAACACACATTACTTATTGTGTAAATAATTCAAAATACTGGGTCTTTAAATATAAGCATTACCTAATGTTTAAGAGGCTGAAATTAGAATATATATTATTGTTTGGAATATTAAGTGTTTTGACAGTTAACACTTAATACTAGTGTAGGCTTCTATAAAGTGCTTCAACATGTTACATTAGAGGACTAATCGTTACCAAAACAAGATTACACATTCCCAAAGCACCATTACCCTGTCTGCATTAGGGAATGTATATGTATTTACTGTGGTTTGTATCAGTGCAATAAAAGCAATGAAATAATAAAACAACAAAGAAGATTCAGCCCTTCTCCTGAATATATTAGGGATCCTGAAAGAGTTTTAGCACACAGGTTCCAGTGTTGTTGCTGCTGCAGGGACAGAATAGGAGATTATGGGAAAATGTCTCATGCGAGATTATCCTTAATGCAGCTGTAAGCAGCCTTCATTAACTCCTTTACATAGTTATTTTTCCTGGAATAAGGTGGATGTTCAAATCAGTTACTGAATTATAAATTCATTTCATGTTGGAATAAATTATAGCTGAAAAGCTATATACATTTTTATGTCTGCTAATCTGTTGTTTGTAAATGAGCTGATGAATTTCCTTTTGGTGACTAAAGACCTTGATAAATAACTATGAATTGGTTTTGGTGGTATGGTTTTGGGCTCATATTTGGAAAGAGTGTATGTAATGTTCAGTACTTAATGAAATCACTCTTCTTCCAGAATCTTAATATTTTGTTTAAATTCTCAAGACCCACAAGAGAATCACAAATTTTAAGATGTTCTGTGTTCACTTCTTGTTCCTTGGAACACAGTAAACAGTTAAGAGATCTTAAAAGTTTAGAATCAGAATTGAAAAATTTTAATGTCATAGCCAGAGTTTGAACCAGAATCTTCCACTATACGCGCAGCTGATCTACCTCTAAGTTACCTCGCAATAGAGTGGAAGATCCTGTGGTTTAAATCCTGGCTATGGAATTGAATTTTTCAATTCTGATTCTAATGTCCTAAAGTTTACCTGCATACAGCTTGTGTATGTTAGAACAATAATCTATTCTGATTGCCCTTATAGTGAATCAGCTGGAGAATTTAATGTCATATTGGCATGTTGCGTGGTAGCTCACTGGTAGAGCAGTTAGATGTAGAGAGGAAGATCTGCGGTTTAAATCTCAGCTATAGAATTACATTTTTCAGTTCTGATTTTAACCTTCTGAAGTTTCATGGTTTGTGTATGTTAGAACCAGTGGCAGTCGTTCAATGGAATGAAGGGAATCACTCATTCCCTTCGATTTTGATAAAAGTTTTCTTTTCTTTTAATTTCCAGAATAATAAATTTAGTTTAAAATTCAATTTCATCAGTTTTATGAATGTGATAACGTGTTTTCTACGTTGCATATATTGTAATATGATGTTATGTGACAAATTTATCAGACGGCACGGCATGGAGATAGTTCACATATGCAAACAGTTGATCTGCTCCGGACCTGAAGTCGGAATCTTTCGAGGAGCCTTGTGTCACAAGGGGAATGAAATGTGTCTGTTCATTCTAGTCGGACACTTGTAAAGTGTAGTTTCTAGTGTGAAACATCTGTTTCTAATTGTTCTTTTCGTCGTCATTTGGAATCTCTTTATCATACCTCATTAACGTTAGTAAATACAATTTTATGTAGTTATTTTTCCCTTATAAGCATAATTGTCATAGTATATAGAGATCAGTGTTCTCCACAGATTGCAAGGGAATGCATACCGAACCCTAATTCTCCATGCTGAGGGACAGCATGGCTGTATAGGTCAGTCAGTAAGTGAAAAGGATGAAAACTGACGGGAGCGTGATGGGGGAGGGAGGGACATGTGAATGCGTGCTAATAACAATTCTAATGCGGGGACCAGCGGGGACTGAGTTGGAGGAAATTTGAAGAAAAGGTTGCCTTAATTTCGAGGGGTAGACTGATGCCTGAGTTACCTCATGTGAAAACCAAGACAAAACGATGTGAACAACATTTCAATTCTGAGATCTTCTGGTTGCAAGAAAACATTAAAACTTTATTGCTGGCCTTGCATTTTACTCTCAAACGAGAAGGGTGTGTGGTACACATCAGGTTTTGATGATATGAATAATCTGCTAAAAGCAACCCAGTGCCACAAACAGTCACAAGCACATATGTATCAGGGCTGAAATTCTACTCAGCACTTTCAGTATTTGTAGAAGAGATTTTAAATCATGATGAACAGTGGAAACTTGAGGTAATAAGACATAATGAAATTGTCAAAAATAATAGAAAAGTTATTCAACATCTCACTGATGTTGTAGTATACTTGGCAAAACATGACATTCCCTTCAGAGGGCATGCCAAAGACAAAGATTTTGCGAACCATGGAAATTATATTAAAATGCTGTTTTAAACAAGTAACCCTGGCATGTCATTTACAGAAAGCTGATGTGTTCTGGGTATGTCAAACCATATTCAAAATGACACGAATGAAGTAATCACGGTGATACTGAATGAAGTAAAAAAAGAAATATTTCACTCTGCATTTGTAGCAGTTATTGATGAAACCACTGACATATCTGCTCACTCTCAACTGTTATAAGACTGATATCTGACAATGGAGATATACAAGAAAGGTTCTGGGTTTCACAAATGTAAGCACAGATCGCAGTGCTAAGGCACTAGCAGAATACGTATTCCATAGTATATATTATATATATAGCACTACTATTCCAATGACGGACGAGTTTAAGTGTGGCTATAAATTGGTCGCTCAATGTTATGATGGAGCAGCAGAGATGTCAGGGGAAGTTAGTGGTTTACAGAAAACAGTAAAAGAAAAATATCCTAATGCTTTAGTTATACATTGCTTTGCCCATAGATTGAATCTTGTCCTTTCACAGACAACCAATATAGAAGAATTCAGTTTTCTTTTTTTTTTTTCATGACCTTAAGTAGTTAGTCTTCTTTCTTCTCCAAATCTACAAAAAGAACTGCAGAGTTAGATATGGAGGTGAAAAGAAAAGTTTCTCAAAGTGTGTACAACTTGATGGAATTATAATGGAAGGTTGGTTGAAACTGTATGGGAACATAAAGAAGAATTAGTTCAGTTGTTCGAGAACATTCTTGATAATCCAAACCAATGGGATAGTGAAACTTATCGAGAAGCTTGAAGTTTTAAGTGTTCTTTCTGATTTCGAATTCAACTTTCTTCTCATAATTTTCAGTGAAATATTTTGCTTAACCGATACCCTTTTTGCAAAAAATATTGGATATAAATTATTAAACTGCCAAAGTAAGAGAAACAAAAGCAATTCTACAAGAAAAGAGAAACGAATGTATGGGATAAATGTAATGATAATATGAACTGCCAAAGAAAAGACAATGTCAAAACAACTTTGATGAAAAAGATAGCTAATGCCGACTCTATTATGAAATATTTGATAATATACAAAATCAAATTCAAATTAGGTTTGAAGGTTTAGAAAAAGTTAAATTTGTACAATTAATTGACCAAAATTATATTACAAACAAATTTCCTGAAGAAGCACTTTGTTCACCGAAAGAAAGTTTTGGTCAATATTTTGACTTTGCTCGCCTTAGAAGTGAACTCAGTGTATGTTATTCCTCAAATGAGTGTCTGTCGTTGGGAGTTCAAAAACTAATGATTTATTTGAAATCAAGTGGTTTGTCATCGCCCGCTTTTTGTTAACTCTTCAAGTTGTACGCATTGATTTCCACAATCCCAGTGTCTAATGCAAGTGCCCAATGTTCTTTTTCGGCGCTTCGTCAAATTCATACTTACTGCAGAAATACCCACGGGAAGCAAAGACTCAAAATTGTCTGTGCTGGCTATAGAGATAAAACTGCTAAAACTGAAATCATCGGAAAATGAAGAGGAATTCTACAGATTAGTGATAGATGAATTTATCAAAAATGAGAGACGGACTGAATTGGTTTTCAAGTGAGAAGAGAATTTAAATAGGCTGGTTTATTATGAGATTATTACATATGCATTATTATTATTATTATTATTATTATTATTATTATTATTATTATTATTATTATTATTATATTGTTCTTGTAGCAGTAAGAGTAGTGGAAGTAATTTTAGTATTTGTTGTAGAAAGAATTAGCTGCAGTGGTAACAGCAGGTAGCAGTTTTTATAAGTGCTTCCCTTGTTATAAAATTCACCGACCGCCACTGGTTAGAGCAATCATCCACTGCTGATTGCCCTAATAAATAGTTGGAGATGTTACTATTCCAATTTTGCATGTTTGTTTATTCAAACAATCATGTCGTTATTAAGTGAGAATGTAACAAATGAAAATTTTCTTGGTAAATCAAGAATTATTGATGTATCATTCTTTGGGCAGTTAATTGTTTACATAATGAAGTGAGACAAATATGACTACAGTTATGTTTGAAAGCTCATATGCAAGTGCTTTAGACTAACTGCTCACATGCTTATGATTAGAGAACCGTTTCTTGTGGTTTCAGCTTTAAGAAAATTAACTTTGTTCTTTGAGGTTCTCTCATATGGCTCATTGGGACCTTTAGGCAGGGATTAGAATAAACTTAGCATACTGTAGTTATGTATGGTATACAGTATACTGTATTATACTTGTCTTTATGCTTTTTAGCTTGTAAACTATTCTAAATAATAATGGTAAACTTGACTTATCCTATAACATAGTACTCATGTACAAAATATGATTCTCAGCATTATTATAAAGATTCTATGATTGACAACACAATGTAACCTAAGGTTTTGGCAAAGTCCAACGTTTCCTTCTTTTTGTGTTAAGTTTGGCGTCACATGGTAGTAGTAGTAGTAGTTTATTACTGTCAATAGACTCATACAGAGTGTCTGACATTGTCAGAGGCTATTTACAATATTTACAAAGTTTATAAAAAATCAATCATTTTATACAAAAATTATGCAATAATAATAATAATAAAATCACCAAATATACATAGTTTATAACAAATCAAATTAAAATTCCTCCAGTTTATACAAACATTTATGAATGAGATACATCTTTAGCTTACTTTTAAAACAATTTTTTGCACAGGACTTAATTTTAGCTGGTAGTTTATTGTACAGTAAACTGCCTACAATATATGGATCAGTATTGATTTTCTTTTTATTCACTGTTATTCTATGAAAATCCATATTTTGTCTGGTATTATGTGTATGTATTTCACTATTTATTAGCATACCATTTGCACTGTTTACAGTTAAAAGAATGTTTTTCTATACATATAGTGATACAATGGTTAAAATATTTTCTCTAATAAACACATGTCTACAAGTTTCTATTTTAGGAATACTGTACATAATTCTTATACACTTCTTCTGTAAATTTAATATCCTATTAATGTGTACATGTGCAGCTCCTCCCCAAACTTCTAAACAGTAACTGAGATGTGGAAAAATAAGACCATAGTACATTATTTTCATGGTATGCTCATTCACATATCTTTTCATTAGCCTAAAGAAGTAAATATATTTAGCTATTTTATTACAAACGCTGTTTACATGCTCAGACCAGGTTAGCTTACTGTCTATTTTTAACCCTAGTAAGGAATAGGATGGAGTTAGTGTCAGATTAATCATGGGGGAAACAGTTTTGTTAATTTCATTTCTTCCTCCTAGGTCAAATATCATAACTTTGGTTTTTTCTTCATTTACTTTTAGTTTGTTACATTCAAAGTAATGAGTTATAGAGCGACTAGTAGAATTAATGGTATTTGCCAGTGAATTTGATGTGTCATTCCAACAAAGAGCAGTAGTATCATCAGCATAGCTGACTGTTGTGGAATTATTGCTTTTTGCTATATCATTTACGTATATAATAAATAGAACAGGGCCTAAGACAGAGCCCTGCGGAACTCCATGTTTTACCTCCATCAAAGCTGATGGTGATTTGAACCAATTGGTGTGAAGCAGTGGCATGAAGTAATAAAAGCAACAAAGAGTCATTCCTGCATATTAAGTGCATCTTAATTAGTTTAGCATAAATTCTTAATTTCACATTACATTCTGTCACATTAAATAAAGTTCATATCAATCTTGGTATTATAACAAAGACCAGTTGTGCTGTTATAGCAAAGGATAAAATACAAAGGCAAGAAGAAAATTCTGAATGACATCCTAGGTCTTTCATACAATGCAAACTGCAAAGCAGTATAGGTGTATCTTTTTACAACTATAAATAGTCTGGCCCCGTAGCTCAGTCGGTAGAGCACCTGCCTGCTGTACTAGGGTCCAGGGTTCAATCTGATATATTCAATTTATATGACATTCTACAATAATTGAATTACAAATTATTTTTAAGACAGTTTATACTTGTGTCTACTTCTCATTAATCAAGAGTGTGAGTGTGTGGTGTTTTAGGGCCCGTCGACTCATTAATCAAGATAAATTTTCATTACACATTTTGATTTACAGTTGACTATAGCAAGTCATATTTGTAAAAAGTGAAGCACTATTTGATGGTTTGGAAATTTCATGTCCTTTGCTTGACAGAAAAACTAATAGCAACTTGAAAAAAGTATTTGAAAATTTAAACCAATAAAAGATACTTTGGAACATCACTAACATTTTCATACACATAGTATGGTGTAATGAAATCTACATTTTCGTCTACCCACATTTTTTGTCTTGTCTATTGCAGTTTACTAATTATACAAAAGTCATTCAGAATGAAGAGGACTTCAAAAGCTATTCACAGAAAATTCAAAACATACATTTTACTTGTCATAATAAGTATATATCTTTTAGTGAAAATGAAAAAAATATTGAAATACATTTTCCATTTAAAGGGTAGATTGGGAGGGAGGAATTTTCCTTAAAATCTTACCCCCCCTTTTTTTTCTATCATATGGCTCAAGAGTCCCTCATTTACCAACTTCCTGGCAAATGGCACTTCTTACCTCCAGCTGTTTTAAAATACAAAGATATGGAATTGCTTCCAACATATGTCTAATGTACCACCAAACAACTCATTTATTGTATCTGAGCGATTGAAGATCCTAAGGTGCAAAGTTTAGCTGAGGGATGTTTATTCATAAGAAGATGAGTAAAGCAGTTGTGGGCAAAGTGACAAGAGAATAGCTGTAGGAAGGAGATCCATGGTTCAAATCTGGCCATGGCATTGAAATTTTCGAGTTGACTCTATCTATCCAAAACCTTAGCCTATATACAGTTAATGTGAAGAAATTATTAATTTCCTTCAATTAACTTAAATAAGGTGAGTGAAATTATTGGATTAGAATGTCTTTAAAACAGCTTTCCAGGTATAGAAACATCAATTTTTAGCAGCTTGTTATTGGTGTTCTCAAGATTTAATGCCTCAAAGATCACCCAAATCTCAAACTGCAATCTCACCTGCCAGTGCAACTTTGAACAGCGATTAACTACCTTCTTGAATGATCAGCCTACTCTAGTGCTGCTTCTGTAGCTGCTCTGGTGGCCCAATTCGTGGCACCAAAAGCTGGTGTTCCAAAGGTCATTGGTTCGGTTCCTCTCTTGAAGTAAATTTTTTCTTAGTCTTTTTCATACTTAAATTCTAATAGGAAGTAATGGCATGATTCGTAACTAACTGCCTGAATAGTAGCAGCATGTGAAGTTATTCGACACACACAAAAGTTTGGACAGAGTACAACAGTTGTTCCATTGCCGCTGTCAACTTTGCATTGAAAATGCAGGTTGCAATTCCGAGCAGTTCCTATAAACCTGATGTAAAAAGTTGTAGTTCCTTTTTATTTTCAGTTCCTTCACCCTTTAAACCATCTCCCATTTAGACGTACAACATGTGAAAGTATTAAGCAGGATTCAACCTTTGTTAGAAAGAATTGTAATTAATTGCAGAACAAGGTGAAATTAAAATGTAAAATGCATACATTTGTAGAAGAATTAAAAGCTTAAGAGAAAATATTAAAAAAGCAACCAAATGGGGAGGAAAAAAGAAGTCAAGAAGACTTAAACTTGTTTCCCTTTCACTTGAAAGCTCACTACGCCAGATGAACAGCTTTGAAACACCTCTTCATTTTTGTGTCTTGTGCACTCAAGTGGTATCACAATTAGCAGTGGCGTATTGACACTTTAGAAACTTGTAGCCATAACTTCCACATTTGAACCAACAGGCCCTAAGTCTATCTCAAATTACTTGTTTAAGGTATCTCCACTGCCTCTGAAAATATTTCGGTGTAATTCATCAACACTCTATATAATTATGTCATAAACTTTTTATCTTTTCATCAATTTTCTTAAAAGATAAGTAAAGTTTATGAAAAATAATTATATTTTATGTATTCATCTTGCTATTCATCCAACTTTTCGTTTTTGAGTTACTGTTCATATGCATGCATCTGAACCTTTTTCAGAAATTTTTATTGAGCAAACCTGAAAATGCGTATTTTCTATGAAAAATCAGTATCAGTTTCTTGGATGAAATGCAATACATGTTCTATGTACTACTAGCTAGTAAGTGGTACATGGAAAAGAAGACAATGGGGGGGGGGGGGGAAGCTTATACTCCAAATTTTGTCATGTTTAGACGTTACCCTCCTGCTCTTAGCTCTCACCAAGGCAGCCCGGGTTCAATCCCAGGTGACCGCAAAGTGAGATTTGTGGTGGACAACATGGCACTGGGGCGGATTTTCTCTTGGATCTCCGGTTTCCCCCGCCATCTCATTCCACCGGTACTCCATCTCCATCTCACGTATCATCAGTGTCATCACCTGCGGTGCCATATGTAGTAAAAGCGGGCGTTAAACACTACACACACACACACACACACACCTCCTGCTACCAAGTCTATTTTACACCTTCCATTACCAAGGGGGTAATGCAATTACCTAATATAAACAATGTATAGAATTGTCTTCCTATACATCACATAACAAAATAATTCAGAATGACAATTATTAATATAAAATAATGGTTTATTGCCTAACACACATAATTAAGTATCCCTTGTATAGTCACTTTGAGATGACTAAAAAAATACTCTCTTTTAGATTACTTCTAACACTAGGAGTATTTTGCCACAATTGTAATTCAGAGTCACAATTATTAATGTAAAATAATTGTTTATTGCTTATACATGCTGAATTTAGTATCCCAGGTTTAGTTGCTTTGCTAAGATGATAGAAAAATACTTAAAGGAAAAAAAAGTCTTTAAGATGATTTGTAACCCTCGGATAATTGTATCTCTCCCATGAATTGGGCATACTAGCTTTTCACACTATAAGGACATGAATCTTGTTTGGTGTTCATTTCTCAGACACAATGCACTTTTACTACACAAAATATAATTATTTATAACAAACTTCACTTATCTTTAAGGAAATTGATGAAAATTTCAGGGAATTGTGTTAAATTCATCAATTTCCTTAAAGATAAGTGAAGTTTTGTTGCAAAGAAGAGTCAATTCAAATTGTCAGCAGAAAACTTGCATTGTAATATATACAAAAAAGAAACTAGCAATAGAGCAGCAACAAATACTACACAAATAATTATTTTCAACAAAACTTCACTTATCTTTAAGAAAATTGATGAATTTAACACAATTCCTTGAAATTTTCATCAACTTCCTTAAAGAGTGAGTGAGTGTGTGGTGTTTTAGGGCCCGTCGACAACAAGGTCATTTGGGCCCCTTAAAGATAAGTGAAGTTTGTTATAAATAATTATATTTTGTATAGTATTTGTTGCTGCTCTTTTGCTAGCTTCTTTTTTTGTATATATCACAATGCACATTTTCTGCTGACAATTTGAATTGACTCTTCTTTGCTATTGTCATTAGAATATGTCTTCTTTACTTCAATGCCAAGAGCTTCAGAATGGCTCTCACAACTTCTGTATGCACAGCAATTCTTACTCACTCTTCCCTGTGTGGTTTAGCTAACACAGAATAAGTTCTCGAAGGAAATGCCTCCTCCATTTTGAGGGATTTTCTGTCAGTCTGGATATTTTTATGACCACAGAAAATTCGCATTGAGAGTTGTGATGTCCAACATTTCGAGGAATATTCGTTATGGTCAACAATTTGTTGCACATACACACCTGTAGTCTTGACATGTCTACTCCAGCTTTAATCTTATTATGGTGACAAATTATGGAGAGGTATCTGTATTTTCTTAAGTCTTCTTTGAAAAACTGTTTGTGGGTTGAATGGACAGCAGAATAACTTCTTTTTCTTGGGTACAAGTGGGTCAGTGGTTATCATTTTTTGAATCCAAAAAGTAAAAGATTTTTCTCCTTTCATAGATTTGGTAAAAACTCTTGCGGTATTTCTCTTATGTTTGCTCTTAGAGTCCAACTGGTATTAGGTTTTGATCCAACATTTTTTTTCAGAAGTGGTACTGAAGTAAAAATATTGGCAGTTGTAGTTCAGCTTCCAGATTAAAAATGTAGCTCAATCATATCCAGAAAGACATGTTGCCCTTGATTTACTTCTCTGGTTGTCCTTCATGCCTGTATACACTTGATTACATATCTATTCATTTATGGCATTTCCACATAGCCATATTTTTATTCCGTATTTTCATAGCTTTGATTTTATACAATGTGTTTCGGAATCTGACTGAAAAACTTTAAATGTGTAGTGTTTAATGCCCGCTTTTACTACATACGGCACCGCAGGCGATGACACTGATGATACATGAGATGAAGATGGAGCACCGGTGGAATGAGATGGCAGGGGAAAACGGAGATCCTGGAGAAAACCCACCCCAGTGCAGTGTTGTCCACCACAAATCTCACTTTGCAGTCGCCTGGGATCGTGAAAAACTTTAAGGGGGTATAGATAGGGTGAATAACAATTTGAGATTGGACACTTATGCTCCCATAGTGCAAATTTATGTGCAATAAATTTGAGCCAGTATGTCACTGATACTACCTCAATTATAGATTTACAAGCATTTGCTGCACTGCCAAAACATGTACATGTGTGGCTCAGTGGTAATGTAGTGAGTTCTGAAGCCAAAGGCACCACATTTCAGCCCCACTTTCCCCACCTTTCTTAAAATTTTGTTTACTTATCTACTTCTTTTATTTTTGTTCTTCATATTAATTGTGAAGGATATGGAATACTGTCCATCTGTTATTACCGCAGCTGTCGAATGTAATCAAGCAAATATTAAAAGCAGAAGCATTATTAACAGTGAAGTATTCTTCATATTTGAGTTTGATTTATGAGTCACTATGTTTACACTCAAACTTCACTTGTTGTATAATTGAAACGTTTTCAAGATCATTCGATCTCATCCTCAGCTGTTTGGTGACTAAATGAACATTCTTCTTCTTCCACTACTACGGAGCTCCGATCACTCTGCCATCTGGTGTTTGGGGCACTAAGTTTTAATACTTAATTTAATGCCGGGATTTCAAAATTTATAACTTTATCACGGTTTTTGTTTATGAATATTTTTTCCCAAATATCCAATTCTATGGGTGTACTTAAAGATTTTAACAGTTTAATGTTGTGGTTTTCTGTCCAAAAATGGTGTGTAACTGCAGATTTTTCTGTTTGTTTCAACTTAATGTTACTCTGGTGTTCTTTTTGCCTGGTTAACAAGTTTCTCTTAGTTTTTCCTATGTAGCTTTTTTCACAGGTTTCACAATTAATCTGATAAATTCCTGATTTTAAATTGTTGGGGATTGAATTTTTTAGTGGTTTATTTAGCAGGTTCCTCAGACTGAATTTGTTTTGGGGTGCTAGTTTTAAGTTTAGTCTTTTGAAGATTCGGTCAAATTTTCTAGTTTAGTAATTTTAGAAAATCTTCTCTAAGTTTTAACTTAGACTGCAAGATAATCACATTCAGTTTACAATGGAAGTAGACACAGACAACACCCTACCCTTTTTGGACCTCAAGATAACTAGAAATCGGCATGGTGTAGATTTTGGAATATACAGGAAGCCCACACACATAGATAATTACATAAAGAAAAATGTAATACAACCCAGTTTCACATTAACTAGCTGCCTTTAGAAGTCTAATTCACCGGCTTTACAACATCCCACTGAGTAAGGAGGAATTTTTGAAAGCACAACAACACATAAAAGACATAGCGGTATTAAATGGATTCAACCCAGCTATCATAAGGAATATGATGAAGAGAAAGGAAAAACTGAAGATAATATCAAAAAATACCACTCTCACACCACTTATAAACACAAATTGGCAATATAGAAAATTCACCTACCATCCACGGGCTTTTAGAAAATTTGACCGAATCTTCAAAAGACTAAACTTAAAACTAGCACCCCAAAACAAATTCAGTCTGAGGAACCTGCTAAATAAACCACTAAAAAATTCATACAACAATTTAAAATCAGGAATTTATCAGATTAATTGTGAAACCTGTGAAAAAAGCTACATAGGAAAAACTAAGAGAAACTTGTTAACCAGGCAAAAAGAACACCAGAGTAACATTAAGTTGAAACAAACAGAAAAATCTGCAGTTTCACACCATTTTTGGACAGAAAACCACAACATTGGCCACAACATTAAACTGTTAAAATCTTTAAGTACACCCATAGAATTGGATATTTGGGAAAAAATATTCATAAACAAAAACCGCGATAAAGTTATAAATTTTGAAATCCCGGCATTAAATTAAGTATTAAAACTTAGTGCCCCAAACACCAGATGGCAGAGTGATCGGAGCTCCGTAGTAGTGGAAGAAGAGGAATGTTCATTTAGTCACCAAACAGCTGAGGATGAGATCAAATGATCTTGAAAACGTTTCATTTATACAACAAGTGAAGTTTGAGTGTAAACATAGTGACTCATAGATCAAACTCAAGTAATCAAGCAAATTAAATAAATGAATTCTGAACAGGAACATACAACATAAAATACTGTAATGTTTGAAAACTATATATATGTAATGAGAATGCTTTATGGAGGTGACCATCATGTTATTGTTTCTGCATTGTTTAAAAGCATGTGCTATATCATTCCCTGATTAGCCCGCTTTGGTAGCATGTCTGCCTCACGTTCAAGAGGTCCCGAGTTTGAATCTCGGTCAGGGTGAGTTACCTAGATAAGGTTTTTCCGGGGTTTTCCCTTATCCTGTAAGATGAATGTTGGGTAACTCTAAGCTCCATGGACCCCGGACTCATTTGAGCGTCATTTCATCCATTCCATTCATCGTCCGATATGACTTAAAGTTGGAGGACGTAAATTACACAAAAGAAAAAAGAATCCCTGATTATTTCTTAAATACATGTAATGGAATTTTATTGCTCTTTTCTTTGTACAAATTTTTATCATCTGTAAATCTCTTCACTTAAATAGCACTGAATATAGCTGCAGTGACCTTCAGAAAGAATGAAACATCTAAGTAATGCAACTGCATTGTGCAAACCAGAATGCAAACAAATACATGAATTTCTGAGCAAACCAGGGCTCTAACTTTGAAAGCAGTGTTGCTGGCTTGAGAATTCCTTAAGTTACAATTAAGCCACACATATACACATTTTGGCACTTCAGCAAATGCTTGCATATATCATTCAGGTGGTATCAGTGCATACTGGCTCAAATTTAAAGCACAAAATTACGCACCCTGGGACTGTCAGTATCCTATCTCAAATTGTTCCCCCAAAAACTCTCTGTAAGTCCTTAAAGTTTTTCAGTTGAAATCTGAAAAATCCTGTATATACTCAAAATGGCAGTTGCTAGAGAATGCTGTTAAGTATTTCATCCAGTTAGGTACTCATTAATGCAATGCATTCACAAATTTATCAAAAACCGCTCATATTACCTGAATCTTATCATTTGTATCAGCAATGCTAATGTTGCAAGTTCTTTTGTCATTAAATCTCGAACTTGCTAATAACTTTTGCAACCTAGTGCATGACATGACCATTGTGAAAAATGAATTCTGAAAAGCTGGGTGGTTAGTTTCACATTATAAATTTATCAAAAACCTCTCATATTACCTGAATCTTATCATTTGTATCAGCAATGCTAATGTTGCAAGTTCTTTTGTCATTAAATTTCGAACCTGCTAATAACTCTTGCAACCTAGTGCATGACATGACCATTGTGAAAAATGAATTCTGAAAAGCTGGGTGGTTAGTTTCACATTATTGCAATTTAAACGAGTCTTTCCTGCAGCCAGCATTATGCAAATAAATGGCTAGAATTCCTGGTTTTTTAAATTGTGCCATTCATTATAAGTTCTGGGTAATTAATTTTAAAAAATATTGTCATTACTTTGTTGACAAAGATTTTTACAGTTGAATCTACAGTTTTACCATTTATTTGCCCTAGCCTTTGTTGAATGTTTTAAACTATCGTTCTTTCTTGATGGAAGGGCACAGAATGTCATGCTAGACCACTTTTAGATTTGAGAATATCTTAAACAATTGAAAATTCATGGTCAGTGACATCTCTGCATTCTGACAAGTATTATGTCCCTGATGATGCAGCCATTTGACTTATTTTTCTCATTTCTATAACACTGTCAACCTCTTCAACAACTTCGACATTAATGTTTTCATCCCAATCATACCACTCACAAATTACACACGTGATCCTTGTCACACAAATTATACAGTAGGTACTTTAAAACTCTTGGATACTGTGTTTACGTTCAAAACTAAAAGCTTTGAATGTTACACAAAAGTAATAAAAAATACATGTATTGTTGTTTTCTAGCTTAAACATTTTTACACATTTAGATGAATGGACAAGGTAGAATGAAACCCTAACTATTATTTTCATGCCAAACATATCATGGGGGATAACAAGAATACCCCACATAAAATGTAGGAAATAACTTATAATTGAAATAAGGAGGCTTGGGTTTTTATTGCACAATGATAATTGCTATATAAAGCACAAATACATAGATTTTCAAATAGTGACAAGTGAAAATTTGAATTTGTCAAAGAAAGTGTCACTGGGGCAAACCCGTTATCCTCTAAGTAGCAGAAGGTTATTTTCTATATGTATCAGGGTGGAACTTACATAAGCACTCACGAGCAAGTACAGCAAAAGATAATAAAGATATTACGTCGTAAATCTAGTCGAGGAATGGTCTTAAATAAGCAGACGAGTGTAGCAGTTTTCGGATGCAACTGTGTAGCCGAAACACCAGTGTCACTAAACCCCAATGATTCCTCTCAGGATTAATATGCACCTATCTTGAAATCGCTAACGCAAGTCTTTCTCAAGCTTCTGTAACCGGGAGATATACGGAACTGCAACCCATATGGGTTTAAATAGACACATGGAACTCATTAAATTAATTGGGAGTCGATTAATGACACAAAACAACACTTACTCATGAAACTCATGAATTTTTTTGTGCTCCAGAACTAGTCTACATGAGTGGTAAAATTAATACTTGATCAATATCGCACATGGTGTACATCGCAGTGTCACGTCATTTCATACACTGCTTTAATTAATTTTCAGAACCATTCAGATGTTTTATATCTAGATTTGAACTACCATGTTTAGTCGGCTGCTAGGTTATAGAATGTGTATTTTGATCGCGCAGGCAAAAATTATACATTCTATTTGCGCCCAAATAAAACAATAAAATTAACCTGAAAGCTGTAGCGTGGACAGTATAATTTGAAACCACGAAGATATATTTTCTTCTCCTTGATTAATTTACTTCCACTACTCTCGTATTGTTTCGCAGGTATGTTTGAGAACCATCTGGTACCAAACGCAGTTTCTGAAGGGAAGAGAAAATGTAGTGCGAGAAGGAACATTCATTTAAATTAAATCTTTTGGGTGCAAAACAACAGTAGCACCTTAGTTTTATACCCAGCAGGCTGAAATAATATTTCATTAGACAATAAATGAAGCAACAGTATAATATCTGTTAATGAATATGCATGTTCTTAACTTACAAATTGTTATGAACTTAGTTTATGTTCAAGAATTAATTATATAGAACACAAAACTACGTTCCCTAAATGCTTCTCATACGTTAAGTTTAGTTAAACAATCTTCTCATTAACGTGGAGCATGCTTAACACTTGTTAACACTTAGTATTTACAACAACAAGATCTAGCACGAGTATACCCACAAGAATAACAATGGATCCTTACGCGGCAGCCATTTTGCTGTAAAATATCTGACAATTGTTCACAGTTCGATCAGTAAATGTGAAAACATTTAGTTTTGTGTTTTCGCCAATAGAAAATAATAAATTGTGAAGTAATTGTGGATGACTGAAAAGCATCAGCCCAAACATGAACCGGCTAACTGGGTCGTTGTAAGTATTAACCCATCATAGGCCTATTCTAAATATTTTCTGTTTTGAATGTATATAAAAAATAATAATAATTTTCGTGCTAGAAGCTAAGAGTGGCTGCAAAATAAAATTTTCGCAGAGGATGTCTTATCAGTTATAGGTAAGAAATCTAGCAACTTAGGTTCGTGGTTACTAAATAGGGCAGTAATGTTGAATTCTAACCTAACTTTCAGACAGTCAAACTTCGCGTAATGAACTTTCACAGCTTTTATTGTTATACTGATGAACGAAAAAGAGAAGAAACCTAGATTAAACCAAGAGAGCTAATAGGGTTTTGCATAATTATGTGAAATTTGTCTTAATCCTTCGGTGAACCTTAAATTGTAAAGTTGTGATTGTGATTGTTTTCATTGAAGTTTTGGCACAAATTTAATGCTAGAGCTTCTTTGGTTTCATATTATAGTAGGTACTCTAAATTTATAAATTTGAAACAAGTTACATTGTTACATTTAAGATGCCTTCAGGGGTTTTGAGTATAAACATTTCTAGTTTGGGTACATTTAAGACGGATATCATGCATTACTTTGACATAGTTGGAGGTATATATTAATTCACATTAAAGGCCAAGTGCAGTATCACACTTTTATGTAAGTGAAGTATTATATTTGTGTATCAACATTTGTTTTTTTACTTCTCTTCTGTGTATGTAGGAAGATATATCCAGAGTGTTATGATCTGCTTGAATTATACTTTATAGGACTCCCATTTGCAATTAACAAGAAATAGGCATATCGTTTAATAGCTCACATAATTTTTTAACTAACATTTTGTAAGTACTTGAGACTTTAAATGAATGTGATAAATTACATTTTATATTGGTCTCTACAGAACTTAAAATCGAAATAGATAAAAAAACCTGACTTATAAATCGTAAATGAAGCTCTCTATAAATGTACATTTTAAATATAAAATATAGCGGTTTTATTTTGTTAAAGTACCAAATATTCTCTCTTATTGCAAATAGTGTACACGTTTTCTATAGGTGTAACACAGTAAATAAATAGCAGAGGAATAACAGAATACTTCACATTTGCACATGCCCTTTTAGAGTTAATTGCATTTGTAATCACATTTATGAAAGTAATGGTATGAAATAGTATATATATTCTTACTAGTGGATATATTTCATAATGTATCTAATTAATTTCTAATTATGGTTCTGAGTATATATTAAATATTGTAAATGAACCAGCAGATTGTTGAAATGCATATCAGTTATTGAAACTTTGCTGGTCCAAGCACGTTTTGGTTATGATTTGCAAAGGAAAGGCGTAAGTTTGAATTTTCAATTTTCAATTTATTCATCCCCTATATTTCATACAGAGGCTACGTCATTTTACATTATAAGAAAAACATAAATATACACCCAAAAGTCTACTATATGCACTGCTTAGAAACTAAAATGTACATTGTTTATTTTCCATTTTTTGCTCTGTACTCTTCCACACTATAAAAAGCTTGTTCTGACGAATACCTTTTTATATTCTTAATATTACACAATTTACCATTCTTTATTTTACCTGGCAATCTATTATACATGTCTTTTCCGATACTTTCTAATGATCTGTTGTTTAGTGTTCCCCTTAGTGTGGTCCTAAAATAGCTTTATTCCTTACATTATATGAGTGTACATTACAGTTCTTTTTACATGTATTCGTTTCTATTACATATTTAATGCTTTCATATATGTATATGCATGGATCAGTTAAAATATTATGCTTCTTAAATATCTGCCTACAGCTAGATCTTCTCTCAACATTTTCAATTATTCGGATAGCTCTCTTTTGCAATCTGAAAACTTTTAACACCTCTTTTTCATTTATATTACCCCATAAAGATATCCCATATTTTATATGTGAATAGATAAATGCATAATACCTTGTTTTAAGGTTTTATTATCCATAGTTCGTCTTAACTTGTTTCATTACGTATATACCTTTATTTAGTTTTTTTATTATATGTTCTATGTGTTGCTTCCACCCTAGGTGTTTATCAATTACTACTCCAAAAATTCTGTTTGGCATGTTTCTGGAATACTTGCACCATCAACAGTAATGTTTATATTTGTTGAACACTTCTTGAGATCGAACTTTATCCAGCATGTCTTATTTAAATTTATCATTAGGTCTAAGTTTAAGAAATACTGTTTTACTATTTTTAGGATTTCCTTTGCTTTATCTTCCACTTCTCTTTCTGTAGATTCATTTATTATTATGGTTATATCATCTGCATATCCTATTACAGTACCACCATGCTTCTTTATCAACTCAAAAAGGTCATTTATATAAAGTAAAAAATAAAAAATGGTCCCAGTTTTGAACCTTGAGGTATACCTGATGTTACATATCCCCAGTCTGACTTAATATTTTCAATTTCTCCCTTTGTGTTCTTAAAATTTACTTCCACCCATTGCATTCGCTTTTTTAGATAAGATTCAACCCAATCTTGTGCAATTCCTCGTACCCCATATCTGTTTAGTTTTTCTATTAGTAGTTCTAAGTTAATGCAATCAAAAGCTATACTTAGATCTATGAACACTGCAATAACTATTTCTCTTTTATTTAAGGCATTTATTATTGTGCTATTCACTTTATCTATCGCTTGTATTGTGGATTTATGTTTTTGAAATCCATATTGTTCCTCCGCTATAATGTTCAGTTTTTTAATGTAAGACTGTAATTGTTCTAAAAATATTCCTTCTATGATCTTCGAGTAACTACCACATAGTGTAATCGGTCTATAATTTTCCTTTTCTAAGTTTTCACCTTTCTGTTTGTATATTGGTCTTACAATAACTTTTTTTAGTGTATCTGGAAAATTTTCCTGTGTCAGAGAGGCATTTATAATATGGCTCAATACTTCTGCCATTTCCAGCTTTATAGCTTTGACAATTTCGTTTGAGATTTCATCCAAACTGCTAGATTTTTTAAATTTTAACTTATCTATTTCTTTTATTACATCATCTTTAGTGATCTCAAAAATTGCCATTGACTTAAGCCGTGTTTTCTGTGTGATTAAGTTATTGTCTTGTGAAGAAGTATTTATGGTTTTGACTTTTTTAACTATGTTTAAATAGTGATTATTAAATATATTACAAATCTCTTTTGGACTTTCAATTACTTTATCATTATGCTTTATTTTTAATTTTTCAATTTGTTTAATGTTATTATTCTTATGGATTCTGTTTACAATATTCCATATTGCTTTTGTTTTATTTTCTGATCTTTCAACTTTCTCTATTGTAATTTGTTTTTGCAATTTCTATAACTCTCTTTGTTATTACATTATAGTCATTTATATATTTTAATGTTCTTTCATTCATATGTGGTGTTTTTATTGAGTTTAGAAAGTGCATTCGTTTGAGGGATATTTTTATACCTGTTGTCATCCAGGGTTCCGGTTTTTTATTTTTTCAGCCTGCGCTAATTTTAATCCTTGTCAATGGGATTTCGGTGTCTAAACCGCACTTTATTATTTTATTGAATATATCATATTTTTCGCTTACGTTTTGACTTTCATATACCCTATTCCAATTTGTTTGTTTCAAATAATCTTTTAATTTGTTTATGCTTTCAGTATCTACTTGTCTTTTATATATAAAAATATTTTGTATTTTTTCTTTCTGTGTGTTAATTTTTAATATTTGCCCATAGTGAATTCCTGTCCCTGTTTTTATTACCGAAAAGAATGCTTGATTTATATTTAACTCTTCATAGAAATATTAAATGTTAAATCTGTCTATTCACTTCACATTCCATTTAAATAATAAAAATCATGTTTCATTTTTTGTAGAAATGTTTTCCTTCTGTGTTTACTTTACTTAATATGATTTAGGCTCTATAATATATACACCGTTTTTGTAGAACACAATTTGATTCAAATTTATACTTTCACTAACCCTTCTTAATAAAGAACATTTTTCACAGATATGTTGTCTCAACTTCAGTTATGGCCAATTGCTGGAAGCATTATTGACTTCTGTTTTTGGATATCTTTTACTGGAGCAACTGAAATTAAGTTTAGTTCATCAGTGTAGAGTTTATATGCCTACTACCAGCATTGACCAATTGATTTTGTTAGTTTACTCCTCTGTTCCATTTTTCATTTCCTGTATAAAATTAACATTAATATGATAGGAATATAACTACTCAGTCATATTAAACAGTATAAGAGATTGGTTACCATATGCACTAAAGGATGGAGCTCTTATTTTGTGTTGCACAAAATAAATATGGTACATATAAATTACAAAGATTAGCAGTGATAACTGAGTCTACAGTCTGATTTTTAAAAGATACATGACAGCTATCAAGCAAGCGACGTGTAGAGTAAGAGGATATGGGTATGTTTGTATGGATATGTAAACAAAAGTTTCCACATTGGTTACACTGGTTAATCACCAATTCCTCAGGTCATTTATTGCTAATTGTGTGCGGAAAACTGAGTTTGCTTGAGCATCCAGTTGACATGTGTTTTTGGCCTACTTTATTAAAAAAAAATCTATTAAAATACAGCATTATGGAAGTAAGACTTAAGTGGCAGCAGAATTAGATGCTGATATGTCGTATGGTTTTGTTGATGACGACCTCCTGCTCTTCAGATCAAAAAAAAGTGGAGACTATCATAAAGACATGGGCCATGATCATGAACTCTTGTGGGTAAAAATTCTGCCACACCAGCGCCACTCATTTGATCATCTCGTTTGACAAAGTAGTTAATAAATCATTTAAAAAATTCACACCTATGAAAGTGCTACAACATGGTGAATGTGTATTGAGAACAACTTATTTTTGTTCTTAAAGTAGGCTAATATGGATTAAATGTGCATGAATTTTTTCCAATGTGAGATAAATTCGAACACTTGTTTAAATCAGAAAAAACTATTTGTAGTCGGTTTATTGACACTTCGTCACTTACATTTTTATATTATCGAGGTATCGTAAGAGACAAAGTGTCAATAAACCAACTACAAATAATTTTTTCAATTAATTTTGATGTCACTGTTACTAAATTCCTCCAATCACTCATAACTTGTTCAGATATTTGTATTGAGAGGATAAAGAGGAGCATATGCATAACTTGCTATCTGCTTTTTGGCAACATTGCAACTCCCCATGTGGAGACACATATCACCTTCACATATCTTTTTAAAAATCAGACTGTAGCAAATTTATGTTTCTATGGCATAATCAGGGTATGTCATCCTCAAAATAGGTAATTATTAAAATTTATTATTATTTATTATACATTTATTAATCTTTCAAATAACAATCTGTCACCTTTCTTCCAGTTCTAGTGATGGTAAATGAGTCAAATTAATTTTTTATCAATGCCTTAGCTGGGATTTTATATGGTTCAAATCCGTGCTATGGCATTAAATTTTTCAGTCTGACTCCTTATATCCAAACCTACATGTGGGTAGTGTGGAACAACAGTTTACATTGAGTCAGATTAAACTAACAAGTGGGATCCCATGTATTCTTACTCAGGCTTTTTGTATTTTAATGTACATTGGCTCTAAAGCCTCACTCACTCCACTCCTACTCCCAGTCCCACTCCTCTCTGCTCCGCTCCACTCACTCACTCATTCACTCACCCTTGATGTAATAGATGAATATTTTGGAATGTGTAAAGTACTAAATTGCAATTTCAAGGAAACAAGGTAATTTTGATGAAGATATATTTATGTTCTATAAGTAATTGCTAGTAATGCTCTATAAACTACCAAGAAAAGAATTTCAAAAATGCAATTGTGAAATAAAATCTTGGAAAAAGCTCTATAAAATTTAAAAAAAAAATGATCTTTAAACTGCAAAATTTTATTTTGGTAATAGTTTAAGGGAAATTCAAAATGACAAAATATAAAATAATGCAATTAAGCAAAGAACAATAGTTAACGCAGTTATATCAATAATTTAAAAGTGATATTCTATAAGCACTTGATTTATTCTGCAGGAAAATACTAAGTGTTCATTTCATCAGTCCTGCATAAGAAACACCATTTGTGGATTTTGAAAGAAAGATGACTTTCAATTATCTGCTAACAGTGCCTTGTACATAGTGACGCTTCCTTTCCACTGTCACTGATACTAGAGGAGCATACTTTAAGTATACTACCGCCTGCGGTGCCGTATGTAGTAAAAGCGGGCATTAAACACTACACATTTCATTTCATTTAAGTAAACTATGTCACTTTCTTCCAAGTCTCCTGGTAATTCTCCAAGAGAAATGTTTCCAGCCACTACTACATTTGCTGTGTTTCAAACCCTTGTAGCAAAAGTGTAGCAATGAGCATTAACGTGTTGCTACAACCTTCCCCAAATTCCCATTCACATTTTCTAAGTCACTTGCCACTTTTCACTATATGTGTCTGTTCCTCTAACTCAACTTCAGATTTTTCTAAGCAAGCTGTAGTACCAGGTAGGAATCCAAAATTTGACTTTATGTACAAAAGTTTACCTGCAAGTTCTCCATCCAAAAATGATTCCTGAACAGTTGTGCTAGAGGCCACATTATTACTATCAAATATGTCAATGATTTTTTTCACCACCTTAATGTTCTCACAGTGATTTTACTTATAAAGGAAGAGCCAGGTTTGGTGCCCTTAACACTGAAACCTAAATGTTCATTGTATTATCTCCTCACTTTACAGTTTTAAATAGCCCTGTACCTATAATGAGAGTCAGTAGGTTATTAACTAAATTAATTTTAGGAAGATTATCTTCTTGGTTTACTGAGTGCAGTAATTCAAACCGTGTTCTCACAGTAGTAACAGCATGCTTCTATCCAGTACCCCCATCTGGTCACAGTTACGGATGGGGCAAAGGAACGTAAGGGGCATCAGACTAGAATGCTGCAACTAGAGACAGTGCCTTCAGAAAGGTTCTTTTTGTACATCTATTAGCTGGTCAACTTCAGGAAACTGACTCTGCAACTGCATGTAAAGGATAGGCACGTTGTATGCACCATCTTCCTGTAAAGAGCTTCAAGAGAATAAGCAGCTCTTACCATGTATGCTGCAGTGTTGGTCAATAACAAGAGTATGTTGCCATTGGGATATATTAAACTTATAGATCTGTCAAACTTTTTTCTGATTGTTGACACATTTATTTTTTCTAACTACTCATAATTGGGAATTGTTCTCCTAAATCATCTTTCATTGTACCTACCATAACATTTGTCACATAACAGTTTAGTGAGTCTGTACTTTCATCAATACATAACCAATTTTTTTTTCCAGACAATTTTTACCTAATCTTTTGTATTTTTCTTTGGTAGTGTATACCAATGTAATTCTTTCTTGAAGTTGAATCTGGTCAACACTTTCCAGTATGTTTTTCTAGGAAGCTGCATAACTTGGAAGCATTCACTTTGTTCAATGGAATATTTGTTCAGATGAATGCTTCAGAGTTTGTCAAAGAAAAGTGAACCCGAAGAAGAGCTGGCTTCACCAAGAAACATTTGCTGTCCTGATTTTACCTTCAAGTAGTTGTAGACCTCAAATATGTTTTTCTCTTTTCACGTGTTGATATAGTAAATTTCTTTCCGGCTGCCAATATTTGCAAACCTTACAGAAAATTATATTCACATCTGTAAAGAAAACTTTTTCACTGTAAAGCAAAACAAAATTCTTTAATTTATGAGTCATACTTTGCTTTATTTTAGGCGTGATGAGGAGGTCCACACCTCAATTCTTTATACTGTGTAAAAGACATCTAATCCACACCTGTTATTCAGAAGATGTTAACAAACACAAATGAGTCATCTTTTAAGGAATGTGCTTATCAGCTCTTATTAAGTAACTTACAACTGGTGATGGGGCAAGTTCATTGTTAATCAGTAGATGGGAAAGAAAGTTTCTTTGTCTAGTTTCCTGAAACTTAAGTGTAATTTTAATCTGGTACTATTAAGAACCAACCAAAGTAATTTACTAAGAAATTAAATGTAAAGAATGGAAATACACCTTTGCTCTCAAAAGGAAAGAAAGGTAAAATACACATAACATGGTTTTAAAAATACATAAATATGCAATAAAAGTGCCTGAAGTACATAAAATTGCACAATAGTGCAATAAAAATGTTAAAAATATCATATACCATAAAATTAGGGAAACTTGCAAAAAGTGCCCAAACAATGTTTCAATGAAACAGCTCAATGAATTAGGCTTACTAAAATAAAAATGCAAAGTCATCAAAATCCTAGTCCCAGTAACTATATATGCCAGAATCATTACTAATTAGGGGAACAGTTCTTGTTTGTGATCTTTTAATTTGAAAAATGGTGTCTACAAGTGTTTCAGCTAGACATAACTATTCAAAGTATAAACTTGAAAAAGAACATATGAGAAACATTAAAAATGGTGAAACAGAAAAATCAGCAGTGGCTTTTCATTTTTTGAATACTAGACATGACATCAATTTGGAAACATCTCTAATAAAATACGTTAATCACCCCATAGACCTTTCCGTATGGGACAAAATCTTCATTAACAAAAATCGTCATAGAGTCATGAATTTTGAAACTCCACCACCGGACATCTTTGACAAGTACATCACGCCATCTATTGACAATACGGAGAAAGAAGAAACCACTACAACTTGCACTAGTCGAGTATCAGCTGAGGATAGGAGCAAGAGCTCTTGAAACATGTCCTGTGAATAAACAGTGTGAGTGAAGCAATGTGTCAATATATTCTCGATTCAATTTTGTAATAACTATTCAAGCCTTGCATGTGTGGATTATTTTGTTAGTTATTGGTCAAGTTGCACCATAAGCAACTCAGGGACATTGAACATGCCATAAAAGTATTCAGCAATAGTTTGGCTGTTTATCTCAACAATAGCAAACACACGCGCGCGCGCGCGCACACACACACACACACACACACACACACACACACACACACACACACACACACACACACACACACACACACACAGATATATAACAAGAAAGTGAAGTAAAATTCAGATATAGTTCTCCCTCCCCCTGTTCAACTTTTTAAAAATTAAAGTTTGATTTTTGATTCACTGAGATATGTTGCAAGAGAAATTTTATTGTGAAATAGGTGTTTTGTTTCATGTCAAGCTTTTGTTGCTCCCTTTAAAATTTCTCTCATTTTTAATGTCACAATTAATTGCATAGTGTTAGTAATAAAATTGGCTCAGAACATTAACTGTGTTGGACATGAGTATAATGCATGAGCTTGTAAGAAAACATGTGATACATTTTAAAATATTTTGCTTTTTAATGATGCTGTCAATTGCCAGGATCATATTGGCACTGCTGGTGTGCTGGAATTTTGTCTCCAGGAGTTGTTTTGCATGGCAGTAAATCTACTGACATGGAGCTGTCACTTTTAATCTCTTAGAAATTCTATCTGGGCCAGGTTTGAACTGACATATTGGGATGAGTAGGCCAGCTGAGAGCTCCCCAGGCCAACATAGAATGTTAAAGGCAAGTTTTTTTTTTTTAACATAAAAGTCACTAAGAAAATTTTTAGATTTCTCTAAACCAAAGTGGGCGTGGATTCTGGGCCAGGTTTGAACTGACATATTGGGATGAGTAGGCCAGCTGAGAGCTCCCCAGGCCAACATAGAATGTTAAAGGCAAGTTTTTTTTTTTTTAACATAAAAGTCACTAAGAAAATTTTTAGATTTCTCTAAACCAAAGTGGGTGTGGATTCACCTGTTTAGTCTGAAACAGCTTTTCTTCATTTATTAAGAACAAATTTTCACCCTCCACAGACACATAACTGATAGTGGTAGAGAGAGAAACAGCATATCAATCTGAGTCAGTGCGTAGGGCCACCTTTGTAGCATAGGGCTAGCATGTCTGTCTCACATTCAAGAGGTCCTGAGTTTGAATTTCGGTTAGGGTGAGTTATCTGGATAATGTTTTTTCTGGAGTTTTCCCTTATCCTGAGAGATGAATGTCAGGTAACTCTAAGCTCTGTGGATCTTTCATATATGAAGTTGTTGGAGGATGTTAAAAAAATCTGAGTCAGCATAATTAAGGTAGAAAAGGCAATTTTTTTTATTGTGATTTGTTAGGACTTTAAAGTAATTATAAGTCAGCCATATTCCTTTGATAGCTTTAGTTGACATAGCAGATTCTTATGCTGCAGTTTTCATTTGGTTCGTTGAATTTACGAAGAACTGAATGTCACTTAAGTTTGAAGAAAGGAATAGAAAATTATCAATTTTGACTGAAAAAAGTATTGATACTGTAGAAAAAATAATATGAAAATCACTAAAAATCCCTGACTGACCTATAGAGATATTGATATAGGACTGAAGATTGGATCAAGTTCAATAAGAAACATGGCATAATTTTCTTTTAACTCATGTAAACTTACTGGCTGCTGCATTACCTTACTGAGGGAAATGGTGAAACACTTAAGCAGTTTTATATGGCAACCTACACTGTGATTTTGATATAGTAACAGTAGTAACTAAAATCTTAAATATTGGTATTAAGCACAGACATAAAGAAAACTTACAAAAATCAAAATTAAATTTCAAAATCAACGTGTTTCTTCCTCTTTTATACCCACACTATTCTTTTCACAAAACTATTCCAATAATTATCCACCAGCTCTTTATTTATCTCATTTTATACTTTCCACAAAAATGTCAAAAAACCTAGCACTCACAAAACACACACTAAATACTACACTAAAATCACCAAAAAATACTCTCCTCTCCACACCAGATCACCAGACGAAAGTGCAGTTCTGCATCTCCTACTCCACTCTGCCGCTGCCGATCCACCCCTGGGCTGGTTGGTCGGGACAGCTTCTCCCAGTATCGGCTCCGCCATTTTGTAAGTTCACATACAAATTGCCCCCATCTTGGATTGTTATCAACAATTTCTTCTTTGGTTCTTCTTCTCTGGTTTGCTTCTCTGCTAAGTGTAAATCTCCTTTTCTCCATCCTCTTATCTTGCAGTAGATATAAAATAATATCTCCTTATATTGCTTCTTGTTCTTAATTCTATTTTATAAGTCGGGCATTGTCAATAGTTATAGATCTATTCTCTCCGATCTTCTGCTTCTTTGGGTTGATGAATTCTTACTATCTCTTCCGTTATTATTACTTTATCTTTCGATAATTCGCTAATTTTCATGACTTAAGTGTCAAGATATGGATATATCTCTTTATCTCTCAAGATACAGAATATTTGACATCTGTTTAAGTGCTCTCTTTCTTCATCTAATTGATATATATATATAATTGCAACATAACAGATTCTCCTGAACATGTACTTTTTGAATGTTATATATATATATAACATTCAAAAAGTACATGTTCAGGAGAATCTGTTATGTTGCAATTTTTACAAACATCACTGGTACGTTACTTAATTTTCAACCAATAGGTCCCATACAGGTTGTGTCTGTCAAATAATGAATTGTTCCTTTTGTGATTTTTATGTAAGTTAAATGCAATCTTTCTTCAATGTTGCGAAACAGTTCAAATGTTCATCTTTTCACAGTTGCTTCATTCCACTCTTACTGCCAATCTTGTATGATTTTCTTCTTAATATCTCACATTGTTCTATATCTTTCTCCCAAAATTTCTTGTACTTTGTCCAAATTGTTTCTCTTTAGCCAAAACGTTGCTCCCCTTAGTTTGATTAAGAAGTCAATTGGCCATATTCCAATGGTTACAGTTGGCGCTGTACATAGAGCCCCCATGTGTCTCAATAAAATTTTTCGTTGTGAGTACGAATCAATTTCCTCATTCTAACATTATTCATCCTTTGGACGCAAACCGCTGCTCCATAAGTAATTGAGGCAAAAATTGTATAATGATAGGTAATTATGGCTCTTAATGGGATTTTAAATTTTATCTGTAAGTATCCTTGTTAATTTTAGCATAATGTTTTCAGATTTCTTCCTTATGTAATTCAAATCTTTTCTAAAATTTAATTTCTCATCTAAAACAAGGCCTAGATATTAAATTATAGATGAGTTGTATATTTAACTTCTGAGTTGCATTTAATATTTTCACATTTATCTTAATTGTGGGATCTCTTTTTAAATGTCCTTTTAATAACATATAGTTCAACTTATGTGAAGCAATACATATTTTGATTTAAGACACCATTGGTTTAATAAATGCACTAAAGTTCTGGCTTCAAACCTCAAATTTCTATCTATCAAAAGCTCCACATCATCAGCATAAGTTATGGTCCTTCTTATGTCTGGATTCTGTTGTACTTGTTCCAATAAAGTTTCCATTACTATGTCCCAAAACGTCTGGCCAAGGACTGAGCCTTGAGGACATCCTTTAGTTATATCTTTATAAATACACCTATTCACACCCTGAATGTATACTTCTCTACTTTTGCAATAATCCAATAAAATATTGTATGGGGTTCTTGCATAATTTTGATGCCTTAGTCTTTCAAAAAAGAACAGCCACCATAAAATATCAAAAGTGCCAGAGATATCAATAAATGTTCTGATTTAATATTTACTAGTGGTATTATACAGAGTGTCTAGTATTTTATAAACAGCATCTTCAGTGGTCTTCCCTTTCCTAAATCCAAATTGATCCTCGTATCCCAGACATGGACCTATATTCCATAATTCGTTTGTTTATCAATTGCTCAAAAACTTTTCCAACAATATTCAATAAATAAATAGGTGTATATGGCTTGGGTTTATTGGGACCTTTATCATTTCCTTTTTTCAAAATTATTACTCTGGCCTCTTTTCAACTTTCCGGAAATGAAACATAAAATCCATAAACAATCATTAAATAGATTTGTCAATTATGATGTTAAATTCTCACTTAGAGCACACAAAATCTCATTCAGAATAGCATCTAGTCCACATGCCTTCTTCCTTTTTAATCTTTGTAATATTAACTTAACCTCCATTTTATCAAAGGGTATAATAACATTGTTATTTATATAGGTTTCCTTGAGGTTAATTCTGCTGATTATTTTGTCAAGGTTATCAGTTTCCACATTATCATCAGGTAATAAGGTATTCAACAATAATTTTGAAGTATCTTCCCAATTTATTGTTTTGTGTACCGTCTTCCTTACTTAAAGTATTCATTACTTCCGGTCACTTGATTTTGTCCATGACAATTTTATATAGTACACCCCAAATATTAGTCAAATTAGTTTCTACAAACTGTTGCCAGGATTTGCTACAAGTTTCTTCTAATAAATTTTTGTTTAGCTATAGTACACCCCAAATATTGGTCAAATTAGTTTCTACAAACTATTGCCAGGATTTGCGACAAGTTTCTTCTAATAAATTTTTGTTTAGCTTGTCGATACAAGTTAAGTTTATATTGCCAATCTTCCTCAATCATAGAACAGTGATACATTTTTCTTAACTTCCTCATCTTCCTTTGAGATTTCTCTAAGTCCTCCATCCAACAGTTGTCTGAAAATTTGTTATTTTTCGTTTTAGGAACTGACTCTGTTATTGCCCGTATAATAGTTTCTGTTAGATGATTTGCTTCTTGGTATACAGGAATGCCTTTAAAAATTTTGTTATCAAAGATATATTTCAATTTATCCCAGTCTGCTAGCGAAACGTTCCTTCTATATTCCAAATTAAAGACACTTCTCACATCACCTTGCATGTTATAATTAAAGTAAATTAAACGATGGTCACTGGATGTAAAATCTTGCCCAACTTTATATTTTGAAATTTTTTGTAATGCCATAATATCATCTAAGGTTACATCTATGTTTGCCTTGGCCCCTTATATATTTTCAAAAGTAGGTAGGTTTAGTGGCTGGTTTACTAAATATAGATCCTTTTCCGAAATTAATTTCTCAAGCAGTTCTGTTCTATCCTTTATTCCACTAAATCACCATTTGGATTTTGCGTTAGAATCCATAGTATGTATTACTTCATAGTTTCTAAATCTATCTTGAATTTCTCTAATTTTATTTAAATACGAATAAATTTCATGGCTATATTGAAAGTAACAATTTGCTAGAATGAAGGTACCATGCTCGTGAGTTACCGCGATGCAGTTTGTATGCGAGTTGCCAAATTGCATTATAAAAAATGTACAAAATGAAATGTCTTTTGCCTCTCTGCAACTGCTCTGAAAAACCTCCACAAATAGCCTTACTCTTATTAACAGAATGCACAAAATTTGCAAGATGCCGACCAAGAGTATTGCAGACATCTCCTATGCCATTGGTACTCAAACACCACTTCAACACGTCAAGATCACTGCCTTCCTCGGAAAACTCTTCTCCACAGTGCAAGAATAAAATATTGGTGTGATATGCATATTACCGTAAATTATCCCATGATATGCCCCATGGTGAAACACAGGTTGTAATCAGTTTTAAAAATTATAATTCTTTAGTTTATAGAATTTCTAAGAATTTAAGAAGTAAATATTATAGTTAAACATTAACTGTAATTTCTTCCATTGCAGTAGATTTTTATGTCATGTCTGAATGAATACAAACCATTTTAAAAGGAAATAGATTCCCCATATTCCATGTGGCAATTGGAGGCTTTTAGTACCTTCTTAACTGTTTTTCCAATATACTTGCAGGAATTGTAGAATGTTCTGTGCTTGTGAATGTAGTGAGAGCATTTTATAAGCTGATGTAAACAATGCAGGGTACAGTGTTACAGTGGAGGAGGGATTAGTTTAGTTCATTTTCAATCATACAATATACACAGTTGGTGTTATTGAAGATCACATCAAAAGCAGTTATAATGGATAAGATACAAATAATTACAATGATACAATTAGTGGTATTAGACACATACATATTAATAATAATGATAATGTTTTAAGTAGCATAAATGTAACCAGTTTTTAAGTGGACATCAATTTTTTGCTTGTAATGGTGGTTACATCATCCACTCACTTTAACCTCCAGTATGTCTGGAGGGCCACACCTGTCTTTGGTTAATGGGTCCATCGGACCTGGCCGGGAGGAGTTTTAAAGTCCATCGGCTTTTCTCACAAGCACCAATTGTGGAACATTTGTACGCCATGACAGGTCAGTGTAAGAGGTGAAATAGCATTTCCTCTATTTCTGATGTAGTTATACCACTAACGCTTTTCTTACTTAAGATTACTTACGGATCATGATTATTTGGCCAAACACTTACACAGAATAGGAATTTATACAAGTCCAAATTGTCCTCTGTGCAACAAAGAAGAGGAAATGACTGAAGAACATCTTTTAACCTGTGAAGCCCTATCTGCCGGACCCACTACACAGAAATATTGGAGAGCAAGAGAGCTAATGGCTTCATTGCCAAAGCCTAGCATTTGAAAACAACAACATAATTATAAATCCTTTCATGGAAGTGTTGAAAACAGTGTTGTATAAATTAAATTAATTGGGAGTCGATTAATAACACAGCAAGTTCCTCGAACCGCCACCAGAGGAGACCGATGACAAAATATTGCCAGCTACACCAATGAGAACAAGTCGATGTCCGGCTGAAGATAGAGGGAAGGCCTCAGAAGCCGGTTCCGGGAAAATTTAAAAGTGAGTGTTGTTTTGTGTTATTAATCGACTCCCAATTAATTTAACATAATTATGTTAAAATAACAATAATAAGAATTTAAAATGATGCACAGAAAACCAGGTGTAAGTTATACAGAACATATTATTGAATACAAATAATTTTTGGGCATCATTGATAACAAAACAACCAGTTAACAAAGAAGAAAAGTACATAAGCAGGATACTTCTAAATTTATGCAAGTTATAACCATTTAAGAACAAAGATGACACTTTAAATGTGTAGTATATCTACATCTTCGTTAATATGTTTAAGACTAATTAGTACTGCTGTTTAAAAATTTCTATGAATTGTAAAAGCATTCTGTTAGTAGATATTTCATGAGTCCTTTTTTTAAACAGTTTTATATCAGATAATCCCTTTAGATCTGTTGGTAGTACATTAAAATATTTAGAACCTGAATTAATTATATTTTTATTACCAAAGGTACCCCTGTATGAACTCAGAAGAAAGTCATTTTGTTTGCGAGTAAAATAAGTATGTACCTTTGTTTAGTTGAGGGGATTCACTAGATGTTTTAACATACAAAATAGTGAAGAATACATATATACAAAATAATGGAAGTACTTTAAGTTGCTTAAAGTATGGCCTGCAAGACTCCAATCTGCTAACTTTAGCCAAAGATCTTACAGCTTTTTTTTGAAGCAAGAAGATCTGCATGAAGGAAGTTTTAGGCAAAGATCCCCATATCATCGCTCCATATTCTAAATGGGAATGAAACAATGCAAAGTATACTGAACAAACCATTTGAAATGGTAACATTTTGGTAAGCTGGTGCAGCAGGAATATAGTTTTGTTGAGTTTGGAGTAAGTCATTAGGACATGATTCTGAAATGAAAGATTATCGTCAATATGGACGCCTAGAAACTTTGTATTTTGAACCCCTGATATTACTTGATTGCTGTACACCAATTTTAACTCTTCGTTACTGTGATTAAGAAGGCATTCCTTGCACTCATAAGCTTCTTGGTTCAAATATTCAATTAGTTATTTTTTTATGATAGTAATTTTATGATTGGATGTCTAGAACATAATATTGCTTTAATATTGTAACTAGAGCATTTGAAATTTAGGCCTATCTGTACAAACAAAAACATAAGTCTACTAAAGCACTCACTTTGAATAACCAAGTAATGAACAAAAGTTAACTATTCTCCTCTAAAACTAAAAGAGGCAAATGAATAGCCAATTAATATTGGGTGCATGACCCCTCAGCTCTTATAACTGCTGACAATCTTCAGGGCATGGATGGAATTAAGTCCCTGGAGTATCATGGAAGCTACAACATTTTGGGCTTCTTGAGTCTGTGCCCATAAGCCATCTTTTTTCTTTGTGCATCTGTTGGAAAATTTGAGTGCAGCTCCCTTTATACCTCAGCCCACATATTTTCATTAGGGTTGAAATTTGTGAAATGGCAGGCCAGTTTATCATTCTGATATCCTGTTTCTTTGAGAACCAATTTGAAACCTTTCAACATGTTTTGGACAGGAGATTATCCTGTACAAGTTCAACCATTCGATCAGGATATCTCAACCTCAAAAAAGGAATCAAAATATTCTCAATTATCATGCATTGCACACTTCAGTATATAGTTCGTTTCAGCAATGGCCATTTAAACTCTGCACGGCTGAGAACGAATATCCAATAAACAGCATTTAAATTGTTAAATGCTGTAAAAGTACTTCACAAATACACATTTGTATCTTCCTTATTTACTAAGTTATTTTAACAAAACAGAAACTGGTTTAAAGCCCGTTAAAAGTGGTATACATTTACAGGATCATTAAAGTAGATACTATATTCACAAATCATTGAAATTTCACTACTTCATTTTACTGTAGCAAAAGCCATTCTTTGCATTGAACACATCTAATTTGTGAGTCATTTTGTTTTTTGTGCATACAAATGATATTATATATTAGCTGCGTAAACAAAATGTTCTCCGGTTCAAGGTTTTAGGGTTCAGTTTATGCTACCATATGATAATCATTGTATATGTTGGTCACACACGTGCTGTAAAGAAACCTGTCAGCATCTGTATGTACCTCTTAGAGAATTTCATAACCAAAGTTTATGGTAGCCTTATGCAGCTGTAGTTTTTTCAGTAATTTAGTTATTTATACTCCCTCGGGGTCTAGAACGATTTCTTTTAGCTATCGGGAGTTAATTGAATAGCACATTTGAAATTGTTAAAGCTCAGTGCAATCATGGCTTATCCTAGTAATATAACAAATAAATTACCTTGTGTAGGAAGTGTACGGCCTTCTAATATCACTTCAGAGAATCTGGAGGACCTTTTGCTGTTTGACAGTGATTTAGATATTGATGATGATTCTTAGATTTTTGGGAGTATTGAGGATATAGGTAGCAGTGAGGAAGAAAATGACTCGCTTCCTTCAGGTGTTTGTGAAGAATCAACATTGTGGATTGGTCAAAATAATTTCAACACAAATAGGCATATTTTCACAAGCATAGCATCTGGTATGCAGCTAACTTTTGACAGCCAACCAACTGACATTTTCAGTTTTTTTTTTTTAACTGCTGATTTAGTTTCTTTCATTGTTGGAAAAATAAATGTAGATTTGAGTAGGGTGAAGAAAGACCTGGCCTCTAAGGGCAGTTTTGAACCTAAGAGGTGAATTCAGAGATGGACAGTGTGTATGTTATTCATAAACTATAAACAATAACATCTTAATCAGCATTCACCTCTAGACTTAATGGTCATTCCAAGAGACATGTCTGGTATTGGCTTTCAAGTTATTTACCAATGTTCTTTAATAACGTAAGTTAGGCTGCATTTTATTGAACAGTAATAAGTTAATAGTGTCATTATACAATTTTGCCTGTCTTCTGTCTAAGCTATATCGGTTTTTAATCTATGTACTTACAACAAATGGGGAAACTATTGCATTCCACCCCAAAATTTGATACCAAGATTTCATTGGCAGTACATATTTTGAGGTTCCCTGAATAAAAAAAAAAAAAAAAAATCTTAGAAAAAGTTTCTTTGTGTGTGTGCGTGTGTTGTGTTCTTTTCCTGTCTGTCTCTATAAACGGCATAACTAAAAATGAAAAGTTGATTAAATACCAAACTTGATACTTAAGTACAGCATCCTCCATGGATGCGACACAAAGATTTTCAGAAAAATCAGACAAGACATGGAAAATGTTTTGAAAATTTTGATTTTCACAATAGCGTATCTTTAAGATATTTTTGGAACAAATGAAATATATATATATATATATATATATATATATATATATATATATATATATATCTTGAATTTTCTGGGAATGTCCTCAGAAGTCATGACTTGCTGTAAGAAACAAACTCATACTGCACAAAAAATGTAGATTTTGTTAAAATGCACAATTAATGTCATATACATTTTTTGTGGAGTGAATCATTTCAGAGGTATTCCTTATTTTTAAGAATTATCCAGTACTTAAAACTTTTTTTCAAATGAGAAGTCATTCTTTTCTTTATCTTTTGGGCATGTAAAGGGAATGAAATTTCAGAACCATCACAGAGCAATCAGCTTTAAAGGATTTGAACTATTGCTGAAAGCGATATTCCCATATTCCTGTGTACCTACAAACAAATTATCAGAAAAACAATTTTTGCAAATGTTAACTCAAGTAACATGAAGTAGACAGAGGAATAAGCATTTGTAAGAATAATTTATAGAAGAGCAGAGTAAGTTAAGTGAGTGCAACACATTAAATTTTACTGTATACTTTATATATATATATATATATATATATATATATATGCGCCTGTTGTAAATAGTCCATTCAGAATTCATGAGCACAGAAAACAACTGTATGGTACCTGTTAGATACAGATAAAATATCAGGCTATTTTCTAGTTTTATTAAGAATGAAAGCATTTGCATACTTTTCTGACTCTGAAACTAATTCACACAGAGCAGTGATCAGAAAACTGCCCACAAGTCTGTACCTTTAGGAGGCGATTATGGTATCTAAGCAATTAAAGGATAACACCCATTACCTTCCCTGAACCAATCAAGGAAGCCTACTCATCACTGTCTCTTTCACTTCTGTCCCAGGCATTTAAATCAGGATTGAAGTAACCTGAGATCGGTTTAATTGTGGAGAGTAAAATAATGCTCAAACTCAATACAAATTGATTCTTGAGATCATGGTAATAGTCATTAAGTCAAATTTAATGTAATAAAGTAATGTAAAATTACTTACCCGAAATTGTAAGAAGAATTACTTCCTAAAGCAAGGGAAGAAATTGAAGTATAAAAACTGAGAAAACTGAACTGTGGAACTGTATAGTAAGAATTAATTCTAGATAAATCAGTATTTATTGGAAAACTTGAAAAGCAACTTAAAATTCTAGTATGTCACACCGCTTACCATATTTGGTGCCATGACCTCATGTAGTAATTAGCCAGGCAAAAAACAATTCAAACAACCCATGACTGAAACATAGAGTACAAAATATCACCCATTATATGACACATGAAATGAAATACTACATATACAGTAAATGCTTGTGATTTTAGTGTTGCATTCCATTTAAAAATTTTGGTATGGAGATTTCACTGGTAATATATGTTTTCAGATCTCCTTAATCAAAAAATGCAAAAAATGCACACATATGTTAATATTTAAAAAAATGTTTTTTGTTTCTTAATGTACTGTCAATTGCTAGGATTATATCAGCACTGCTGGTGTTCCGGAATTTTGCAGTTCTTTTACATGCAAATAAATCTACTGATATGGAACTGTTACTTTTAAGTACAGTTAAAAACCATCAGTCTGAGCCAGGTTTAACCTGTGACCTTGAAATCAGTAGGCTGGCACCTAACCAACTAAAAAACTAAAATTAACTAAAAAACAAAAAATTGGTTAAGTACTAAACTTGATATCTAGGTGAAATCATCTTCCAATGATGTGACACAAAGATATTCAAGATAATCCCCCCAATCTAGACTCACTGTATATGGGATGTTTTTAGACAGTTCTAATTTTCTTCAAAATGGCCATAACTACTTTGATTAAAATATATTTTATGAGTAGGGCCCGGAAGTTGTTGACCTAAAAATTCTCTAAAAATGCAAATAAAATGTAAAAAAAAAAAAAAAGATCTACAAATTAACAATTTCTTTCATAATAAATTAATAACTGTCACAGACAAATAATGAATATATGGTTCGAATAACCACATTTTAAAATTAACTTTCTTAGTAAATAATGCAATTATTGCTACTAAATAATAAATAAATTCAAAATTTATCAGGTCATTTTCAATTTTATAAAATATGAAAAAATTAGTTACTGTAACCATTAGCGAAAACTTAGCGTCACAGTTAAAAATAGTCTAAAATATGTTAAAAAATGGTTTAGTGCCAATATGTTAATATTGAGTAAGGAGAAAACAGCAGCCCTAAGCTTCTATAGTAAAATGAGTGAAAGTCAATTGTATCCAAAATTAATGCTGGGACAAGACCAAATACATTATGTAAAAACTATCAAATTTCTGGGACTAATACTAGATGAAAATTTAAGTTGGGAAACTCACATAGAGACATTGACGGAAAAACTTAGTAAAATGTATTATTAAATTTTAGATGAGTCGTATTTCTTACACATCTGCTTCACTTTCGTACCTATTTTGAGGACATGTTTCGCAAATCTTCGTTTGCATCTACGGCTCTTGTGCGACTGACGCTAGATCCAGCGGTGTGGGTAATTCTGGGGTTGTTGCTGCCATCTGTTTATTTAGTGATGAACTGAAATGTGGGATTCTCTTCTAGCGGGATTTCAAAGTTCATTAGTTGGTTTTTATGTTTTTCTATGTATATCCTCTCCCATATGACGAGTTCACTATGTTTTTGTACGTATTTTAGTAATTCTGTGCTATCTTCAATTTCATGATTTTCAGACCAGAAATGAGCTGCTATTGCGGACTTATCAATATTTTTGTATCTTAAGTGCCTGAAGTGTTCTTTCTTTCTAGTGCCTATGTTTCTTTTTGTCCTCCCTATGTAAATTTTTTCACAGTCTTTACACTTAATCTTGTAAATGCCTGACTCCAATACAGTTAAATCTCGATATTAGTAAAATGTGTTTCTTAATCAGGGCAATTACAGGCATGTCGAGCTTGAAAGTTCGGAGAGTAGTGTACTTTTCATATATACACAGTTTGTTGGCATATGGTATAATTTTTTGGGGAAATTCTAAAGACGGTATAAAAGTATTCAGATACCAAAAGAAAATAATTAGAATCATAGCAGATCTCTCAAGCACAACTATTATGGGTGCATTATAAGTTGGTGATTGACAGTTGAAGAAGTGGGGAAGGAGAGGGGATAGCACCGTTGCCACTTTACCGTTCCTCTTCACGTGCTAGGCAACGAAGATGGTGGGTAGAGGGGAGGAGGAAGTTTGGCTGCGGTAATGCACACGCACATATTCCTAGAAATTTGCGTACTGCAGTATTAATCATAAGACTGCCGCAAGACTGTCTACACGTTTAAGTGAGCAGTTACCTAATTACAGCATACAAAATCTTCGGAATGAACAAAAAATAATGGTTAGCTACAGTTAAGATTTAGAGAAACAAAAGTGCCATACCTGCACAGAATTATGCATTCTATTCCAATGGGAATATGCCACTTATCTCATAGTCCCTGCTGTCATTGGTACTGCTTTTCTGATCGTCGTCGTTGCCGCCGCCGCCCCCCCCCCCCCCTCATCGTCAGGGCTACTGCAATCTCCCACGGAAATTACGAGTTCTTCTACTTTCTTCCAAAACGCCTTCATTTTCCCATGCTGCTACTATAACTTTTTTGTGTGACAAACAACATCTTCCCAATTTTTAGCACTTATTTTTGCTATTATTTCTTCTGTTAGTTTTATAACAGATTTTATAGTGAAATCTGTATTGTTGCGCGCTACATATCCCTTTATTTGGGCCCAAATCAACTCTATTGCATTAAAATGGCAATGGTAGGGAGAAGTCTAATAATTTTGTGGCCTTTTTCTGCAGCAATTTCATTAAATATATATTTTAGGAACTGCGGTTTGCTTTTACCGGTTCCAGCAATTCATACTTTTTTAAATGGTTTTGAACACGCACACATAATTTCCCTTGTCCTTTAATTGGGATTCCGTACCCAAAAACATTTTTTGTGGTCTTCACAGATAATTTCTTTCTGTCTGTTTCTGTAGCACAAGTGTTTGTGGCAGCCGTTAGTAACAATAATTAACTAAATATTAAAGTTACACTGAAACACTGAAGTTGATCACTGAAACACTAAAGTCGATCACTGAAACACACGAATTATGCTGTGAAAATGTAAAGCTGTTTGCACCCTGTGAAACATTCACTACTTGAAGCAGTACACTCTTAGTTTGGCAGTGATGACAGGGAGAAATACCTTAAGTACCGTAAGGGTTATTTATATTAGAACTGGACCGGACAAAGGCAGGTAAGAAAGGTTGGTCATTAAACTGAAAAGGTTGGTCATTAACTCCGAAAACCTCATAAGATATTCCTTGAAACTAAATCCACACCTGTTCCCTTCCAACAACGCATACCGTCTCATACTAAAGGGTAACTAACGACGACGGTATTGTGATACCGCTGATTCATAAGCGAAGCAACAATAGTAGCAGTGTCGGCTTATTGCAAACCTCAACATGCCGATAGACTAGCGTCATGCATAAAGCACGTGGTGTAATGTGGTAGAGTTCACAACGTAGGATAAGCGTGCCGGATTGCTATGGCAACAGTTTCCTTTTGATTGGTGGATTGTTGGTTGCTAGGCGACCCCAATGACGTATCAGTGACATGTTTATCTCCTCTCCTTCTTTTCGCAGCTGAATAGCACGTGGAGGCAAAACACCAATCACCAACTTACGATGCGACAATTATAGTTGTAAGCCATACTTTAGTAAATTAGGTATCTTACCTCTGCCAAGTATATACATATATGAAACTCTTGTACATATGAAAGCAAGCCTAAGTTTATTCAAAACAAATTCTGAAATTCATATACACAACACTAGAACAAAGAATAATTTATTTGTGAAGGCACACAAAACAAAGATGTATGAAAATAGTTTCACATATGCTGGCTTACATCTTTACAATAAGCTACCTGAATCTATAAAAAAAATTGAATCACATCAATTTAAGAAATTGTTATTAAACTTCCTTAGAGCCAATAGCTTCTACAGCGTGGATGAATTTTTAAATTTATAAATATTTAGTTAGCTACCTTAATTATAAATATTGTACTTAGTTTTTAATTTGATGTGTCCTATAACATGTACATGTTTTAATGGATGAATCTATAAATCAAATCAAAACCACCATGATCATCTTCAAGTTATCAAAAGTAAAGGACGGCAGTTGTCAGTTAAAACCATTTTATACTTTGAGAAACTTCTCTCCACTTCCACAGAAGTTATAGATACATTTTAAAAAACACTATGTCACTGCCTGTTAAATCCTGTTAAAAAATATCAGTTCTGGAGTTTTCTCCTGACAAGATATCGGCAATCTGACAAACTGGTATTGTTTATTTTTGTCCAACAGAGATTTTAGTTAAATTTATTGGGAGTCGATTAATGACAGATTTTAGTGTCTGTCTAATTTTGTCCCCAATCTTACCGTTTACATTTTGTATCCTCTCTTCCACAATCCTCACTAACTCAATCGACTTATCCAATGTCATGCCACTTTCTTCAAGGCAGGTTATGATATGTGTCAAAAATGCAAATTTTTATTTGATGAAAGCTAATTTACCTTGGATTTGAGGATCAGAAAACAGATCCTGTGCGCTCTCAATTGCCTTAGAATATACCCTATCAAAACTATTCTCTCACTATTTGAAAATTGTCACAGTGATATATGCAGTTACCATGTACCCCAGCGTGTTAGAATGGGTGCCGGGGGCAAAGCTATATTAGAGTCTTTTTTTTTTTAAATACATAGTTCGGGTTGGCGCTTTCAGAAATATTTTCTTTACTGTGGAAATTAGTGTTGATCTGACCTGTTCTGCAATTCGATGAAAAGCATGTGCCAAACACGTAACATACACCATCCTATTGTAAAAAGATTGTGATTGGATAGATTTTGCCGCCATTAACATGTAAGGTGCCGCATCTGCTAGGAAGAGGAGCATGTTGTCATGCTGTATTCCACTAGGCCACAATAAACACATGGATTTATCGAACAGTTTGCATATCTGACAGTGGTTAACAGCTTCCATAACCTCTGAGGTCAGAAGAAACATTTGTCTGGCACTAGTAGTTTCTAGCGTACCTATCACTACATTGGCTACATAACGCCCCTCTAAATCACTTGTCTCATCAATTGATACATACATTTTTTTCCCATCACATATTCCGTTTAACGTGACTTCATAACATTTTTGTACATAACTTTTACGCAAAGTTGATTCATCTGGAATTGAATGACCAGTGCAACGTTAAAGAAAATTTGGTAATTTGGAATTACTTAATTTTCCTAGCGGAATATTTGCTTTAACAAACACTTCACATAATTCTTTATAAAAGTAAGATGACTTGTTACTTGACGTCGAAGCCGTTTCTTTTAACAGTAACTGAGACGCTTGTCTCTTTTTTCACATTTTAAAGAGCTCGCAAATGTTTTTGGCACCCAACATGTACGGTGATCCGTTTGTCTGCAACGACTTTAATTTCCCACACTTTACAGAACAACACAGTTCCATCAGTAGAGAATATGTTTCTGCCAAACCCTGAAACTGTGCTGTTTCAAACAGGACACAAACTACTCTCCTTACTGTGACACTTCTAGCTCCTAAAGTCCTGACTGATGCAATCCACACGTATTGCATGATGTAATCGGCAATTCCTCGAATTGATGCGTCATAAATTCACCAGCACTGTTAGGATGCTGACCTGTGTTTACCACATGTTTACCACACTTACAAAGCTACTGTTTCATAAAAAACGATGATATAAATGAGTATTCAATCACAGATTATTTTAAAAAAACCCAAAAAGCCTATGGGTCAGGGTCAGGCCCGCCACGGGAATCGAACCCGCTACAGACGAAAATACCCCATAAATTCGTGAAAAAGAAAGAAAATGGCCGGAAATGCATCTAAATGTTGAAAAATGACATAAAAATGTAGAAAAATGCATTTTGATGACCTGTAAAAACCAGATATATCTAACGTATTTGTTTCCAATAAGCATCTTCTGTGATTACTCAAAAAAAAAAAAAAGATGACTTTTCATCAAAATCCGGGCCCTAGCTATGAGATATTTTCATGACAAATACAGTTTGTATCTTCAACTGGATGACTTTTATATAATGTCGCGGCAACGGGCATAAAGGTTTCGCCACAAATAATAACAGACGGATAGTGTTTCACGGTAATAAAGAGCTTACATAAGCAGTTAAAGATAGCACGAGATAAAGGTCTGCCGAAACAAACAGAGTAAATGGAAATTTCTGGTGACGTCTGGGTTGGTAGAGTTATTCGGTTTCTTTATTGTTCCGAAAATATCTAGACTTTATCAATGAGGTAGTTAAGAAGGCGACAACTTGCCAAGAGCCAGTCACGAACAGTCGTAAGCAGTAAAACAGCTGTAGTGTGTTGTAATGAGAGCTGATGTAATCAGAACACTGTTTGTTATTGTCATCGACCTTGGTAGACTGTGTGTATGTGACGTAATGTTACGTGAGAATTGAACAGTGTATTTCTACGAAAATAAAGAACATTTGGAATATCTACATTATGGGTTTTATCATTAATATAAACTTGTTAAAAGGGAAATTGTTAAATGGGAGTTGGTTGGGCTCCTGCCCCACCTGGGTAGCCCTACCCAAATCGCTTAACTCATACAGAGAAGTTGTCATCAGCTCCAGTCAGGATGGCCTGACAAACGAGGAAATAACTGCCTCTTGGATCAACAAATCTGTCTAACATACCAATTAACTTGAAAGTAGGATGGCAAGCAGTACCTGTTATTCACAGCGTTTCTGACTTTCAAGGGTTCTAAGTTACTTAAAGTTAATTTTTTGTGTTTGAACCCCATGTGCTGTTTTCAGTGCCAGAGGTTCGGACATACTTAGAGCTTGTGTACCAGTCAATCTGTTTGTGAGCATTGTGACTACCAGCCCATGATGATGCAGTCTCCACTCGAGTCCCTTGCTGTGTCAATTGTGGAAGAAGCCATCCATCTAGCTCGTAACAGTATCCAAAATTTCACAGTGAAAAGTGTATAAAAGAGCTACGAATTAAAGAATGCCTCACTTTTCCTGAAACATGGTGATGCTTTGAACAGCTAACACCGCAGGCTATGCACAGTGACTCAGTGTACAAGGGGCACTATCTATATTTTGAGCCTAATAATTAAAACAAAGTAGTTTCTATATAACTATGAGTTATTTCCGGGCTGTTATGCCGTGGTCTGCTGGAGTTGGATTTTCCAGACGTTTCATCCACTACTATGGTGGACATCTTCAGTGGCGTGGTCGTAGTCTCCTCGGAGAAGTTCGAGTAGCACTGCAATTAGACTGTAGAGCGTATTTGCATCCCTCCTGTTGTTGGGGCATATCGTCATCCGCACCTTATTCGTTTCCACGTCGATCATTCCCTAGATCCAGTTGCCCTCAACGACGCGCCCACGATGAAACTTGCCTCGTCCTATTTTGCATTCGTTGATTTGAACGACGTGGCCGGGACCGCCAATTTCCCCCTTGCAGTATACTTGGTGTCATTTGACATCATGCACACTTTGCGGCAGTAGCCGATCCAATCCGCAAACTCATACATGTATTTCCTACGGAGCACTCCATTATATCGTCATGTCATAGGATTGTTTATGTGCAAAGCAGTGCATGAGTAACAAAATTTGACCGGGCGATAACTTCGCCGTCTCAAACCATGTGTCTGGGACATTTTTGCAGAGGTTGGCTACAAGTTTTACATATCTTTCTCATGTTGGCTGCAACGCGACAAGCGGCTGCTTGTCTGTTTGCGCATGCATATACGTGCACCTTCAGACTTGGAAAATATTCTCGTGTCGCACAAAAGAAAGTTTCTCTGAACGATCCTACGGTTCTTGTTGGTTTTCCTTACTTCACCAAAGACTTCTGGCAAACAAATGGTTGTATACCATTCGGCACTGACCATTTTACGTTCCTCTAAAGTCACTGTTGCCACATGACCAGTTTTGCTGAAAAAGAAGGCGACCATTTGCTTCAAAGTGCGAACATCTTTTGTTGGATTTGCTTCATCTTGAAACATCCATACAGTCGACTGCTGTTTACATTCCAGCTCATATGCATACATCCATGATCCATCAGCTGTAATAATCTTATATACGTCTTTTGAGGTACTGCCATTGTATTTCTTGAGCAGTTTTGTACACCAATTGACATGAGCATCTTTTTGAGATTGCATCAAATTATGTGGTATCCAATGAGGGCAAACTCTTTTCATGGCTAAATAATCTGCAATATTTTATATATGCTGTAGGAACTAATGCCTAGGTTTGCCTCAGTCTCACAGTATGTCACATGTTGATCTTGCATTACACTTTTCTACAAATTTTGAAAAGTTGAATGTTACGGTAAAAAGAATACGGTTCTCTTATGTTTTTTAGGTCACTGAACATGTAAAGGATACTTAAATTGATTGGTTAGGTCTTATTTTCAAGGTAATATCACTTATTATATGTAAGTTACAATAAAATATGAAAAAATGAAAGCATAGAAAAAAATTGTTGCTTAATGGTGACTCCTTTTAGACTGTCTATGATGTTCTGTTTCAGGAACATCCCTTTTCACCATCCATCAATAATCGGCTAACATAGCATTCCATTTCCCTTTGTACCATCACTGAAATGTCCTGATGAAATTGCTCACCATGCTCATCGCCGACGTCACCATAATTTGGAAGGAAGAAGTCCAGGTGGAATTTCAAAAAGTGCATTTTTAGTGACATATTGCTTCCTGGCTGTTTATACGAGTCCATTAGGTTCTCTACAAGTTCTTCAAAATTTTCAGATTTAAAACTCCCCAGAAAATTATTTGAAACATTTTTAAAGGATTCCCATGCTGTTCTCTCTTTTTTACTTAACACTGTTTCAAACTGGTGATATTTGAAAAGTTCTCTGATTTGAGGTCCAACAAATACGTCTGATTCCACTTTTTCATAACTGAGCCTTGAGAATTTTTCACGTAAGTGAATGCAGAACCATTCACAACTAAAGCTTTCACAAAATCCTTCATAAGCCCCAATTTTATATGTAGTGGAGGTAGTAAAATTTTGCTTGACTCTATCAATGGTTCATGTGCAACATTTTTGAACCCTGGTGTTAATGACTGCCTTTTGTGCCAACTTTTCCTAACGTACTGGCTGTCTGGAGCACGGCTATCCCATTTGCACAAGAAATAACAGTACTTGGTGTAGCCGGCTTGCAGTCCTAATAAAATGGCAGTTACCTTGAAATCTCTGCATACTTTCCACTGGTATTTCTTATAGTCTACTCCCATCAAAATATTTTTCATATTTATATAAGTTTCTTTTGTGTTTGTAGCATATGTCACAGGAATGAAAAGAAACTTATTTCCGTTATGTAAAAGTACCTACTGCTTTACGACTTGTCTTCGTATCATCAATGAATAGTCGCCAATGATCAGGAATATGCCTCATATTTAATGCATCCAATAGGCAATCAGTGTCTTTGCAGTACATGAAATCTCCTTCAGTTATAATGAATTGCTTCAAATCTTTATTTCTAGTTTGAAATGTTGTCACTTTCATGGAGGGGTGCAGATAATTCCATTGTTGCAAACTCGATGCCAGAAGTTCTGCCTTACGTTTAGGAAGATCTAGATCCCTGATTAAATCATTGATCTCTTCTTGTGTGATCTTATGATTGGATGTGTCTGTGCTTGGCATGTAGTCTGCATCTCTTGAAGTTGATGGCTCCTGTTCTTCACTATTTGAGGAAGCACTGTTATGTTCGTCAGAATCAACAATAAAATTTTGTGGAGGTTGAGGAACAGGCTGAAGTACAGGCCAAATTGCTGAAGTTATATTAGGGTACACTAGTGTTGAGTTTTTCTTTGTGGACATACCTTTCTTGATAGGGGGGCATACAGAAATAACAATCAGTAGTATGATTGGTAGCTTTTTTTTTTTTTAATTTATGTCCTCCAACGTTGTCATATCGGACGATGAATGAAATTGGTGAAATGATGCTCAAATGAGTCCGGGTTCCATGGAGCTTAGAGCTACCTGACATTCGTCTCTCAGGATGAAGGAAAACCCCGGAAAAACCTTATCCAGTTAACTCACCCTAACCGAGATTCGAACTCGGGATCTCTTGAACATGAGGCAGACATGCTACCATGTATGCTACTGAGGCGGGCATGATTGGTAGGCTCCCTCCAAACCATGGGCACTGCAAATGGCATACAACATCATTTTCCTTTAACCCACGCATTAAGTTTCGATGAACATGTAGTGTAGCACACATGAGGTGCCCATATTTTGTCCTGGTCCCTATCTTACACCCAAAATATAGCAAATATGCTTTTTTAGTATATGGTGTTTCGAAAGCTTCCTCGATGCAAATGTAACCTCTCCGCATATATAGCAAAAGTTATTCAGATTATTCATACACTTCCGAGGCATTTTTGTACTTGTCTATAAGAATAGAATGTGAGATGATAGTATAAAACAACAAAATTATCACGAAAACACTTGGGAACACAAGAGGAACTGAAAACCGACAATTCTATTGATCACGTGATGAACACGTGTGCAGTGAGAATGGATGATCACGTGATTACACAGTGTTGTGAGATTTATGGCATGCTGCCAAGAGTTTATACATGGAGATCCAATATTTAATGGAAAAATATGTAATATCAGGCTATGGCTGTAACTTGAAAACTAGAGCTAAACTGGAAATTGCAATGTCATTTTCGAATTTAGTGGCCCCTAATTAATCAGTATTAGCTATTCTTATTTCTGTAACATTTTGTGTTTAGAACAGTGTTATTAGTTTTTGCACAGGATCAATGTTTTCTGGCACAACAACTTATTTTGGACCTTCAGGAACTTCATTATTGAGCGAACGGTGGCCACGATTAAATTCGTTATACCAGCGTTTCACAGTGGCAAAGGATGGAGCTTCGTTGCCAATGTGGAAGTTGATCGAAGCACTCTTGTCTTGATAGTCCATGTTGAAAATCATAATAAATCATTGCACGAATATTTTCACGAGTTAATTTCATGTTTTTGTTGAGACCCAATTTTCAAGTTAATGTAAACAAAACAGATAATGTTCTATTGACAAAATGTCTGAAGTAGATTATGGTCAACAATGTCAAACTTTCCATTGGAAACGTCAGATGGCACCTACAACATTCAGTGTTGCCAAGGCTTAAAATATAAATAGTCACCCTTATATTCCTGTTACCACTGTTGGCATATAATAGGTGCCTATTGATGTTTCCAGTCAGATGGACACGTCCAGGGAATCGTACTATGTCTTCTCTTTTTACAATTTGACTAGTTTCCTCGTTATACCAGATTCTCCATGCTCCATATTCCACCACAGGTCCTCACTACGAGGTGCATTGAAGTTATAACACTTTTTTTTTTTCAGGACTGGGACCAGTTAGGGACTTCTGTTCCTTTGTGAATGCATGACAGAGATGGCAGCACTGTACAGTGCATAGAACTGTAGTGGTAGTGACGAGAGTTTGGACTGTTTTTTATATTTAAAATGGTGACGTTTGCATTGCAAGAGCAGCTTGTAATTCGTTTTCCCCATTTTCGTGGTGTGACACTTATTGAAATTCATCACCAGTTGAGTAAGGCATGTGGTAATGGTACCATGGATGTATAATCTGCGTTCCTGGCTGCAACAGTTCAATGAAGGCAGAACATTGTGTGACAACCAAGACAATCATGGCCTCGAACCAGCCGGTCTGACGACATGATCCAGCGAGTGGAGAACGTTGTTTTGGAGGAGCACCGATTGAGCATTTTCAGATCTTCATGCAGGATTGTGTGCACAGATCCCACGGAAATGCCAGTTTTGGAGGCATTGTCTGAAACTGTCTTGGTTTGTTGTCACATGATGTTCTGCCTTCATTGAACTGCCGCACCCAGGAACACACATTGGACACATTCATGGTACCATCACTACATGCATCACTCAACTGGTGATGAATTTCAATAGGTTTCACACCACGAAAATTGAGAAAACCAATGATTACACGCTGTTCTTGCAATGAAAACGTATTCATTTTAAGTATAAAAAATGGTCCTAACTCTCATCGCTGCCACTAGAGTTCTATGCACTGTACAGTGCTGCCATCTCTGCCACGCATTAACAAAGAGTCCATGTGTATTTTTTTAAAAAAAAAACTCTCCCAGTCAGTCCTGAAAAAAAAAAAAATGTGTTATAACTTGAATGCACCTCGCATTTTACATTCATATTTCCTCAGAGATTCTTGATCTCCCTTTGTCAATTATTAAAACCCAAAGAATACTAGTTAACACCTTTGATATGTTCTAAAGGAGAGCGGCCGTCAATATGACCATTGTAGTTAAATGGAAGAAAAAAAAAGATACAGTTTATCTTTCCTGAGTAGATTTTACTCTTCAGCAAGTTTAGATTTGCAAAATAGGCTTTATTCCCTGCCTGGATTTGATCTTTTGTTATGACACTCATTTTAAGCTCATTGCCTATAATATATCCTAGATAGCTGAATTTCATCATCATACCCTCAAATGTTGTCTGTTCTATTTGCAGGATCTGTGGTGCTCTACTCCCTTCTGATGCTGATATAATCATGTATTTTGTTTTTTCTATGTTAACTAAAAGTTCCATTCCCCCCCCCCCCCCCAACATTTTTCTCTAGTTCTTTGTAAACTTGAATTATTATTTTATGTTTTATTGTGATGATGATTATTATTATTATTATTATTATTATTATTATTATTATTATTATTATTATTATTATTATTATTATTGTTATTATTATTATTTGGATGGTGATGTTGATGGTTTATTCACCCAGTTGATCCATTAGTACATTTGATTTTGGACATGTCATTTCTATTTTAGTATACAAAGTATTTACATTTAATAATTAACATTTCATCTTAACTGTATATACATTTACTCAACAGATATTCTTTTAATTTACTTTTAAATTTTAGTTTTGGGTTATTTGCTTAAGTGTTAATGTTGTGGGGTAATCTATTGAATAATTTGATCTCTCTGATAATAATATCCATTTCACTGATACACTTGTTAATACTATGCATGTGATAGTTATCACCTGAATTGTGAATTTGATAGTTCCGAGTCAGTATGAGCTTGTCAGCTATGAATAGTGTAGACCTATAAATATATAGAGTATGCGGTGAACATGTTTTGAACTTTAAATGTCTCTCTGCACGATTCCCTTGCTTTTAGATTGTAAATCAATCTGATACACTTCTTCTGTAGAGTTAATAATCTGTCCATGTGGCATTTCGCATTGCACCCCATATTTCAATTCCATAATTAAGGTAAGGATATATGCATCCAAAATAGATCGTCTGTAGGAGCCTGTGTCTCTGTAGCTGTGAAAATATCTAAGCAAGTATACAGACTTACATACATGATCTACATGTTTCGCCCATGTTAATTGTTTATCAACTATTATTCCAAGGAATTTATGTGATTTTACTTCAACAATGATATTTTTTATTTTTAGTTCTGTATTGGAGGTGATATTTTTCGATGTAGTAGGCCGCATTACTTTAGTTTTTAGCATATTACATTTTAAGTTTATGGATTCAAAATATTTGATTAGTGTATTAGCTGTGTTACTTAGGTTTTTATTTAAAGCTTCTACTGTCTTGCCCCATCATTGGCAGTTGTGTATCATCCGCGTAAGTTATTACAATAGTGTCTTGAGGATAATGTCATTAACATATACAATAAAGAGCAGGGGTCCTAATACTGTACCCTGGGGTACACCAAATTTAACGTTTTCTATTTTTTATTCTATTGTCTTTATAAGTTTCCTGATTTATAGTTTACTTCTGTATACTGCTTCCGTCCATTTAGGTAACTAGAGAGCAATCTAGGGGGAGACCTCTTATACTGTAATTCAAATTCCATGATCAACATGATCAAACGCTTTAGAGAGGTCAAAAAATAATGAGCTTACCTTATTGCTAGATTCTAATTTGCTTGTTATTTCATGTCCATATTGCAAGACTGCAGAGATTTTGGTCTGGCTACTATGGCAATGTCGTCTGCATAAGTGCATATTTTTCTCATCTTATTGTACACCATGCCTTTTTGGTCTACATGCTTAATTACATGATGCAAAGTCAAAATACATAATGTTGTTGATAACCCATCACCTTGTTTTCACCTTTGTTATATTAGAAGCTATTGCTTAATTTGTTTAGTTTGTGTCTACTATAGTCATCCTTACTAACTTGATCAAGTTTTGTGGGATTCCCATAACATGTATGGCTTCATATAATTTTTTTCCTATCAACACAGTCAAATGCCTGTTGGATGTTTATAAGCAATATGTGTAGATCAAGTCTATGTTCATAATGTTTGTCCAATATCTGTCATAGTATGAATATTTGGTCTGTAGTTTCTTTACTAGGTAGAATCCGCATTGGTATTCCCCCATTATTTTTTCTGTTACTTTCTTTCATCTTTCATTAATTGTAGATGACAATATTTTATAAGCTATATTCAGTAAAATTATGCCTGTATAATTCCTGTAATCTTTGTTCCCTTTTTTGAAAATGCGACAGATTATTCCTATATTCCATTTTTCTGGCATTTCCTCCTTTTCCCATATCATTTTAATGAATTTATGTAGTACTTTATATATTGGTTCTCCTCCATATTTCAGCATTTCTATAGTTATATTGTCTTCACCAGGTGCCTTATTATTCTTTAGTCTTTCTACTGTCTCTGTGATTGGTGGGTCTAGTGGGTCTAGTGTTGGTGGGTCAGTGATGTTCATGTCCTTTAATCCATTCTCGCTCTCATTCTTATTCCTATCTATCTTCTTGTTCCCTCATCATATTCCAGTTGTTTAACAGTTCTTCAAAATAATCTTTCCATCTTTTTACTACTTTTCTCTCTTCTTCTATAAATTTCCCATCTCTCCTCCTGCATACATTTGTTTAGCCTGCAATCCTCTTTTCATTCTATCAATTGCTGTATAGAATTGTTTACTTTCATTTTGTTTGTTCAATGTTTCAATTTCCTCCATTTGTTTCTTCATTCGTCCCCTTTTCTTTTTCTTGATTATATTATTTGCCTTCCTTCTTAGTTCCCAAAATTTCTCACCGTTTGATTTAGTGCCATCTTTATTAGCGACTAAAAATGTTGAACATAAAACAAATGCTCATATTTCTTTTTTCATTGATGAGGAATCCAAACAGGAAGTTCACAGACAGAAAATACAAATTTTCCCATGATTAATGTAAGTTATTTTATAAACCTATATGTAGGGGTATAAGAAATGCATATAAAACCAGTAACTCCTGCAAAAAATGTGTAGGGCCAGAAGAAAACACAGATGTCAATTAAATGCTAATTAATCCAAGTTTTCTATGAATCAATTTTAAATTCCAGCTTACTTGAAATACTAAAACAACAGAAATCACAGAAATTTGAAGGTATTTACCACATACAAGGGCTTTCTTATCTTAAATCAATGGGATATTAATATCTGATAAACCAAACTATCAGTATAGCAGAACAGTTTACCAATATTACTAATTATGCAAAGAAATTATAACTTTTTACACAGTAATTCAATTCCAAACTATTTTCTGAATAAAGGACTGAACAGAACATCTATCATGCTGGATGTAATCAGAAATAATTGCATATAAAATTACTCCTGCAGCTATGTATGCCCCCATTGTGTAAATAGAAATTTGGTTGCTGATTAAGATGGCTCCGCGATGACATGCAAAGCTTGCATTCTGGAGGTCAAACCCCTGATCGTCGTTCACTCTGGTAATGGATTTTCTGTGTTTTTTCCCAGGTTGGCAAGGCAAATGCTATAGTGATGCGTCCTCTACCATGGCTCTCCTCTCTCCCATTTCCTCTCACTTTGTCTCCCTCTTTAATGTCACAGGACAGCTCCAGGTGTCAGTTGACGATTGGCAGATGGCACAGAAATTCACAGTTTGGAACTTCTTCTCAGCTAAGGTGGGCCGTTCGAGTCTCTACTGCTGGATCAAGTTTTCCTGCTGGAGGGAACCTCTGATCCACCTTATGACAATTTGGGCAAGTTGCCACCAAGCGCCTCCCAGTCAGATGGTCAAGCCATTAACTGTAAGAAGCTTATCATATTTCTGCTGCTTATGTTGTCCATTCCTGCAGCCCATATGTCTCTTGCAGTTCCTTCATCTCATCTGTTTTTCCTAGGGATTTTCACACGAAAGTTCTAATAGGGGGTCATGGTGCTAGGTGTCCACTCCATTAGCTCATCTACCTCTATCTGCCTCTAGTACTTTGAATTTCATCTTACTGACAGAAGCTGAAATACTCACTGAAGTCAACAGTTCACTAACTAGATGAGATTTAACACTCTTAAAATAGTTTCTTTGTTTCTTACAAAGCAATGAATAAGAATTGTGGGTAGTTTCTTCCTCAATTCATGCAGAGCATCTATAACATAACTCTCATGAACTACCTTAACAATACTTATTATTGTACGGGCACTGTTTAGTATGATCTTCTGAAATATCAAAAATTTTTTAATGAAGTCTTGAAATGTTCAATAGAAGATTCTGGGCTAAAAGTCTGTGGTCTACTGAGCTTCCTGATCTCTCTATCAGACTTTTCACTTGCAACTGCAGCAAGCGTCAATAGCGGTGTTCACTAGCTCTTGTTTTCTTAACCCTTTCACCGATATGGACGTCATATGACGTCCAAGTTAAAATGCCCCAAACCGATATGGACGTGTATAGACGTCCTGCGCATACATGCATTTAATGCTCATTTAACGCTTATTATTTTAATCTTGCTGTTTTACAATAACTTTAAATTAGTTCTATAAGGAATGTAAACGTATCCTTAAAGGTTTCTTTTTGAATTGTACACCTCCAAACCTGGATAAACACCCAAGGGCATATATGCAGATTCACACCAAATAATATTGGTTTCCTTGCGAACTTCTTTTTCGCAACACACTACACATTTTCGAAATTTTTACAAGTTTTTTGGGTGTGGGTGGTATACTTTTAGGAAAGTGTTTTCTCTCAAGTATGAGGGATGATGTAGTGAATTTTGCTACCCCCTAGTATAAAGAGGCCTCTGAGTATTATAATACTCAATTAGGTTACGAGCTCTTTATACGCGCAAGTACAGGTAGATGAATGTCTTTTACAGCTCTGAAAATTACTAAACAACTGTGCATAGTTACATCCAGTGGTATAAAAATACTTTTTTTTACCATTTAACTGTTTTCCGTAAAGAGGGATAGCTAGTAATAGCTGATCCGCAACACCCATATTTGCCCCGCCATTTCCCCAAACAATGGAGTAGCTAACATGCCAGCTGTAGACCAGTACACGTCACTGCTACGTATGTCCTAAAGATCTCCTTCATAATCGTACAACAAATCTTCCAGATTTTCTACAGTAATATCAGAAGCCTGTACACATCATACCCAAGCTAATTTATTTGCTACATTTCGGAATTAAGCCATGGTTAACATTGAAATTTAAGAATTTCAAATGTGCCATACATTTAGCTCTTGATAGCTACAAGAAATCACTCTGAACACAGAGAGAGTATAAATAACTGAAATACAGAGCGAAAACTGCTGCATAAGGCTACTAGAAACCTTGGTTGAGAAACACTGTAATAACAGATACTGACAGAGAGTTTTCATTCCAGTGTGTGAGTGTGTGACGCAACATATTCTTGTCATATTATCGCTTGGTATAGCATAAATAAACTAAACTTGAACCTGAGAAGTCGCCTGCGTAGCTAAACATACATACTATGGCTCGTATACACACAAAACAAAATGATTCACATATTAGGCGCGTTCGGCACAAGGAATGGCTTTTACTACAGTGAAACAAAGTAGTGAAATTTCAACAATTTATTAATGTAGTCTCTACTTTATTGTTACTGTAGATTTATACTGCCTTTAATGAGCTTTAAACCAGTTTTTGTTTCGTTTAAATAACTTAATAAATACGGAAGATAAGGAATTGTATGTATGATGCATTTTTACAGCATTTAACAATTTAAATGTCCTGTTCTGTTTATTGGGTATCCGTTTCCGGCCCCTGGAGGGTTTAAATGGCCATCGGCGAAGCGGTTAATAGCTACATCTGGGAGAGAGATGAGGACACTCAGTGGACCATGGCCTTTTAGCTCAGAGTCTGAACAAGATGCCGGCTGTGAAAGCCTTCTTTTATTAATGAAGTCTTCAAACCTTTTTAAGTTCTCACACGTCTGCCATGTGCCAAGCATACAGTGAGTTTTTGCCAGAGTCACAAACAGTGATTTCAATAAGTTTTATATACTTTTCAGGAAAGCATGAAACACATTTATGAATACCATTCACAAGAAATTCTCTGTAGCATGACAGCTACAAACAGAAACATTACCTGGAGTTTGTAAAGAAAGAATCATGTGTTGTGACCAAAGATATGTAAATGCTGAGAAACTAATTTTGATATGACATTACTCAATTTTGAATCCTTTATGCTTCTGACACAACCATATAAAGATATTTCTGTTGCCTCTTCTCTTTAATCAATCCAGTTCTAGTTGTAATGCTGCCTTTTCTGCCTGGAACCTGATAATGATATATTATCATCACATTCATAGAAATTTGCGACCATAATTTTTACATCCAGTGACAAAGTATTTGAATATATGCATTTCCTGTTTTTTTTTTTTTTTGTTGAAAAGCCATTAGCAACTAATTTAGCAATGATGGCTCTCTTCTTCCTGGAGTTCTCAGGAAGCATCTTTTAGCTTTAGCAATAACTTTACCCAGATATGGAGGTGTTTCTATATCTAGGTATATGTTTGCAAATTTAAGTTATAACTTTCAGTTACAAAGCTTCTTCAATGTTCTTTGTGCTGATTTTCTTGAGTCTTCCTTCCATTGGACTGAGGACATTTTTCTGCAAGTTTTATTCATTCTTAATCTGTCTCTTTTTCTCTAGCTGTAGCCTTCTGTTCCTCACTCAGAAATTGGCAGTGATATTTTACACATTTCTTCACAGGTGCCATTGACACGCACGCACACACACACACGCACGCACACACACGCACACATACACACGCCTGCCCACCCACACACAAAATTGCCAATAGAAAAGTCAAGATTTTCCTTAAAGGCCAGTAAAGATATCCCTCCAGTTTCATTTCAAAACAAAACTAAGCAAACAGAGTGTTAGAAGTAATGCATTGAAAGCTGGCCAGCTGGAACTACACGAAACTTTGGTACTAATCAGGCACATCTATGTTGTCTCGCTCTGGATTTAAGGCCACAGGATTTAGCACTCTCCAAACTTGATTTTATTGGAGGTATGATAGCTAATAATATGCCCTAAACCAATGAATAAAACATCGCCTGTTAAACCACAAAACACAACACAAAACAATAGATCTGCTCAATAGCATACTCAGTCATTGTGGTATGCACTCCTCAAGATGTTGGATACTGAGGGCCATTAAACGGGCATCTTGCCCTGCAATAGGCGTAACAGTGCTTACACTACGAAAGTAGTGTTCAGCACATCTGGCATATTGGCATGCTTCCCTTGCACCAGCTCTATGTGTGTAACATGGTTTCTGAGAACCTTGTTAAATTAAAAATGTAATAAAATTACCTGCATGTTGTACATGCTGAACTAAACGAGCACCATAAATTTTGTAGTAATATAATGTATAATATAGTATTTCCATATTCTTTTCTTTAAAACACACAAAAAGCTATGTAGGCTGTATGTAAATATAATGCAATCTTAAAACAGTTTTGCTAATTGTTAACAAGTCTGATAGGTTTTGAAAAAAATTATGATTGTAAGTGGCCTTTTTTGTATTTCCTTAGTTCCTTACTTCGAAAAGCAGAGGATGTACTATCAGTTTTTTCATTCTTTGATATACGGTTGTTCCAGACACTGGAAAAGTTTGTTGTTATAACAAAATAAACATCTCTTTGGAAATAAAGAATACTTTTCAATCTTTCCTTTGATATAGCAAAAATGTGGTTTCAGTGGGATTTTATGTTTTCATATTGGTTTCCCTTTGGATGAAATGGCCCTCTATAAATTTTGCGTCTAGAGATAGTGGTCAGAGAGCAGAATTGGCTGTCATTTTCTGATTCTTTGCTACTAATTTGTAGCAAAGAGAAATGAAAATAAAACAAGGAAAGAAACAAATAAAAGAAGGATGGTATGATGAAGAATGCAAATTAGCAAAAAGAAGGGTATTCAGAGATCTTAAAAAGATGGAGCTCTGAAGACAAATTGGATAGGCAAATTCTGATGAAAAGTAAAGGGGACTATAAATGTATGTTGGAAGAAAAGGGAAAAAAAAATGGCAAGAAAGTATAAAGAAGAAATAAACTAAAGAGATGCAGTAGAAGAAAAAGTTAAGGCTCTATGGGAAATAGTGAAAAAAACAAATAAAAATGGTGGGAAAGAATCCAAAATATCACTTCAAGAATTATTAAAGTATTTTAGACATTTAATAGGAGATGATAAAGGATAAATAGGAATATTAGAAGGCTGGGGAGGGAAGTAGTTAAAAATAGAATACTAGACAGTAAATTTACATTGATGGAAGTATCCAACAGTTAAACATTTTGAAAAAAGGTAAAGCAGTAGGGATAGTTGGGATTACAGGAGACTTTTGGAAAAAAATATAGCATTACCAGGAAAGGCCTAAATATGGCAAATATGTTAAAGCTAAAGAAAGAGAAGAGGTATCAGTGCTGAGAAATAAGTATTGTAATACCAATATATAAAGGGAAAGGAGGAGAAAATAAGCCAGGAAGTTACAGAGGAATAATCCTATTATCTGTACTAGATAAAGTATTGTGACTTTGTGGGTTTGTAGAATTAAAAGTCCGAGTTGCAGATATTCCAAATGTTCTTTATTCCCGTAGAAATACACTTTTCAATTCTCACGTAACAACATTATGTCACATACAGAACACAATCTACCAAGGTCGATGACAATAACAAACTGATTACATCAGCTCTCGTTACAACAACACTCTACAGCTGTTTACTGCTTACGACTCCGTTTGCAACTGACTCTTGGCGAGTCGTCGCCTCCTTAAATACCTCATTGATAAATTCGAGAGTGATCCAGAACAATAAAGAAACCGAATCAAGATGTCACCAGAAATTTCCATTTGTCTAAATTTGTTTGTTTCGGCAGACCTTTATTTCCGGCGCTATGTTTATGTGCTTATGCAAGCTCTTTATTTATAAATTTTGGCAGAGATATGTTGATGATGTTTTTGCTATCATTCCGGAAAAACTTAGAGAAGATTCTCTAAAGTTACTAAACCTGCAAGATCATCACATCCAATTTACTATGGAAGTAGAAAGAGACAACACCCTACCCTTTTTGGACCTCAAGATAACTAGAAATCGTCATGGTGTAGATTTTGGAATATACAGGAAGCCCACACACATAGATAATTACATAAAGAAAAATGAATACAACCCAGTTTCACATCAACTAGCTGCCTTTAGAAGTCTAATTCACCGGCTATGCAACGTCCCACTGAGTAAGGATGAATTTTTGAAAGAACAACAACACATAAAAGACATAGCGGTATTAAATGGATTCAACCCAGCCATCATAAGGAACATGATGAAGAGGAAAGAAAAACTGAAGATAAGATAAAAAAATACCACTCTGTCACCACTTAATAACACAAATTGGCAATATAGAAAATTCACCTACCATCCATGGGCTTTTAGAAAATTTGAACGAATCTTCAAAAGACTAAACTTAAAACTAGCACCCCAAAACAAATTCAGTCTGAGGAACCTGCTAAATAAACCACTGAAAAATACAATCCCCAACAATTTGAAATCAGGAATTTATCAGATTAATTGTGAAACCTGTGAAAAAAGCTACATAGAAAAAACCAAGAGAAACTTGTTAACCAGGCAAAAAGAACACCAGAGGAACATTAAGTTGAAACAAACAGATAAATCTGCAGTTTCACACCATTTTTGGACAGAAAACCACAACATTGGCCACAACATTAAACTGTTAAAATCTTTAAGTACACCCATAGAATTGGATATTTGGGAAAAAATATTCATAAACAAAAACCGTGATAAAGTTATAAATTTTGAAATCCCGGCATTAAATGAAGTATTAAAACTTATTGCCCCTAACACCAGATGGCAGAGTGATCGGAGCTCCGTAGTAGTGGAAGAAGAGGAAGGTTCATCTAGTCACCAAACAGCTGAGGATGAGATCGAATGATCTTGAAAACGTTTCAATTATACAACAACAAGTAAGTGAAGACTGAGTGTAAACATAGTGACTCATAAATTCAAACTTAAATATGAAGAATACTTCACTGTTAATAATGCTTCTGCTTTTAATATTTAAGCTCTTTATCTTCGTGGAACACTATCCGCCTGTTATCTATTTGCGCCGAAACTTTTTATGCCCGTTGCTGCGACAGTATACTCAGAGATATTAGCAAATAGATTAAAGGATTGGGTCGAAGCAGAAAGAAAAAAACCAGAATTTCAGGCAGGATTCAGAAAAGGAAAACAGACAGTAGATGATGTATTCATAATAAAGACAATTTATTAATGAATGTCTTAGTAGGAAAAGAAATAGAGTGTATGTGTTTCTTGCAAAGTTTGAAAAAGCATTTGATATAATAAACAGAGATGCACTAATATACAAATTGAGACCAAAAGAAGTGATGAATTTATAAAAGAAATAACTAAAAGATATAAAAGAATCAAATTTTGTTTAAGATGTGAAAGGAATAGGATCACAGAGAATACAGAACAGAAATTAGATTTAAGACAAGGCTGTAAAGTAAGCCCCATTTTATTTAATTTGTTTATATAGTGGATAGAGTGAAAGAAAAAAAAAAATCAACACTGCCTGATAATAGAAAATAAATAAATACCAGGTTTGTTATATGCAGGTGATATAATGGTAGGAGCAGTAGCATCAGTAGGATTACAGAGAGTGATATATGAAATTCAAAAGTTCTGGAAAGATTGGGGAATTAAAGTGAATACAAAAGAATCAAAAGTGAAGGTTTTTAAAGAGGAACAATAATTTTTAGAGGGACAAAATTAGAATTCGTAAAAGAAATTGTGTACCTATGAGTTAGGATGAATAATAACAGAGAATGGGAAGTGCATGACAGGCAGGTGGTAGCTAAAGAAGGGCAGCAATGTCAGTAATAAGAGTATGCAAATCGAATCTTCATATGTCAAGCAAATGGTTAAAGAGAATGTATGAAACACTGGTAGAATCAAAGATGTTAGATAGATAGATAGATAGATAGATAGATAGATAGATAGATAGATAGATAGATAGATAGATAGATAGATAGATAGATAGATAGATAGATAGATAGATAGATAGATAGATAGATAGATAGATAGATAGATAGATAGATAGATAGATAGATAGATAGATAGATAGATAGATAGATAGATAGATAGATAGATAGATAGATAGATAGATAGATAGATAGATAGATAGATAGATAGATAGATAGATAGATAGATAGATAGATAGATAGATAGATAGATAGATAGATAGATAGATAGATAGATAGATAGATAGATAGATAGATAGATAGATAGATAGATAGATAGATAGATAGATAGATAGATAGATAGATAGATAGATAGATAGATAGATAGATAGATAGATAGATAGATAGATAGATAGATAGATAGATAGATAGATAGATAGATAGATAGATAGATAGATAGATAGATAGATAGATAGATAGATAGATAGATAGATAGATAGATAGATAGATAGATAGATAGATAGATAGATAGATAGATAGATAGATAGATAGATAGATAGATAGATAGATAGATAGATAGATAGATAGATAGATAGATAGATAGATAGATAGATAGATAGATAGATAGATAGATAGATAGATAGATAGATAGATAGATAGATAGATAGATAGATAGATAGATAGATAGATAGATAGATAGATAGATAGATAGATAGATAGATAGATAGATAGATAGATAGATAGATAGATAGATAGATAGATAGATAGATAGATAGATAGATAGATAGATAGATAGATAGATAGATAGATAGATAGATAGATAGATAGATAGATAGATAGATAGATAGATAGATAGATAGATAGATAGATAGATAGATAGATAGATAGATAGATAGATAGATAGATAGATAGATAGATAGATAGATAGATAGATAGATAGATAGATAGATAGATAGATAGATAGATAGATAGATAGATAGATAGATAGATAGATAGATAGATAGATAGATAGATAGATACTTTATTTCACTGCTTAGAGCATGGCCCGGTGGCAGCGCTGTCAATATAATATACAATTCTTTACAGTATGATATACAATTCTTTACAGTATAATATACAACTCCTTACAATATAATATACAATTCCTTACAACATATATACAATTCCTTTCATGCACTATGGTAACTATACAGGATTTCTTTTTAACCTCTCTTTGAAATTATTTACATTTGGAGGCAAAGTGTCCAGTAATTCTGCAGTCAAATTGTTCCAGTCATTAATTGTTCTATTGGTAAAGGAAAATTTACCTATATCAGTTTTCTGTTCCCTATTTCTTATTTTTTTAGAGTGATCATTCCTTCCCCTATATGATGGTGTCAACAACCGCTTTGTTATATCTTTCCATGCAGGTTCCCCCTTATATGCTCTAAAAATTGCACATAGCCTTGCCCGTTTTCTACGTTTCTCCAATGATTCCCAGGAGGTAGCAGTGCCTGTAGGGTTTTCAAATCGCATTCCACTATCAACAAATTTAGCTGCTCGTTTTTGGACTCTCTCGAGTGCTTGTTTTTGACCAACCCGATATGGATCCCAGCATGCCGCGCTATATTCTAATATTGGTCGGACTAAGGATGTGTAAGCTAAATTTCGTGATTTCCCATTGCTGCGTTTTAATATTCTCATTACAAAGTGTAATGCTTTGCAGGCTTTACCAGTGACCGAGTTTACATGTTCCCCCCATTCCAATCTTTCATTTATTATTACACCTAGATATCTAGTGCTACTTACCCTGGGTATTCTCTTGTTATCTAATTTATACATCACATTTTCTTCTGTTCTTGTCCTTGAAAATATAATTGTTTTACATTTACTTGGATTTATCTCCATTTGATTGGATTGCGCCCAGAGTTGAATTTTGTTTAAATCTTCTTGTAAATTGTTAACGTCACCTTCGGTCTTGATATTTCTATAGATTATACAATCATCCGCAAAAAGCCGAATTTGTGATGTTATCCCTTTCCATAAGTCATTTACATATGCTAAGAAAAGCAACAGCCCGATCACGCTACCCTGGGGGACACCTGAGGTTACTTCGGTAGGGGACGATAATCTATCTCCGACGCGCACTCTTTGGGTTCGTTCGCTCAAGAATTCCCGAATCCAAATAATCGCTCTGTTGTCTATTTGCATATTGCAAAGTTTTTCTATAAGTGGTCCATGAGGTACAAGGTCAAACGCTTTAGTAAAGTCAATAACTATTGCATGCACTTTACCGCCTGCATCGAGTGCATCAGCTACATCCTGACAAATAGCTACTAGTTGGCTCTCACAAGAGTTTGCATTCCGAAACCCATGTTGTCCTTCAAAGAGCCAGTGTGAATTATCCCATTCTCGTCTTAAGTATTGCTCTATAAGATGCTCGACTTGTGTACTTACTACTGATGTCAAGCTAACTGGCCTATAATTTGTCGCTTTGGTTCGATCCCCTGTTTTATAAATAGGAACGACTATAGCCTGCTTCCAATCCTGCGGTATACTTCCGTTATTTACCGTTATTTCGAATAGCCTCATTATATATGGCACGATTGCCTCCCCTCCAATTTTAAGAAAGTCAGCCGAAATGCCGTCCGGACCGACTGATTTATATTTCCCTAATTTAAATAATCTTTTTCAAATGTCGCTTGGTTTCACGATCATAGGGGGCCCCTCCGTTCTTTTAATACTGGCATTGCTCTTTACCTGAAACACTGAAGCGAATTGCCGATTAAATACTTCCGCTTTTAACAAAGAGTCGGTAACTTGTACATTTCCATTTTTTATACCCGGAATCTCCTCCTTGTTACCCCTGCGCCTTCTCACGAATAAAGTGAGAAATATGAGGGATGTCAAAAGTAATAAAAAATAGATCAGTTATACAAACAATTTGCTAAAAAATGTTGGGAGTGATCAGATCAGCTCCAGGAGAAATAGCTTTAGTAGAATTTGGATAAAAAAGAAAAGGAAAAATAAAAGAAAAAGTATAATTACACTACCCAGCATGAGTTTTACGGCAAAGCATCTGATGAGTGATTATGACTAAATAAGGTCTCCTGATTAATATAATTTTGAGTTGAACTAATGCAAAATGGAATTGTGGTCAGGGGACACTGCAATGAAGTATACAAAAAGGCTTTTTATTTTACAGAAAAGAGCAATTAGAGTGATGTTAGGGCTAAAACCTCATGAATCCTGCAGAAATCATTTCAGAAAATTAAATAGTCTTACTCTGTGTGTGTGTATATATATATGAGGTAATTATTTAAAACATAACGAAAGTAATACAAAAATTAATAGCCAGATCCATGACCATTACACTAGAGACAGCACACAATTCTATTTAATATCACATAGATTACAATTATTCAAAATGAAACCGATGCTTGCTGGTTGTATGTACTATAATAAATTACCAATACACTTACAACAAATACATAGTATAAATAAATTTAAAATTGAACTGAAAAAATATATGGTGCAAGGATGTTTCTATTCGACCGAAGAATTTATGAAGTAGTTTTTTTCGGTACATATACATTATCTGTAGTTAGCTATAAGTAGAATATAAGTAGTACTTTGTTTTTGTGTATCTAATTGACAATGTCATGAATTATTGTAATTTTAATCGACAGCTAAATAAATGAAATGAAATGCTCCACTTATTGCTAGTATTTACCTAGAATGCGTTTCGTTAGGACCTTCCTAACATCATCAGCTGTTGTTGACTAATGGATGTTGGTTTGGTGAACTCCTTGGAGGTGATAGGGATGTCTCTGTCGGTATCTTGATGAACTTGAAGTTTGGGTTCTCTTCAATGGTAGTGTCGAAATAGAACAATTTTCTTTCATATTTCTTTATGAAAATTTTTTCCCACGTGGTTAATGCAGCTGAACCTTGGACACTTTTTAATAAGTAGATTTCTCATTCTATATTGTGATTATCCTTCCAAAAATGATATGCTACTGCCAATTTATCTATTTCTTTGTTCCTGATGTTCCTAAACTGCTCTTTAAGCCTAATGTTCAAATTCCTGCTGTTGTCACAGCCTTTGCAGTTTATCCGGTACCCACCTGATTTTTTGTCTGTAGGTATCTCCTTTGTTATATGTGGTTTCAAAAGGTGTTGTACACTGAATTTGTTCTGTGGGACCAAAGTAATGTTGTGCTCTTTGAAGACTTTTTGGAAAAGGTGTGTAGCTCTGGGATGATATGTAAATTTTCTGTATGAAGTTTTATTGCTGATTGGGGAAAGAGTAGTTACTTGTTTGCATCTTTGTTGTCTTTTGAATTTATCAATTTTCTTTTTGACCAATTCAGCACTGAATTCATTGTATTCTGCAATGTGAATTATATTATTGTACTCTTTGATATATTCCATCTTGTTTAAAGGTACATTAACCAGCCTGCAGAATACAATGGATTCAGTGCTGAATTGGTCAAAAAGAAAATTGATAAATTCAAAAGACAACAAAGATGCAAACAAGTAACTACTCTTTCCCCAGTCAGCAATAATACTTCATACAGAACATTTACATATCATCCCAGAGCTACACACCTTTTCCAAAAAGTTCAAAGAGCACAGCATTACTTTGGCCCCACAGAACAAATTCAGTGTACAACACCTTTTGAAATCACATAATACAAAGAAGATACCTACAGACAAAAAATCAGGTGTGTACCAAATAAACTGCAAAGGCTGTGACAACTTTTACATAGGAAAAACTAAAAGGAATTTGAGCATTAGGCTTAAAGAACATTTTAGGAACATCAGGAACACATGGGCGATAGTGTACCATTTTTGGAAGGATAATCACGATATAGAACGAAAAATCCACTTATTAAAAAGTGTTCTAGGTTCAGCTGCATTAATCATGAAATAAAATGTTCTCATAAAGAAATATGAAAGAAAATTGTTCAATTTCGATACTACCTTTGAAGAGAACCCAAACTTCTAGTTCATCAAGATACCGACAGAGAGGCCCCTATCACCTCCAAGTTCACCAAACCAACATCCATTAATTGACAACAGCTGATGATGTTAGGAAGGTTCTAACGAAATGTGTTCTAGTAAATACTAGCAATAAGTGGAGCACTGAGTACTAGTTCAATTCAAAATTATATTAATTTTGTGCTTCATTGTATCATAGTCCTTACACATTGGAAGGTTTCCTGATTTTAGAAATGTCACCAGTTTTCCTGTATCACATCTAGTTTTCACACTAATCATGATTTACTATCTTAAAATGAATCATGGCGGCTCTGCGCTGCTTTGCTATAGTAGCAAATTGGCTATTAGTGTAGCTGTGCTTTGTTATTCTTGTGTGTGCTTGTCAGTTCAATGCCATTCCATTGAACTCTCCGATATCAGCATATTTTTTGTAATGAAATGTGCTGTTGAAATGCAGAATTGCATTTTTGTAGTTCATGTTGTAGCAAAACTCGTAATGCTGCCTAGACCAGTGACAGTCAGTCAGGTTGTGAGTGTGGTGAACATGTGATCTGTTTATCGAGATGTAACTGTATTGGAACACCACAGTGAAGCGAAAAATTATTAATTTTTAAATGAGTCGTATTTATTACACATCTGCTTCACTTTCGTACCTATTTTGAGGACATGTTTCGCAAATCATCGTTTGCATCTACGGCTCTTATGCGACTAAAGCTTGATCCAGCGGTGTGGGTAATTCTGGGGTTGCTGCTGCCATCTGTTGATTTAGTGATGAACTTAAATGTGGGATTCTCTTCTGGCGGGATTTCAAAGTTCATAAGTTGGTTTTTATGTTTTTCTGTGTATATCTTCTCCCATATGACAAGTTCACTATGTTTTTTTATGTATTTTAGTAATTCTGTGCTATCTTCAATTTCATGATTTCATGATAGCACAGAAGTACTAAAATACGTAAAAAAACATAGTGAACTCGTCATATGGGAAAAGATATACATAGAAAAACATAAAAACCAACTTATGAACTTTGAAATCCTGCCAGAAGAGAATCCCACATTTAAGTTCATCACTAAATCAACAGATGGCAGCAGCAACCCCAGAATTACCCACACCGCTGGATCAAGCTTTAGTCGCATAAGAGCCGTAGATGCAAACGATGATTTGCGAAACATGTCCTCAAAATAGGTACGAAAGTGAAGCAGATGTGTAATAAATACGACTCTCTAAAAATTAATAATGTGATCTGTTATTATTTGAAGCAAAAGGTTGGAAACAGTGATGTATTTAACATTTGAGAGTAATGAGTCGGTAATTCAAAAACAAACATCACTTAAATTATCCTTACTTGGACATGTTTCGGAGAACGTTTTGTTCCCATCGTCAGCAGTTATCCGACTGGTTGGATCCGTGGTTTCTTGAAGTGAGCTGGTTGTCTGTGACGGCATCTGTTGTCTGTGAGATGAACTTCCAAAGAGAGTTTTCAGGCGGCAATTCAAAATTTAAAGTAAATGGTTTGTTTTTTATAATTAGCAACTTTTCCCAAACATCTAGTTCGGCTGCATTACTGGCTGATTTTAATAGTTTTATATTTGGTACAATTTCATGATTGGTAGACCAGAAATGGTGAGCTATTGCTTATTTTTCTATTTGTTTGTATTTCATATGCTCCTGTAACCTAATATGTAAACTTCTTTTGGTTTTTCCTATGTAGAACTTATTGCAATCTGAGCAGTTGATTTTGTATATACCTGATTTCTTGTTTTCAGGTACTGGGTCTTTCAGGTTGTTGCATAATAAGTTTTTTAAACTGAATTTATTTATTGGGGCTAGGGTGATGTACTTCTTGAATATCTTGTTGAATTTATTATGCATTCTGGGATGATATGTGAATTTCCTGAACTGTGTCTTGGTTTTTGATTCTGTTAATTTTATGGTATCCAATATGTGTTTCTGTTTCTTGAATTTCCAAATTTTGTTATCTATTAATTGTTTAATGTATCCATTAATTGCAGCTATGTTAATCATGTGGTTATATTCTTTGTTGTATTCAATCTTTTTCAATGGGATGTTGACTAGTCTATATGCTAAGCTGTCCAAAACTGCATGTTTGTGGGGTGTAGGGTTGTAGCTATCATTCTTGATGTAATTATCTGTATTGGTGCCAAAAGATATGTTATTTAAATTCATGGATTTTCTTCAAATCTAAGAAAGATAAGTAGCCATCTTTTTCTGTCTCTATTGTGAACTTCATTGCTCTATTCTGTTTGTTCAATAGTTTTAAGGAATCTTGTATGAATTTGTGTGAAACAATGGCAAAAATATCATCCACGTATCTATACCAGTATTTGAAGATGAATGAGAAGGATGATGTAATATTTGTTTCAAAGTAGCTCATAAATAGATTGGCTAGGAAAGGTGAAAGTGGATTGCCCATTGTTAAGCCCGAGGTCTGTTGATAGAATTTACCATTGAATGTAAAGAAATTTTGATGTATTTATAAATGAGTAAGTTGTGAGATCTTCTATTTCTTCTGCTGAAATGTTAGTTTGTATGAGCCATTTCTTGAGGAGTAACATGAGTTCAACTGTTGGAATACTGGGAAAAAGAGAGGTGACATCAAATGATACTAGTTTGTCTTCTGTGTCCAAATGCAATTTTGAGATCCTGTCTACTAATTCTAATGAATTTTTAATGGCTAGGCTGTGGAACTGTGGCAGTGATGCAAATGTATGTGCTAGATGTTTGGCTAACTTGTAGGTAGGTGCGTCTATGTTGTTGGTTATGGGCCTCATTTTATCTCCTGGTTTATGAATTTTCGGCAACACATAAAGTCTCGGTAATATTGGGTGGTCTGGTTTGACTTTAGATTTCTGTATATCAGATAATATCCGGACTTCTTTTAAGGTTCTCTCGAATTCTTCCATGCAGAGTTTTAGTGGATCACTTTCCAGTTTTGTGAATTCATTGCTTTGTAACATGTTTTCTACTCTAGAGATGTAATCTGATCTATTTAGGATAACTATTTGGTTGCCTTTGTCCGCTTTTGTGTATATTACTGGTTTTGATTTGAGGGCCTTGAATACTTGTTTGGAAGGGAAATTATTTCTAACGTCTTTCTGTATTGAAGATGAATGTTGTCTTCCGGGCTTATGGGCCGTGGTCTAGAAGTTCTTGAAGGAACCGACGTTTCGCCAGGAGCTGCGCCTAGCATCCTCAGGGTTGATCCGTCTGCTGTAGAAGTCAGGAGTCGAATGCAGCGGTCGCTCGCTCGTGCTGGCTGGCTGTATACAGCCAGAAGGTTTTTGCTGCGTACCCATCCATTAAGGGTTTTACCGCAGGTAGGATTTGTATTGAATTATGTAGGATGAAGGTGATGTAGGTTTTTTGATTGGGAGTTAATTTTGAGGTTATCAAAGTACCTTTGGGTTGAAGGGGAGGATGCAGTACTTAGCACCCAATTTTTGTTTTTGTTTTAAATTTTAGTTGGGGAGAAATTTAGATGCCAAACAGCTTGAAAGAATTATGAGGAGCTCATCTTTAGCTGCTGATAGGGTTAGCTCCTGGGTTATTAGGGTGCCCGCATGCCATACGGGGGACCCGATGGAGTCTAGATCAGCGTCTAGTGGGGTCATAAACAAACAAAAACTCGGAGCTAGCTCCAGTGATAGCAGGGGTACCCCAAGGATCGGTGCTGGGGCCTTTCTTATTTTTAATTTATATAAATGACTTAAGCCATAACTTACCTTGCACTACTATGTTATATGCAGACGACACTACCTTACTGAGCAAAAGCAATAATATCAATACAGTAAAGCAACAAATGCAACTATCCCTAGAAAGTGCAAAAGTCTGGTTCTCCTTAAACAATCTAAGTCTAAATATGTCTAAAACTGAAAATATATTATTTACATTGCAACATAATGATACCCACAGTAATTCAGTAAATCTCTTATGCCCGATTTCACCAACAAATGTTAAGACTTAACACGAGTTTAGCAATAGTTAAAACAAAAATTGCATTTCACCAACAAGTGTTAGCGTAACACTCGTGTTAAATCTCATGTTAAACTAACAAGCCGAATTTCTAATGTTAAGTCCTTAACAATTGTAAATAGTCAAGATGGCGAGCATGAACTCAGCTGTTGATGTCGATTTGCTATATTTAAGACCGTCTAAATGGCATTCATAATAGAGTATGGCCTATGAGGAGAAATTATTTTGAGGAACTATCCGAAAAATATTGTTTTTTGGAGGTATAGACTGTCGAAACATGTTGCTATGAAGGTTACTACGGAAGTACAAGAGAGGTTAGAACATGCATCGAAAGGAATATGGCGATCTCGCCTTTGCTTCAAGTATCAATAACCTTGCAATTTTATAATTCACTGAATTATGTGGATAATACATTGTCCACCTGCCATCTTGAAACGTTTAAGTCACTTGTTCTTCTTCGCACCTCGTTTTAAATTTACGTAATAATGAGTTAGAATATACATCGAAAGGAATATGCCGATCTCGCCTTTGCTTCAAGTATTAATAACTTTGTGATTTTATAATTCACTGAATTATGTGGATAATACATTCTTCACCTCCCGTCTTGAAACGTTTAAGGCACTTGTTCTTCGCACCTCGTTTTAAATTTATGTAATACTGACAAGTTGTTTGGTGCATTTGAATTAAATTAGTTTCCAATATTTTCCCCTCTTTTACATTCACTGCATCTGTCCTCTTTATTTTCACGATATCTTTACACTTTGTCACCCTTTCAATTAACAATTCTTTTTCCGTCGATGAGAAATTTGTCTCACGGCTTTATTTATGATTTTGTTCATCCGCCATTTGTGCAGACAAAAATGAAAACAAAAGCGCATCGGAGTACGTTCAGAAAATCATCCATAGCCTTCTATAACTGTGATATTTACAAGTTTCTTGGCGTTAACACAGGTTTGTTAACATTTTAAGAAAACAGGTTGGTAAAATGCAAGAAATTTAACATTAGTTTTAGCGCTGTGACAATTGTTACATTACATTTGTTAACGTCGATTTTAACATCTGTTGGTGAAATCGGGCATTAGGATTACATTTAGACAACAGACTAACATGGGAAACACACATACTTTATCTTTGTAAAAAGCTTGCTAGAATCTGGCATCTTCTAGGGAAACTAAAGAAATGTGTTAGTCGAGATATGATAATAACGTCTTACTATGCCTTCTTTCATCCACATATACTGTATGGGGTTAGGCTTTGGAGTAATTGTGCTACCTCGAAAAATGCATTCATATGGCAAAAGAAATCTCTCAAACTAATTCTAGGATTAAGACAACAGGATACATGTAAGCCTAGCTTTATAGACTATAAGATAATGACTTTACCGTCAATGTATATATACACCAATATCATACACATTAAAGAAAATCAAAACTTATTTATAAATCGTTCCTCAGTACACAGTTATGACATTCGATGCGAACATAATTTAGATACACCTCACAACCGATTGAGCAAGACCATAAATAGCCACTGTTATCAACAGTTAAAATTATTCAATAAGCTTCCCCTGGAAATAAAAGAACTGCCACAAAACATTTGTTATAGTATTAAAAAACTGGTTTAAACAAAAAGCATTTTATACTGTACAAGAATACTTAGAATATAACATACATGCTAGTGAATTTATGTAAAACTATTGTAAATTATAGTAGTAGGTACCTAATTGTTTAATTTTATTATTACTATAGTAAAGTTAACTTACGATAATTACCAGCTTAAGCCATGCAAATAATCTGATTTCACCTAGAATTTTATATGCATTAATTTGTAAAGCTTCTTACGTGTAAATACATTGTAAATACTTTTTATAACTGACGAAACCTATTGCTTCTTGTAATCTTAATGGTGAATAAAGGATTATGATTATGATTATTTAACTAACTCGACACAAAACATACAAATTGGACAATTTTGAAAGTAGCTAAGTACAGAAAATAGTATCTGACACAAACAAGCTCTACATAACCTGAAACCTGATGTATATCCAAATTGCTAATCTCAGAAATATACTGTATATAGCAACGCTGAACATAACAAAATTTCCGATACAAACTAAAATAGCCATTCAAGAATTTTTACTTACAAGAGGTAAAGAAAACAATAGAGAAAACTGTAAATTAATACTTGTGCCACAAACATATTCTGCAAAGGCACTAATATTTTTAATTTTTTTTTTCAAAGATTAGGACTGATATGAACAACATTTACACAGCTTATGCAGCATTATCAACATGCCCCATGGTACAATGCTCACTCAAATTCTACAGTCGGCGAGAAATTGCCTTGTGATTGACACATGCAGTGTGTGTCAGCTGGCAAAGGCTTGTCAAGTTGCTGACCAGTCAGATAATCAGAATGGTTACTGTCTGAAGATTAACTTTATTGGCACTGCAATGGCTATGTATTCAATGGAAATTTACATGCATTTTTAAACTGATCTGATTCTTAGTGTGCAAGCATTTCATTTAGTAACGTGTTCAGTATTGTTATGCACAATTTTATATCTCACAGACATCAGATTATCTAGGAATGCAACTGTTGCTGATGGACAGTCAGTAAATATGGCAACACCATAGGGAGACAGCCAGTTGGCAACAGGGTTGTCAGTCACAAGATAATTTCTCATCAATTACAGATACTGCCTGGTTAATAGCTTTAATATTTATCAGACTAGCAATCAATATATATCATAACCAGAGAGCTGAGCACAAGGCTACAGCATAGAGTGGGGTTTTCCATGTTGAATTGAAACCAGCTGATTAGTATATTATGTGAGAACCAATAGTTGACCCATTTTATGTTTAGTAGTGTCATGCAGTTTTTTCAGTGCTTAATACTTTCACTTTCCCTGCTACATATTCTAGTACACAACTAAGTAAAATAAAATGTATTTATACAACTTGCTATTTACAATACTTTATACACATTCCATAGATATTTTTCTTAACCTAGTTGTATAAATTGAAAGTGTCATCTTTTACACTAGCTAGCTCAGCCTGCTTGGTGCCCCGGCCTTCTAGAATTTCTGAGTAGCAAAGTCTCCATTTTATCATTTACTCTTTTTTACTATCTCCCCTTGTTGTCCCAGTGTTTTTTCCTTTCCAACCATTACTTTTCTCATCCACTTCTCTTTAGTTTTCCAAAACAGTTCCCAATATTTCAATTTCTATTTTCATTTTTCTCTAAAACCATATTTATAGCTATCAACTCACTGACTGATAGAGACTGTTTGGGTTCTGGTTTATTTTCGAACAATCTAGAAATTATCAGTGAAGTATTTAAAGAGGCAATGATTTGCCAAGAGGTGAGTTGCAAGTTGTTGTTGTTGTTGTTGTTGTTGTTGTTGTTGTTGTAGTAAAGACATGTAACAAGAGTGAGTCGCGAGCGGTAAGCGGAGAACAGCTGAGAGTGTTGTAAACTGAACGCTGTTTGTTATTGTCATCGACCTTGGTGCTGTAGATTGTGATATGTGATGTAATTCCGCTGTTACGGAGTGTATTTCTATGCAAATAAAGAACATTTAAAAATTCAGCAAATTGGACTTTTAATTCTACGAACCCACAAAGGCACAGTATTTTCTTTTGGCTGATAAAGCTGTCACAAAATAACACTTCACCATCCATGTAGAAAACATTGAATTCAGATACATTCTGTCTTAAATGACAAGATTTAGAGGGCTTTATTTTAGTCTTGGCTGAATGAAACTACGAAAACTACTGAACTTTTCTCTCACAAAATCAGTAAATGCTGCAACTACAATATGCACAGTTGAGGTAAGAAACAGACTTCTAACATGTACAGTCACCGCGATGGAAATCTTTACATTTTAAACGCAAGGAAAATCTTTACATATACAATGCTCTCAGTTTGTGCTTCTCCCACCATTACACAAAAAGGCGGGTGCAGCTGCAAATCCCTGATTCTCAAGTGCACAGTAACAACTTCCTTTCATTAGCAGCCCAGGTCTAAGTCTGCCTCTGGTATTTGTGTACAGCAAGTTGTTTATTGTGTGTTGTCATCCGATTTTTGATCTCAGTGCTGTTTTTGAAGGTGCATATTTCTGCATCCAATACATAAAATGGGATGCAAGAAGCTCACTTGTGAGGAAGAGACTCATGCTTTAACTCTGTTAGAGGTAGGTACCTCTGTAATTCGTAAAGCTGCTGATCTAAAGGTTTCAAAACAAGCCATTTACGACCTAAAAAAACGCAGCAGCACCTTTGCCACGTGGCACCACACCAACTTGAAAGACAGGCTCAGGTGGTAAAAGAAAGACTTCTCCAAGGACTGATGACCTAAAATGTAAAGTGATAGCTAATCTATGGATTACAGGAGCAGGGTTAGTAAAAAATCGTCCAGAACTGCTCGAAAGTGTTGCAATCTGGACTATTCAGCTTTGGCTTCAAAAAGACTTCGGTTTAGCATTTTGGTGTGCTACCAAGAAGCCTCTTCTAACTGAAGCGATGATGAAGAAAAGAGTACATTTCTGCAAAGCATATCAGCACTGGACATCAGAGGACTGGCGCAAAGTAATGTTTTCTGATGAAAGCACTTTCAAATTGTTAGAGAAAAGTCCAAAAAGGTGAGAAGGCCAAAAAATGTGTCATGGTATGATCCAAAGTTTACAGTAAAAACATAAACATGCAGAAAGTGTGATGGTATGTGGTGCGTTTAGTGGTAATTGTGGTTGAGGTGGCTTGTACTTTCTCCCTAAAAATGTAACAATGAAGGGAAATAACTATTTAGAAGTTTTGCAACAGCATTTGGTCACTTGTTGGCCAATTCATCAGTGGCAGTTCTTTATGCATGATGGTGCCCCTGCTCATAGAACAAAGGTTGTTCAGAAATTCCTAAAAGACAATAATATACCTGTACTTGACTAGACTGGTAACTCTCCTGACCTAAATCCAATAGAAAATGCTTGGGATCAAATGAAAAATAAAATAGAAGAGCTGCAACTATAAAATATTAAGGAGCTGCAGGAGGTGTTGAAAAATTATGGGTGGAAATTGAGACGGAAACCTGAGGCTATAAGCAACTGTGGTAAGATAAAACTACATTAACTAAAGAATGTGTCCACATAAGCTAAACGCGCGAGAAAAGGGTGACGAAGAAGAAAAAAGTCCCCTAAAGAATGTGAGAAAAAGTCAGAATATATCTTCCCATGACCCCAAGGGTCAAAGCCCGGTGGGACAAAAAACTGAATTTTCCTAGATATAGGAAGGGGTGAAAGAAGATTAAATATGAAGAAAACAAACCTCCAATCAAAATTGCTATGCATCACGTGATATGGGCGGAATAGTCAAGAAATAGGAAAGGGGCGTGAATAGATAGTCCGCGGTCGAAAAGGACGCAAAGAGAGCAGAAAAGGCGCGACACTTCATCTTGGGTCGTTTCGGACGAAGGCGGCGTAAAGTGACGAGAGATTGCAGAGTGAAATTTACAATTAGATGCGGGAAAGTGAAACGTGGGCAACTTGAATGAAAGAGTGATACTGACGTCATAATGAGCATCTGTGTTGAGGAGCAAGCTGTGATCTAAATGTCCTATAAATAAACTGTTGGGAGAAGTCAAGGAATCATAGTGTATTTCCACTTAAATGTCGGACCCTGGGACAGAGTACACTTATGCTCACCCATACTGACAACGGAGAGAACTTAGTCCGGAGCATAATCGGTCTGTCCCTGATTGCATCCTATTCCAATAGGATCCTTTTATCCACCGATTCCCGCTTCAAAATGAACCAAAATTACTTTGAAAATCTAGCAGATTCGATGATCAGGAGACTCATGAAGGTGATACAAGTTAAGGGATATATGACCAAGTACTAATTGTATGGAGAAGTTCAAAATAAAACCATGTTAAGTCAGTGTTTGTTGTTCTTATTACCATGTAAAGATTTTCATTGCTGCCACTGTACATTGTCAACCCACTGTACAAATATCCACTTATTTCATTAGATTAAAAATAAATGTTAAATATTAAAAGCAGAAGCATTATTAACAGTGAAGTATTCTTCATTTTTGAGTTTGATTTATGAGTCACTGTTTACACTCAACTTCACTTACTGTGTTGTTGTATAATTGAAACGTTTTCAAGATCATTCGATCTCATCCTCAGCTGTTTGGTGACTCTCGTGATTCTCTTGGTCACGTGACTCATAAATCAAACTAAAAAATGTTAAATACTTTTGGTTAATGTAATTTCTGACAAAAAAAAAAAAAGACCAGAAAATGAATCAAAATGAAAAATAGTGAACAAAATAGGACGAGAAAATTGAAAAAATGACCTGAATCTTCAGAAACAAATATGATAAATGCCCAATAAATTTAATAGTTTTATAACCAGAGATTCGTGTTAATGATTTTAATACATAAGAGCAACACATGCTGCATAAGATAAAAAAGATGACATCAAAATGTGAGCTGTGGTTTCACTATCGTCATTATTATTGGTATTATTATTAGTCAGTATTTTATATGTGTAAAATTGAGTTTCATATCTACACATCAGAAGCATATATCTACTATATGTACTTGCGTGCTTGCTAAAAAGTGTATCGATACCAGCCAATGGTCATTGTGACTAAAAAATTTGTTGTAAAATAAGAATGTGTATGGTTAATTCATAGAATAAATATAAAAATAAATTAAGATAGAGAAAGTTGTGTGATCGTAACATACAGATTTTTTCTTTTTCTTTAGGTATTATTCTGCTTATTTTTTATCTTATGTTTAAAATGTTAGCCACATTCACATTTCATTTTGAATAATCTACATAATAAACAATACATACAATGAAGCTTCTATCATGTTCAAGAAGTGACTCTTTTCTACTAAACATTTGTATTCATTAGGACCCAGTTGTCAGAGTTAAATAATGAGTTGCAGTTAACTACAAGAGGTATGCTTCTATACCATACCTCACAAACGCACACGTGCACGCTCACTCACTCACTCACTCACTCACTCACTCACTCACTCACTCACTCACTCACTCACTCACTCACTCACTCACTCACTCTTGTGTCTCTGCCTCACATTCAAGAGATTCCAAGTTTGAATCTTGGTCAAGGTGAGTTATCTGGATAAGGTAGTTTCTGGGGTGTTCCCTTATTCTGAAAGTTGGATGTCTGGTAAATCTATTTCACCCATTTCATTCATTGTCTTACATGACTTAATGTTGGAGGACAAAAAAAAAAAAAACACCAAATACACTGACACAGTGTTCTGGATTTGTTTTTCACTTTCACACATTACCTTCCCTGAGTCAATCAAAACTCTAATGGTTATCTGTTTCACTATAGCTGCCTGTCTCTCTCTTCATCTGAGATATTTGCATCAGGATTGAAATAGTGTGGCATACATTATAATTGTATTTAATAGTTAAAAGGTCCAGCTTTTTTCATTTTAATCCATTTTATAGAAAGTACATGTAAGTATAAATAAGACATATATTCCTGTGCATTGAAATCATGTAATAGATTGTGGACAGCAATTCAAAGTGGCAAGCTTTTGAATATGTTGCAGATTGTGTGGGGAGAAACTTTGGAAATATATTATGTAAATTATGAAACATAATTTTTCAAAATAATGTATGTTTTATTAATCACAATGTTTGCCTGACTTCCCCTACTCCTTAGGGGTACAAATTAGAGCTTTAAAACATCATATTTGTAGCATTATGACCATTACTGTCAATTGACCATTTTTGTCACACAAAAAAAAATGTTATGTTTTCACACATCAGATTTGTTGGAAATATTGTCACATTATCTCAGTGAAGAAATATGGCATTTCAAAGCAGCATATGGCAAGCCACTTTTAAAGATTTGACCTGCAAGCCCCTACCCCCTTATTCCTACACAGAGATATTTAATGAAACAATTAATGTGAACTTTTATCATCAATTAACATCAATTAACATGAAATAGACAAATAAGTTGAATAGAATGTCTTGTAGAAGCTGTAGAGAAGTAAATGATAGTGGGTAGAGAAAGTCATGTGATTGTAATACATCAGACTTTTTATTTGAAGTGCTACCACAAATGGTTCCCCCCCCACAATTTTATGAAAATATTATGGAATCTCAACTCCTGCTTATAGTGAGTTTATTGATCAATTTTAAAGGTTTGACTCCTGCTTCACTCTCCTTTATCCCCCTTGTACTTACATGGGAAAGTGTAATTAAAGTATTTCCATAAATATTTACATTTATTAACATGTATATGGAAGATTGACTTATGAATGGTTTGTAAAAACTGCGTAAGAGTAAATAAGAGTGACTGGAGAATGTGAGACGTGAATGTAACATCAGATTTTTCAATTAAACCTCTAACCAATTCTGTTGTCATAGCTTGTGCTGCCAAAATATACAGAAGAAAACATTAGCGTGACTTCCTTCAGAAGGGAATTAAAGTCACTAGTCCAGGTCAGAGATATACTGCATGTAAAACAACCTCAAGCCTGTTAAGGAGACCTCTGAGGAAAATCAAGCAGTTCTTCATTCCCAATATGGAATGGGATGCTGAGAACCACAACAGTTAGAGAACTTGCATAAATAAAAACTCAGTTTCAATTTACACAGAAGAAACAGCACTCTGGGTCAAAATATTATTTCAGTGGAGCACAAAAATTGTAATAAAGTAGTGTATAAACTGTAATGGACAGTTGTTTGTGAAAGGTTTTAAAAAATAAAATTATTTTGGGCCGTGCCATGGTAAAGTGGTTAGACTGCTCTGCTCTCACCAAGGTGTCCTGGGTTCGATTCTAGGCAACCAGAAAGTGAGATTTGTGGGGGACAGCACAGCGCTGGTGTGGGTTTCCTCCAGGTCCTCTGGTTTCCCCAACCAACATTCCACCAATTGCTCCATCATTCATCTTTCCTATCTTTCATTTCACTCTCATACTATCATTCACGTCTCTCGCTCTCATCCCAGCATTGGGCTGGCCCCTCAACCCTGGTTTCCTCTATTAGGTCAATGCTTTGACTCCCTCTTGCTGACTTTTCGGGCCAGTGGGCATGAACAGCTTATATCACCAGGATCGGTGATGAAGGGCGAGGGGAAAAAAAGATTATTTTGTTTGTTAACACTATCAATTACCAGGATCATATCATTACCACCAGTATGCCAGATTTTGTCTTGCAGGAGTTCTTTACAAGCTAGCAAATCTATCGAGATGAGGCTCTTTCTTTCAAGCACACTTAAAATCCACTAGTCTGGAGTGGGTTTGAACCCACAACCTTGGGATCAGTGGACTAGCACCTAACCAAATGAGTCCCTCAGATTGACTTAGTGAAAAGTGAACTGTATGTGGTTGGCAGTGCTCTGAATTAGCAGTTAACAACTGTTTACCACTGGGAGTATTTCAATTTTAGGTTAATCAGAAACTTTTGCTCTTATTTTCATTTATTACTTTAAACCTTATTTCTATTTGTAGTAGGTTAGCTAATGACATACTGCCTGCCTCGGTAGAGTAGATGATAACTTGTCTGCCTCACGTTCAAGAGGTCCCGATTTCGAATCTTGGTCAGGGCGAGTTACCTGGATAAGGTTTTTTCCAGGGTTTTCCCTTATCCTGAAAAGCGAATGTCAGGTAACTCTAAGCTCCATGGACCCCGAACTCATTTGAGCATCATTCATTACGTAGCTGAACCAACAAATATATTCATATTTTATGGTTCCATCATTAGGTGAGATGACTTATGGTTAATGTTTCCTCAGTCACTGCACAATATTGTTACAATTAAATAGATTTCCATAATACTCACAATGTCCCAGTGTATGCTGTGTTTGGGAGCAATCAGAGACTACCTTCCTTATAATTTGCAAAGAGCTTATTGTTCATTCCACATGATGTACCATGCTGCTACCATGTGCTGCCATCTGCGATCAGCTTTGTTTTATAAGATTGATGTTATAAAAATGACTGGAACATTGTTGCAAGATGGTAGACTATGTGGAAATGATCACAGGGAGCCATGTGGCCATTGTTTGGCAGCCTGTTGCACTACAGTTATTTCTGGCATAAATCAAGAAATAATGTATTGGAAATAGAAAAGTATTTAGGTTTAATGAGAAATAAATGGTTAAAAAAACTAGAAATAAGGATACTCAGGATAATGTAGATTGAGGACTAAAAGTGGTAAATAGGGCTATATACAGTATGCGCAAGATGAGTTGACCGCTGGATTTACGGTGTGGTGCGGGCAGTTGGGAAGAGGTGAGAGCTAGCACTCTTTTGTTTCTACAGTATGGTCAACCTTGAAAAACATAGTTCAGCAAAATAGCGTGTAAGATAAGCGAAGATATTACAAGTAGCATTGCATTAACTGAAAACATTCCTTACTTGCCCACGCCAGCTCAATTGCATTCAGATCACAGTTATATGCAGGTAGACGAATAATGTGTCCCCTTTCGAGAGCCATAACATCCACAAATGCTCATACAAATATAAATCATTTTCAAGTAAATGCAGATGTACATTACCACCACACTCGTAACAAGGATGAACTGGCAATTCGAGCGCACCAAACAAGCCTTTATGAAGGAAGATTTAACTACAAAGGTATAATGTTATATAATGAACTTCCAAATTCATTTAAACAAGCTGCAACCAAACAAGCCTTTATGAAGGAAGATTTAACTACAAAGGTATAATGTTATATAATAATCTTCCAAATTCATTTAAACAAGCTGAATCATTAAAACACTTTAAGAATAATGTTAAGAAGTTTTTGCATGATTACTGTTTTTATACGGTTAATGGATTTTTAGAGCTATAACCATGTAAATGAGCACTGGGAGCGTAGTACATTCACAAACCTGTAATATATTATGACATTTCTTGTAGCAAATTAGTCCATGCAAATACCACATGAAACCATAGAAAAGCTGCTTCCTGTGTATATTGTATGTAATCAATTTGACTTTATGTATATACTGTATTTATACATTTTGAAATGTCTCATAACATATATATGTTGCTAAGGACGAACTAAAATTCTAATTCTAACATACGATTATTGTAAACTGGTTAGCTAATTAACCTCCAAATTGATCAAAACTAAATATGGCAGACATGATAAAGCTTAGCTTATTAGCCACTAGATGTCAGAGTATAGCGCATTTCAAATTTCAAAGTTGTCATCTATGTTTACGGAGTTAAACGAAACTTATCAAATGAGGACTTTGAGCCCGATCGCTCTTCTTATCGAGCACATATTTTGTGTGTGTGTGGGTGTGTGGGTGTGGGTGGGGGTGGGTGCGCGCGTGCGTGGGTGTGTGTAAGGATATATAGGCTATAGCGCAATGATGTTAGAATCTATGTGCCCAAGGAAATTCAGCAACTCAATAGAGAATTATTTGATATGTAACTTGAGATATGTAGGGGTATATATAAGATAAACATTATTAAATTGTAAACATATAAGAATTTGTATGTATAATGAAGTTTAATAAATTTATATTTATTCATTCATTCATCATTATTTCTGGCATTTGCCATAATGGTACAAACATTCTTAATGCACATCACACCAATGATATTGTTCAGGGGAGTGTTTGTTTTGGATGATGAGTGAATTGTGCTGGTTCTCCAGTACCTTGAACTACACTGTCAGATAAAGATTATTATAATACTTGGTTAAAAATGCACTTGGAAAATTACAGATGTGAGGTTTAATTATTTTTGATTCATTAAAATTAATCAAGCACCATAGGTTATAATTCCTTTTATGAAAGAGTTGAAAACAGTGTTGTAATAAATTAAATTTAAAGGGCATCAATTAATGACACTAAATAACCCTTTTAAATTTTCCTTTCATGGAAATGTTGAAAACAGTGTTGTAATAAATTAAATTTAAAGAGAGTTGATTAATGACACTAAACAACACTTCAATAGTCACCAAATAGCTGAGGATGAGATCGAATGATCTTGGAAACGTTTCAGTTATACAACATAGTAAGTGAAGTTGAGTGTAAACATAGATACTCATAAATCAAACTAAAAAAAAAAAAAAAAAACTAATATTTTCCCGGAACATGTTTCAGAGGCTATTTGCCTCCATTATCAACTGGACATAGACTGGTTCTCAGTGGTGTAGCTGGCAATATTTTGTCAAAGGTCTTCTCAGGTGGTGGTTCGAGGAACTTGCTGAACATATCTTTCTGGGATATGTCGAAATTGAATACTTCGTTCCTATTTTTTGAAATGAAGATTTGCTCCCCCAGAAAGATTTGTTCAACAAGTTCCTCGAACCACCACCAGAGGAGACCTATGACAAAATATCGTCAGCTACACCACTGAGAACCAGTCGATGTCTGGTTGACAATGGAGGCAAATAGCCTGAAATATGTTCTGGGAAAATTTAAAAAAATTTAACCATAGGTTATGTTATGTTTCTTCTTCGTGATCCATTGTTTATTGAAAAAATGATAACAAAATGAGCCAAGCATGAAAGTAGCCGGCACTTAACACATGGTGCCAGCTACATAGCAAGTTATGTGGAAATTTGACTCGTGTTAATAGGAGCCATCTGCTACTACTGTTGTTAAGTTTGAGCATTCAGTGCTTGATTTGTGTTATTATTTGTGTAAAATAAGCTAACACAGCAAGCATTTACTGTTTATAGTAATGCCAAGGTCTTGCCTCAACTAAGTACAAAATATTCTGGGAATAAGCCTGAGAGATACAACATTACAAACTACAGTAGCAGCATCCCATGTTATATGAAAATGATACAGATTATCTGGATAGTCAAAATTAAAAAATTCAGTGCCATGGTTGGGATTTGAACTATGGATCTCCCAGTCTCTGTCCAGTTGCTCTTAACCATTGAGCTACCATGGCCAACATGCCTTCATGACAATAAATTCTCCAACTGACTTGTATCACTCATAAATTACAGATTATCCATTATTAAGATAGTGTATTCAATACATGTGAGTACTATAAATGTTGTCTGCCTTCAGAGTGGATATCTTTGTGCAGAGATAAACCAGACTACTGTGAAATCTAGGAATGTAGCCCTTCATTTATATCCCACAGCCTCCTTTCTATCTAAATGTAAAATTAACCAGGAAAGTTAGAATTTCCTTTCATGGAAGTGTTGAAAACTGTTTTGTTGTAATAAATTAAGTTTAGGGTGAGTCTATATGTGTTTGGAGGAATTTAGTAACAGTGACGTCAAAATTAATCTCAGAAACTATTTGTAGTTGGTTTATTAATACTCGTCAAGTAAATGACAAGTATTAATAAACCAACTACAAATAGTTTCTGAGATTAGGGTGAGTCGATTAATGACAATAAACAACACTTTTAAATTTCCCGGAACATGTTTTGGAGGTTGCTTTTCTCCATTGTCAACTGGACATCGACTGGTTCTCTGTGGTGTAGCTGGCGATATTTTGTCAGAGGTCTCTTCTGGTGGCAGTTCAAGAAACTTGCTGAACAAATCTTTCTGGGGGATGTCGAAATTGAATACTTTGTTTCTATTTTTTGAAATGAAAATTTGTTCCCATGTGTACAGTTCTTGTTTTCCTGTTGTGTGTTTAAGTAGTTTTGGTTCTGGATTTTTCCCAAAAATGTGTGGCAACTGCCAATTTTTCTAAATTGTTTGTATTTTATGATTCTAAAGTGTTCCTTTGCTCTTGTTTCTAAATTTATTTTGGTTTTTCCTATATAAATTTGACTAGTCACAGCATTCAATTTGGTATATACCAGATTTTTTGTCAGATGGAATGACATCTTTGATGTTTGTGCATATTAGGTTTTTCAAGGAGTAATAGTTAACTGGTGCTAGTTGAATGTTCTGTTTTTTGAAGACTTTTTTGTATTTATCAAAGGCCCATGGTCATTTTAGTTTCTGTAGCTGAGAGTGTTGTGGTTTCCTTTAGTAGCTTCTTCTGTTTTGCTAAGTTCACTTTCTTGTCTACTAATGATTTGGGAAAGTCATTTTTTATGCTATTTCAATTTTTTTGTATTGTTTTGTATTCTTCTGTTGTGAGAGGGATTATTGAACATTGCCTGTTTTTGAGATCTTGGATTGTAGCCATTAGCTTGTAGTTGTCTGTTGGTTTTCTGTAAATGCCAAAGTTTATTCTGTTTTTACTTCTGATTATTTTTAGATCCAAAAATGGTAATTGCTCATCTTTTTCTATTTCTACAGGTGAACTTTATGCTTTTTGCTTGGATGTTTAAAAGTTTGAAGTGCATCACTGATGTGTCTTTTTGGTACTATTGCAAAGATGTCATCTACATCTACAGCTGGAATTGTTCTCTCAACAAGAATATGAATGAATGTTGTTTATGACTTACATTTAGTAAAGCAAAGATTTATAAATACCATGTTCATGGGTTCTTCTTCTTCTTCTTCTTCTTCTTCTTCTTCTTCTTCTTCTTCTTCTTCTTCTTCTTCTTCTTCTTCTTCTTCTTCTTCTTCTTCTTCTTCTTCTTCTTCTTCTTCTTCTTCTTCTTCTTCTTCTTCTTCTTCTTCTTCTTCTTCTTCTTCTTCTTCTTCTTCTTCTTCTTCTTCTTCTTCTTCTTCTTCTTCTTCTTCTTCTTCTTCTTCTTCTTCTTCTTCTTCTTCTTCTTCTTCTTCTTCTTCTTCTTCTTCTTCTTCTTCTTCTTCTTCTTCTTCTTCTTCTTCTTCTTCTTCTTCTTCTTCTTCTTCTTCTTCTTCTTCTTCTTCTTCTTCTTCTTCTTCTTCTTCTTCTTCTTCTTCTTCTTCTTCTTCTTCTTCTTCTTCTTCCTCTTCCTCTTCCTCTTCCTCTTCCTCTTCCTCTTCCTCTTCCTCTTCCTCTTCCTCTTCCTCTTCCTCTTCCTCTTCCTCTTCCTCTTCCTCTTCCTCCTCCTCCTCCTCCTCCTCCTCCTCCTCCTCCTCCTCCTCCTCCTCCTCCTCCTCCTCCTCCTCCTCCTCCTCCTCCTCCTCCTCCTCCTCCTCCTCCTCCTCCTCCTCCTCCTCCTCCTCCTCCTCCTCCTCCTCCTCCTCCTCCTCCTCCTCCTCCTCCTCCTCCTCCTCCTCCTCCTCCTCCTCCTCCTCCTCCTCCTCCTCCTCCTCCTCCTCCTCCTCCTCCTCCTCCTCCTCCTCCTCCTCCTCCTCCTCCTCCTCCTCCTCCTCCTCCTCCTCCTCCTCCTCCTCCTCCTCCTCCTCCTCCTCCTCCTCCTCCTCCTCCTCCTCCTCCTCCTCCTCCTCCTCCTCCTCCTCCTCCTCCTCCTCCTCCTCCTCCTCCTCCTCCTCCTCCTCCTCCTCCTCCTCCTCCTCTTCCTCCTCTTCCTCCTCTTCCTCTTCTTCCTCTTCTTCCTCTTCTTCCTCTTCTTCCTCTTCTTCCTCTTCTTCCTCTTCTTCTTCTTCCTCTTCTTCTTCTTCTTTCATGGCTTAATTAGACATTAGCCTGCTTTGGTTTCTTATTTCTTGAAGCCATCTTTTCTGGGGACATCCTATTCTATGAGACTGATGAGAAAGTTTAATTTTACATGGCAGGTTTCCAGCCCAGCGCATAACCTCCAACTTGGAGGACCAGAGGTTCATGGGTTATAATCATAAATTGTAGCTTAATACCAAATTATCTACATAGCTTCTGTGTGAGCAGAAATGTGTATTTGATGTTCTGCCACTTGGTGCAGTTTTATTTAAGACTGGGAACAGTTAGCATTAAGTGTTTTTCTAAGTGCAATAATTTCAGCAATACCTTAACAGCACTAAGCAACAGTGTTTAATTTCATGAAACAGTGCTTAGAAATATGTGCTAGTTTTAGCAACTCAAGTCCTAAAAGTTGAACTTCACACATTTCCATTTTTCAGGCTCATTGTTGTTAAATATTATTCTGAGGAATTAATCATATTTGGCGAGGTGTCTCAATTTCAGTAACACTTGTGAAGTGGGTTGCTGTTCCACACCCATATCTATTGAGATATATTATGATAAATTCCCCCCAAGTGAAAAACATTTCTAGCTTCAAAATGAGAACTATTTATTTGTCCTAATAAGTGGACCACCATATTTTATTTTTTATTCAAATACTGTTGTTGTTTTCAAATGCTAGGCTTTGGCAATGTAGTTTTCTGTAGTTTTTGGAATTTTTGGATCATTTTGTGATTCTTTAATTTGGATTGACCTCATTTTATATGAACTTATTGCATATAATGCTGCTTTAGAATCAGAAAGTATGACAGCATTTTTGAATTTATCTATTCTGTATAGAAGTTGTTGGAGCAAAATATGAATAGCCGTTACTTCTGCATCAAAATTTGTTGTTATTCAAATACTCTAAGGTGCATTCATCTATTCAGTATTGTACCACTCTAACAATAAAGGGTGAAACAGTGCTGAAGGACAGCTATTCCTTCATTTGTCTGAAAACTTGTCTATTGTAACATTTATCTTCACAACAGCATATTCTTTTATTCAACTGAGTTAAGAAGTATAATTTTTAATGCCATACTAAAGTAAAACTGTTCATTTACAACAAACTTTCTAAAGTATGACTGGCCCAAGTATAAGACATTTTGAAGAGTGTGCTTGACAGACTTTCAGAATGAATGAATCTATAAAAAAGCTTTTCTGTATTTAAGTTGAAAAAGACAGTATCAATAAAATTTATTTAAATGTATATTTAATTTTGCGTAAACTATGAAGGATTGTAATATCATTAAATGTAATCTTTTTTTCTTTTTTTGTAATTTGATATGAAGTGAGGAGCATTGTATTATTAAGTGTAGTCAGATTCGCCTAATTAAGAATTAAAGATCTCTTGCACTGTAACAGATAAACTCCTAAAGAAAGAGTTAATCCATTACTGCCAAATGATATACTCAGAAATTTCTGCAATAAACAATTAAAAGAAAAAAGGAATTTTCAATCATTGTTTGTCCAGCATTGATATATTATGCATGTACTTACTATAGCTTTTCTGAATGATGAGCTTAGGCCTTGTTATTTGATTGGTCTTACAGTGCAAATTGTAAATTTTGTTTTAGGACCATGGAGACTGATGAATTATACAGCAGTATTAGGACTGGACTTCTGGATGATGTGTATGCAGAGAATGTCCTCACAAGCCGCCAAAAACAAATGAAAGATGTTGCAAAATGAAGCAGAAATGTATAATCTGGGCATTGGTGGAAATGCTAGGTAATGTGCATTAAAATTAAAAGTCCGTGAATCTGTAAGCAAAGAAAACCTTGGCAGAAACAATCATTATTATGAATATTTGTGGTAAGCAAGTGCATAGATTGTGTGTGCATTTTGTTTAAATCAAATGTTACATTAAATGAGTCTTGTCTCTTTTGCTTCTGAAAGCATGAAATATACAGGGCCAGTATTATATATGGTAATTGTCTCCATGGGCTTGCTCCACTGTGCAAGTGAAGCGCCAGCGGCTGTTAACATTACACCATTGGAGATGGAGTAAAAAACCCTTACCTTTAAGCAAGTGCTGGAAATGTTGACTTGCTCTCAAACAGGCAGCATATCTGTAAAAATGTTCTTGCTTACTTCATTAAGCTCAGCTCATCTCTTGTTATTTCTTGCACAATGTTATTACTAAATTTCGTGTTGTACAAGGATTCGAATGATGCACTTTGTCTTTCAAAACCCCCCATAAATAAAAATTGCAACTAGTTAGGTCAAGGAAACAAAGGGGCTACAGATCAGTATTTCAATTCTATCATGACATACCTCTCTTATGGCATTTAATAATACAGTAGAGGTGCTGTTGGTACCAATCTTATTTTTATCTTTTTTATCGCATAGGTCTGTCAAGTGATCAAAAATGGCCCTCTTATTGGCCTCTGGTATCTGCATAGTTTCATTGATCTCTTAACATAAAAGTTTGAGTGTACTCGTGTTATTAATTTTGACAAAATCATAAAATACTGTGTAACTTGGGCTTAACATTTCCAACGTTCGTTTTAAAAGGCTGAATTTACTCATTGTGTGTCTTATAGTAGTCCCTTTATTCTTTCTTTTTGATTTTGCAGTGGTCTGATGCTATATGCACACATTTTCTTGAGTGCTAGCTTTACGGTGTCATGCAGGCAGGGGCAAAGAAGCAAGAGCTAATGCTCTTTTGTTTCTGCAGTGTGGTCAACCTAGAAAAACACAATTCAGCAAAATAGTGTGCAAGATAAGCAAAGACATGTGCCACAAGTTTGAGATATGTGGACAAACACTAAATTGAACTCGATCCTATAAGCTGTATGTTTATATACCTACTATTTATGAAACGCATAAAATTAGAAAACAAATATTATGACAGCTATACTCATTCGCTTTGTGATTCTTTGATTTGCGAGTCTGGTACATTGCTTTCATCGTTAGTATCCTCTGATGTGTTGATGATAATTTCATCATTTGCGTTTTCTATTACACCATCATTTCTCCACTATTTTATTTCCAGCTCTTGGACCTTCTTGCAGTATCCTTTCCATTCTGTCGCAGTTACGGAAGAGAATTCTTCGGTAGCAAGTTTCCGGAGATTTGTGGCCAAACATATCATCAGTAACATTGCGTCCTCTGAAAACATTCTTTATTTTTGCCCATGCCGGTTCAATCACATTCATATCACAGTTATATAGAGGTAGACGAATAATAGTGTGTCGGCTTTTGAGTGTCATAACATTCACAAAATATGTTTGTTGTAAACTGGTTAGCTAATTAACTTTGAAATTGCTCAAAATGAAATATGGCGCATGTGTGAAAGCTTAGCATATTAGCCACTAGATGTTACGGAATTAGACAAAACCTCCCAAATGAGGACTTGGAGCTCGAGCACTCAAGTTATCGTGCACATATAGTAATTTGAATATGTATTTCTGCCAACTTGTGTCTGAATCAGCCAGTATATCAATAATTAATACATTTTCAAATTTTCAGTTCATCAACATTTTTCCGCGTGTTTTATTTATACTAGAGGTCTCTGTTACAATCTGCCTTTACAGTTTGTGTTACTTTTTCACACTATATGAACATGGAGAGTGAATAAGAGTTAAATATTGAATTTAGTGGGTCTGAGATATCTGAAGATAGATATGAGGAGACTTCAAGAGAAGAAAATGAGGAATCAGTTTCATCTGAGAGTGATATTGCGAGTGCCAGAGTGTGGTGCAAAACTGATCCTTCTAGACCACTGCCACCTGTTTCACCATGTTTTCCTTTTATAGGTATACCTGAAATTAATTTTCACCCCTGCATGAGGATGTCATCCACTAGTTTAGACAACTCATTGATGAAAAATTCATGCAAATTTGGTTATAGAAACCAACAACTATGTAAAACAAACATCCTGGCATGAAAGGAAACAACATTTGATGAAATTTACATATTTATTACTGTACCATTGTTGAAAAGCGTTTGTCAAAAGATCCACATAAAATATGTACTGGGACGAAAGAGCTACATTAGACACACCAATTTTCTGACAATGCAATCTATAACTCAGAAGGCCATCCACAACTAAAATTGAATAAAATATGGCTTATTGTGAGCTTTGGGTCACCTAAATTTAAAAGTATCTGTGTTCCAGAAAGAGACGTGACTAGACATGAAAGCTTGATGTTATATTAAAGGGTGATTGGGATGGATCCAATATCTGCCAATCAAGAAAGCTAGATTTGGCATCAAGACATTCATGCTATGTGAGTCTGTTACTGGATATGTTTGGTCCCTAATTATTTACATAGGCAAGGACACTAAATCACACAGAAAATGAAGCTAGTCACAGTGAAGCAACAAATATTACACAAATAAAAATATTTGTAACAGAATCTCCACTTAATTTAAGAAGTTGATGTTAATAATTCCTTCTTCTTTATAAAAGATCAATTTCGAAGGCACATCGCCTTCGTCTTCAGTTTGTTAAACTCCTGTGTGTCAAACAAGAAAACAAATCTCAGAAACTATCTGTAGTTTCAAAGGCGAATGCCTTTGAAACTAGTCTCTCATTAATATAAACAAGTAAGTGACGAGTATTAATAAACCAACTACAAATAGTTTCTGAGATTAATTTTGACGTCACTGTTACTAAATTCCTCCAAACACATATAAGAAAACAAATGCTCCCTTTTGGACCAAAAAAATAAAGAACGAGAGGATTGCTGCATTCCAGTGAGGTAAACTGACTGCACTGAAATGGAAAGACAAGAGAAATGTCTATTTGTTTAATAAACTGAAGATGAAGGCGATGTGCCTTCAAAATCAATCTTTTATAAAGAAGAAGGAATTATTAACATCAACTTCTTAAGTTAAGTGGAGATTCTGTTACAAATATTTTTATTTGTGTAATAAGGACACTAAATATGACAAAGAGTACAAAGATCTCCCAATATCATCCCAAATTGTTATGATTCTAATGAAACCCCTGCTAAACATGGGATACTGCTTGACTATGTATAACTATTATAGTTCTTCAGAGCTTGCTGATCTTCTGCTAACATTAAGAACAGATATGTAGGGCACTGTGTGTCCAACAAGAAAACAAATGCTCCCTTTTGGACCAAAAACTAAAGAACGACAGGTTGTTGCATTCCAGTGAGGTAAACTGACTGCACTGAAATGGAAAGACAAGAGAAATGTCTATGTGTAGTCCATTATCCATAATGCAAAAATGGAGATACAGAAAGAAACAAAGATATTTTAAAATCAGTGGCTGTATTCGCTTATAACAACATAATGGGAGGTGTAGATAAAGTAGACCAGCACATTGGAAACAATCCTTGCCATGCAAGAGGGGGAAGAAGTACTATAAGAAGATATTTTTTCACCTCTTGGAACTAGCAGTATGGAATGCCTTTGTCCTGTTCAAAAAAACATGGACAAAAGCACAATTCCCCTGACTTTCACGTAGCTCTTGCTGAGCAACTCATTGCCAAGATATTTTCACCAACAACATTGGACTATCAGCAGATCAACCCCATTACAATACGACTTGTTGGATGTCAATTTTCATCTGCAATTCCTTCCACCAAGAAGCAGCATAATCCAACAATGAAAAGCAGAATGTGCAGCATTGTGCATTATGCTAGAGAGAAAAAGACACAAAGAGAATCAAGATACATGTGTAAAGATTGTGATGTAGCTCTGTGTATTGGTCTTTGATTCAGGATATTTCACACAGCCACAAACATATAAACAATGGTTCCAAAATTTATTATATACTGTTGCTGTCCATTTCTTAGAGCTTCTATGTCCAAGATTTGGTTTGTAAATGTGATTTTCAGTAAGAAAAATAAAGGTTAAGTGTATCATGAGTATTCATGATTGTAATCTAGGTCATACTCAGATTAAAATCTCCAATTGTTAAACTCATAAAAATTATTACAATAAAATAATTTATTTCAGACTTCACTTATCTTTAAAAAAAAAAAAAAAATGGTAAATTCTTCACAGAACTCAGGGGACTAATTTCGCAAACATTTGTTTGCATCGTCAGTCAATTTGTTGATTTCTGTCACTGTTACACCCGCTAGGTGATAGATTATTTTTGTATTTATTAACAACCTCTGAAAGTAAAACAAATTTATTGACAGAATCAATTGGTAGTATTTTGAAATTCATTATGTGATTTCTATTTTTTAAGATAAATACACCAAACCATTAAATCTGTCGGTCAGTTTGATTGCTTTAATAACACTAGGGAACAATATTTTTTTTTTCATATACCCGAAACAAAATAAACCAATTCTTATGTAAACTGGTCTGCTGACTCCAAAAATGCTCCTTAAAATGCTGTATGATGTAACATTTTCTTGATATTCTCACTTTTTTATGAAAACTTAAAAAATTTGATATAAAGCATATTTTGCTTAATTGAAAATAAGGTAATTACATTGCCACATAACATTGATTCATTATAATTAAAGAAAATCAGTACAAGATAATGATGGAAACCATATACCTGAATAATCTCAGAAGTGTTTCACTGTAGATTTTTTCTTGTATTGACGTGGAAATTAATCATTTCTTTACACTAGCCGTATATAGGCCAAGGTTTTTGATAGTCAACATGAAAAATTCAATGCTATGGCCGGGATTTGAACCAGGAGATTCGTGGTTCGAATCCTGGCCGTGTCATTGAATTTTTCACTCTATGTACTCTCATGTTTGAGGAACCAATAATAGTCTCCCAATATGTCTGAATCCCAGCAACTGTGGTAATGTCATTCCATCTCAGAAATGTCCTGGTGAAATTGCTTACCTTGCCCATCACTCACACAGCTCCTAGGTTTGTAGAGAAACTAGCAAGGTGAGAGGGCAAAAAGTAATCCAAGTGACATTCAACAACCCATTTCTTTGCAGATCCTTAGCAGTCTTGAGACTAAGTTTCATAATTTTCTTCTTTGTTATTGCCCAAGAAGTCTTTCACCATTAATTTAAATGATTTCCATGCTGCCAATTCAACATGTTTAAGCTTATATTAAAAAAACATTGTCTTTAAGAAGTAGTCTAATTTGAGGATCAACAAATATAACTTTAATTTACATTCGCTGATTTTGGGCAAGATACTTCTTAATTATGAGGGGCAATCAAATATAAACAGGCCTTTCATTCCAGAAAGTTTATTCATGAAAAATAATTGAAATTAACATTTTTCTTACTTCTTACTTCTATTAACACCATTTTCTTAAGTTAAGTGAAGCTTTTGCTACAGATTGTTATATTTGTATAATATTCATTGCTTCACTGTAGCTAGCTTCATTTTCTACGTAATTCCCAGTCATAGTTTTGTTAACCAATACCATCTAAAATTGTGATAATGGAATCATATGTCTCCTTCATCCCTATGGCCTAAAATAAAGGTATTGATGGTAGTACGAGGACGGGTGCGGAGCCAGTTGCGCACGAGGTCTTTCACCGCCTCATTGGTTGTGAAACGATATCCTCCTAGAGCTTCTTTGAGTGGATCAAACATGAAGAAGTCACATGGTGAGAGGTCTGGGCTGTAAGGTGGATATGGAAGGGCAGTCCAGTGCATTTCGACCAATTTTTGCTGTGTTGCTGCTGCTGTGTGTGATCCTGCAGAATCAACACATTTCTGATCGGGCTACTGCAACGTTTTGACCGGAAAGTAACTCGAACTTGATTGACAAGGTCACAGTAGTAGGCAGCATTAATGGTCTGTCGTCGTTGTCCTTGTTCGAAGAAATCAATGAGGGCACCTTTCGAGTCCCAGAACACTGTGGCCAAAACTTTCCCTGCTGACAATCGTGATTTGGCTTTAACCGGCATTTGGCTCCACTCCTCCTGCACTCCAGACTGGCTCTCTTTGATATGGGGGTGTAATGATGCACCCATGTCTCATCACAAGTGATGATTCTGTCCAGAAAAGCATCATCTTCCTCTTCGTAGTGCGTGAGAAGCATGCAACACATTTGAACTTACACTGCCTTCATTAAACTCATGGCACGAATGTTTAACTCTGGACCATGAAAGGTTTCTTTCCCCAAACTGTGGGAGTAACCGACGGCGAATTTCAGCTGCACCAACATTTTCATTGACAAAATCCTTGATTATTACTCGTTACGCAACAAATGGATGCACCTCTCTCTCAGACATCTCAGCAGTAGCTGAGGGACAAAGCCAAACAAGTTCCCAAGGCCACTGTCCCCTTCCAGGGACCTCACTGCATGTGCAGTAAGCAAAGGCCTGTTAATATTTGATTGCCCCTTGTACTGAAATGTACTTCCACTTTTGTCGAAATTTTTAACAAAATTGTTCATTAACCTGAGCTTTATGTGAAGTGGCAGAAGGAGAACTTTATTTCGGTGTACTATATAGGCTTGTACTTAACACTGCTTGCTCCAGGTGTATAGTTTTCCCTTTTCTCCCACTCTTTCACTATAAAATGCTTGTTGCTTGCCCTACTGTCATATAAGCACAAAGAACAGCAATATTTTGTGAAACCTCACTGCAGTCCCAATTGCAATGAAACTACCTTGAGGTTACTATGAACTTCCCAGTCATGTTATACAAATATAACAATTTGTAACAAAAGCTGCACCTAACTTAAGAAAATGGTGTTAATTCTTCTTTCTAATTGATATTCTTCTTTCTAATTAATATCAATTTCACGAACTCTTGTCCCAAGTTCGAATCTCGGTCAGGGTGAGTTACTTGGATAAGGTTTTTTCAGGGGTTTTCCCTTATCCTGAAAGACGAATGTTGGGTAACTCTAAGCTCTATGGACCCCGGGCTCATTTGAGCATCATTTCACCCATTTCATTCATTATCCGATATGACTTAACATAGGAGGACGTAAATTACAAAAAAGACTTGTCTTAATCAATGGCAACATGGTAAACACAAATTTTTGCTGTTTGCAGTGCCTATGGAGTGGAGAGATAGGGAAAACCCTGGAAAAACCTTATCCAGATAACTCACCCTGACCAAGATTCGAACTCGGGACCTCTTGAACGTGAGGCACGCATGCTACCCCCACGCTACCGAAGCGGGCTAAGACCAGTCTTGCAATGTATACAGCAAACATGGAGGACAAAATCCGTATGTGATCTCCTAGGGCACAACCAAAATATAATGAACTAGCTGACCCAACAGACGTTCTGTCACAAGCCATTGTACTGTTGCAGTCCTAAAAACTTTGTCAAGTTCTGGTGATTGTGTTGCTTATAAAGTGTATATATAGTGATGACATCTTTAGTTTTCATTAATGGTCACCACAACAGTTAATATACAGTCACAAATATGTAATTTAAACAAAGTATTGAATATAAAGTTATTTCAAAGTGATCACTTTGTTTATTGGCTATCAAATAATTGCCGTGATATCAACAATACATTTGCATAATGTTAATATATCTTTCTATTTTTAATGTAATAATCATAAACAAGTGCTTACAAAATTCCGTTATCTTTAGTTGTACACTGTAATACTTCATTAATATTATCTTAAACATTTTCATTGTAATGCTTCAAAGTACACAGTATATTTTTGTTTGATTACCTTGCATGTAAAAAAAAAAATCAAATGGTTTTCCAACATGGGAGCAGGCAACATACAATTAGCCATGCGAGAAGCTTGGCTTTTCAATATTAATCCCGCAAACACTCAATGAAAGCCCCTGGAATTTATTTATGGTCATAGCAAAAGCAAGCCGCAATGGAAACTGCAGTCATTTAAATTCAAATGGTATGTCAGAATCACTGGAATGCGTGGTGTCAGTATGTCTTCTCCTGTATACTTTCCCTTTAGAATGGTTGCTTCGATCAAGTTGTTGAGTGATTTCTTTTTTACCAGTAACTGTGTGCTGTTACAAAGACGTGGTTGGTTGATATTTTGCAACATTATGATCATCGAGCTAACCTTTAATTGAAGATTGTGAGGCGGCAATCCTGACAAATCCAGCGAGTTCAAGAATTCGGGTAGATAGTTGACGACATCATCTTGGTTTGTAGCGGAATCAACTGATTTGTCAGATCAATTTCTTGTGTCTGATTGCCATGAAATACATTTGCAGCAATTGTAGTCTCCATCTGACACTGGCAACAGTGAGCTGCTCGGTGATATATTTGGCCTTGTATCTGTAAATTAAAAATACAGCTTTATTGCTTTTGTTACAAAAAATAAAATAAACAAAGCAATGCCAGGGATAAGCCTGTTATATGTTACCTTGAAAGTTGGCTTGTAATTGTCACAAACTGCATGTGTTACCCCAAATGAAGTCATTTGGAAGCAGTTGTTATATTTTTGTATATTTGTAAGGAAATATGTGGAATCCGTTTCTGTTCCTGAATCCAATGAGTACAATGACTCTGTTGGCAGAACCAATGTCATTAATTTCACTTTGCCATTTGCACAACACAATCCAGTAGCTTCTTTTTTGTATTTCAGTACCTTACAGTATTGGCAAACTCAGTTCGTAGATCCAATAACAATACATTGGTAGGCACTGTAGTCAACTGAAATATGTGTTTGTAATATCCTAGTCCTTTCAATTTCATTGCACTCTTCATGCATCTTTTCAGTCCGATTATATAGAAAATTAGCTTGCTTTATAGCATTTCGAGTTCTTCGACCTAAATTGCTCTGTCTGCGTCTTATAGATGGCATGAATCTTGAAGTGAGTATAAACACATAAAATAAACCAATCATCCAGAGATAAATATAGGAACTTTGAAATAACATGCACTAATTGAGAGCTCTCAAACAGTTAAAATTTATAGATAGTATCAACATGAAAAATTCAATGCCATGGCCGGGATAATCGGGATTACGGCTAGTATGATGAAATGATTAATTTCCATCAATTAACTAAAGTTAAACTTTATACTGTAGAAAAAGAAAGTCTCAAAATTCCGGATGCATTCAAGTAGTTGATACTAACTTTAAGGTTACACTCATAAATGATAAAGCTACTAACTAAATTGTAATTGTTCTTTCTTCATATTGTGATTTGGTTCTCTTTTGTTTTCATGATTTGGTTCTCTTTTGTATTAACCTTCATAGTAACCTTCCTCGAATTGCATATCAATTTCGAAACAGAAAAATGTTGTTTTTCCATTTTCTGCATAATTTTACCAATTTTTCTCTTCATAAGAATTTTCCTCGCACCTAAACGAATATTTGAAAAAAGAATTACCAAATTATTCCAGCATTTGGAAGTTTTGTGGTTAGGAAGATTTACAAATAAATTTTTATTAGGTATATGCTTATGGTAAGTGAAATAGCTTTGAAGACTTTGGCAAGCAGTGGAATATCTTTTTACTTTGTAATGCTTTTGTTTGTCGAAAATAAAAGAAGGTGTATGTATTTCAAAAGAGTTTGCATGTGGCCTTTTATATTTAGTTAATAACCTGGTCCATTATCACTTCAGGTCTTTTTCCCACTTTTTAAACCTTCCTTGGACTTACACAAATATTTCAAAACCAAAATTAGGCAAATTGAATTCAAAGGGAGTCGATTAATGACACTAAACAACACTTACGTAGTGTCATTAATCAACTCCCTTTAAATTTAATTTATTATAACAACACTGTTTTCAACACTTCCAAGAAAGGAGTTAGGCAAATTGGTTCAGCCGTTCTTGAGTTTTTGCGAGACTAACAAACGTTTAGTTCATTAATATATATATATATATATATATATATATATATATATATATATATATATATGCTGTTTTAGTAATACATATTATTTTTTTGCTGTGATTTAGGGTTGAATTGTCCACACACATAACAAAAGTTATTGGGATCGTACATTTCTTATGCTTGCTTTTATCCACGTCTGTAACCTTTCTTTAGCACCGCTAATTAACTACATTACACTTTTACAGCTAAGTATGAAGTGAAAGAAGAATCCAAATTCCAATACAAAACAAAACATGAAATACAGACTAACCAGTGGAGTACTCAAGATAAACACATCAGTTTTTTTAGTCAGTGAAATGAAAGATAAATGGAGAGGAACGTGATAAAGCAGAGTTAGCAATGTTGCTGAGGGTCATAAATCGATAAATGCTTAAGATAGGAATCTTTTCCATTATAGAAAGCAAAAGTAACACATATTTAGGTTATTTGAAGCAAAGGGTTAGAAACAGTGATGTATTTAACATTTGAAAGTAATGAGTCGGTAATTCAAAAACAAACATCACTTAAATTATCCTTACTTGGATATGTTTCGGAAAACGTTTTGTCCCCATCCTCAGCAGTTATCCGACTGGTTGGATCCGTGGTTTCTTGAAGTGAGCTGGTTGTCTGTGGCGGAATCTGTTATCTGTGAGATGAACTTCCAAAGAGAGTTTTCAGGTGGCAATTCGAAATTTAAAGTAAACGTTTGTTTTTTATAATTAGCAACTTTTCCCAAACATCGAGTTCGGCTGCATTACTGGCTGATTTTAATAGTTTTATATTTGGTACAATTTCATGATTGGTAGACCAGAAATGGTGAGCTATTGCTGATTTTTCTATTTGTATGTATTTCATGCATCTTATATGTTTCTGTAACCTAATATGTAAACTTCTTTTGGTTTTTCCTATGTAGAACTTATTGCAATCTGAGCAGTTGATTTTGTATATATGTGATTTCTTGTTTTCAGGTACTGGGTCTTTCAGGTTGTTGCATAATAAGTTTTTTAAACTGAATTTATTTATTGGGGCTAGGGTTTCTGGTCTACCAATCATGAAATTGTACCAAATATAAAACTATTAAAATCAGCCAGTAATGCAGCTGTACTAGATGTTTGGGAAAAGTTGCTAATTATAAAAAACAGTTTACTTTAAATTTCGAATTGCCGCCTGAAAACTCTCTTTGGAAGTTAATCTCACAGACAACAGATGCCGCCACAGACAACCAACTCAATTCAAGAAACCACGAATCCAACCAGTCGGATAACTGCTGACGATGGGGACAAAACGTTCTCTGAAACATGTCCAAGTAAGGATAATTTAAGTGATGTTTGTTTTTGAATTACAGACTCATTACTTTCAAACATATTTAGGTCTTTATGATAAGTTATGAAGTTCTGTATCAGTAATTTTATGTCAATTTATTTTAATTTCAGTTGTGCACATCCATTTAAATATGACTTTTATAGTACTCTGAAATTAAATTTACTGATAAATTGTATGTGATAAAAAAATTTTCTACTTATTTTGAGTAATATGCATTTTCTTTAAAGCTATGAAAATATTATTTAATAATAAATGGCTATTATTTTAAATTAAGTTAATATGAGTTGCTATCATACCCATTTTTTTTTTTTTGCAAGTTTTTGTAAAAGAATAATATCTCAAAAACGTTATGTGATACAGCATTTTAAGAGGCATTTTTGGAATTAGCAAGTTGTTTTGAATAAGAATTGGCCTATTTTTGTTTTGTTTAAAAACTGTATTTCCTAGTGTAATTTAACCTCTGGATTTATTTCTTGATTAAATGACCAAAAATGACTTATTTATTAATGTGTTTATACCTAAAATTTCTAAAATATTCCTTATTCTGAATTACGTTTGGTCCTTCCAATGTAAACTTGATCATTATCTAAACAGATATTTTTATTATTGGAAATTTTATCTTCTTTAGAAAAATTTAGTAAATTTGTTACATTATATTTTTCTTTTTGAAGAACGAAAATCATACCAAATTCTTTGAAAAAATTTGAAATTTTTTATTAGCCAATGATGGTAATTAAATGGTTTAAAATTATAATCATCTTTTATTTTTTTTTAGGGTAAAAAAGTCATTTGCAATCTTTTTATATTAAAATCTTTATTAAACCAATTAATTAAAGCAGTATTAATAATGTGTTTATATTCTCTATTAAATTTCTCTTTATTTAGGGTATATTTATTAACCTGTAAATTAAACTATTAAAAACAGCAAATTTATGTGAAATAGGGTTAAATTTTTTATGTAATTATCAATATGAGTTGATTTCTATAAATGCCAGAGTTTAATTTATTGTTATTTTTTATTATCTTTAGATCTAAAAAAAGAAGGCAACCTTTACTTTCGATTTCTAACTTGGACTTTATAGGTTTATCCTGTAAATTCAGAAGTTTTAAAGCATCATTTTTTTTTTCTTCTTTAGTTGATGGAAATTGATCATTTCTTCACACTAGCTGTATATAGGCTAAGGTTTTTGATAGAGTCAACATGAAAAATTCAATGCCATGGCCGGGAGATCTGTGGTTCAAATCGCAGCCGTGGCATTGAGTTTTTCATGTTGACTATCATTTATGTGTTTATCAGGAACATTCTCTAAATTGTCATCTAGTATCTATATCAAAAACGTCAATAAAAAGATCGCAAGAAAAGGTGAACTTGTATTACCAATTGATAAACCAGAAGTGTAAGTTTGTCTTGGGCTAAATTGTTGATTTTGTTAAACTTACTAATCTTTTTTTTTTGGGGGGGGGGGGGGGATCAAAAGTTTTTAAATTTTAATTGTTAATTTTTTCAACAACTTTTTAAAGATTTAATATAATTTTGTTTCCTCAAAATAAATATAATATAAAAAATAAACTAAATTTTTCTAGAAAAGAAAATTTCCTTTAATATTAAAGCATTATAATATTAAAGCAATTAAATGGACTGATAGATTTAATGGTATGTAAGAAAACATTTATCTAAAAAAATAGAAATCATGTGATGAATTTTGAAATACTGACAGTTGTTTCTGTCAATAAGTTTGTTTTACTTTCAGAGGTTGGTAATAAATGCAAAAATAATCCGTCACCTACTGACAACAATAATGACAACAGAAATAAACACCTTAGCTGAAGGTGCAGATAATATATTTGCAAAACTAGTCCTGAGAACTGCAAGGACTTTATAATTTTTTGAAGATAAATAAAGTTTGTAAAAATTATTGTATTTTGTTGTAATATTTGTATTGGTTCACGGTTAATAGCTTCAGTTTTTTACACATCATAAAAATTAATTACATATTACTATTATTGTACTCAATAGAATATTTCATTTTGGCATTTAAAAAGAATGTAGGTGAAAAAGGAGCCGCCACATTTTATAATAAGAGTATGTTAATAGGTTAAACAAAATGGTTCCAATTATTATTTTAGCAGTTATTTCACACCACACTCCGATTTTCAAGTAATTGTGAGACGTTTCATGCAATAGCACAGGTTTTACGGAAGCCCAATATCTACTTTTGTGAGTTCTCACTTGTCCATCTAAGTGAAGCCAAAACTCATCAGTGAACAGTCATCCTCCATGGTCTAGGGGTAACGTGCTAGCCTCTGGTTCTTGAGATTGTAGGTTCAAACCTGGCAGATGATGGATTTTAATGGGTGTAAAAATCGTAGCATGGCCTTCTTTTGGAAGGGAAGTAAAGCTGTGATCCCGTGTTGTAGATCTACAGCATGTAAAATGAACTTCAAGCCTGATAAATAGGCCTCTGAGTAAAATTAAGTGAACCTTCATGCCTAGTATAGAATGGGATACTGTGAACCACAGCAGATAGAGCGATATGAGAGAAAAACAATAGCTGTCAGTCAATGCAACCATGATCTATAGATCAGATATGAGAGAAAAACAATAGCTGTCAGTCAATGAAACCATGATCTATAGATCAGAAAACCAATTACATGAAGAAACATATACCAATATCAACGAGGCTGGAAAGGAAAAAATCCAAGGACAAGACAGAACAAGGAAAGCCTTCAGAACAGGCTATCAAGAATAATGGATGTAGAACAAATATGGAATAATGAGAGCATCAAGGAAGCAAGAGAGAGAATCAAAGTTTTTTTTTTTTTTTTTTTTTTTTTTTTTTTTTTTTTTTTTTTTTTGAGTGGAGGAAAAATCCATTTATGGATTTCCATTGTGTTGGAGGGCACAGTGGGGTATGTGGGCTTCACCTCAAGGGTACTACTCCACTAAAAAACCTCCACCGGATTGGGAAGGAAAATAGGCTGCAGTACCGCCTAAAGCACCCGCGCATTCCAGGAGGTAATCTTAGCTGTCTCGCAGTGCGATTCAGCAGAGTGGGTTTGTGATGCAGGGATACAGGCTTGACATGAAGCCCAGCCTGATCCACTGCCTATTTTGGATGGTATTTGATAGGATTCCCGGTGTTATTTGTTGGGAAGTTTAGGGTAATTTATCATGCCGTAGCGCTGTGTCTTATGTTTTGGTGTTTTATTGTCACTGCAAGTAATACTTGCAAGCTTGTCAGTTGTGGTCTATTATACCTTACTGCTATCTTGCTAAACCTAAGTGTAAATCTAGTTTGCATTATCGCCATTTGCCTTTAATGGTCAGTTGTAATTAATTATCTGCCGTCAGCATCGTTAAAGTGTGTGAAAGCCTTCTCATAGTCCATGTATCTGCTTGGTCAATATTTTAGAGTGTGCACTCGGCGGACGGCCTACCTATTCAATTGTAGGTGCGAGCCTGTGCCACTCATGGGGGACCCTCTTTCCGCGGGGCCGCCTTGGCCAATGATTGGCGCAAGGACTTGAGGGCTGTGGGAGGTGTGCGTGCATGTATTTAACTCCAATCAGCGATGTAAAGCATCTGGAAGGTTAACTAGGTTTTCCAGGTATTGTTGTAGGTGTACCTCTGGCTGCCCGAGATTGTTTCAAAAAGAGACAGTGGCCTTGCGTGTTTATCGTGTGTTGTGTCATATTCCCCTAGTGCCCGTATTAGTTGATTGTGGTTTATGTTCTTCTCGAGTAGATTGAAGCAGAGCCTTTTAATGAATTGCTCGATGGAATGCATTTTTAACTCCTCGTGGAGTTGGTATGCTGGTGCGAGTGGTGGTAGCCTGGTAATAATATGAAGTATTCTATTTTGCATTGTTTTGCAATCTCTTAATGTGCATTTTGGCTGCATGTCCCCATATGGGGGCAGCGTAAGTTAGGATGGGTCTAATAAGTGTTTTATATAGTGTTTTTCCCATCTCTATTTTTAGTGAGCTGTTTGTATTTATAATTGGGTACAGTTTATTTAATTGGGCATTTGCTTTTGCTCATACTGTGTTAATGTGTTGTTTCCACGTAAGGCCCTGATCCATTGTTACACCTAAGTAGGTAATTGTGTCCTTCCATTCGATTTCCTGGTTCCGGAATGTTAGTGGCATTAGCCCATGCTTGATGTGGCGGTGCTTGATTTGTTTAGTAAATATTATTGCTTGACTTTTTCGCGCGTTAACTTTCATGCACCATATAGTGAGCCATGGCTCTAGGTTGGTCAATGCATTACGTAGCCTTTTGGCTATTATTCTGGGTGCGGTCGATTGTGTGGCTAGTGCTGTGTCGTCTGTGTATAAGTACACAGTTTCCGGTATGTCATTAATGTATAAATTAAATAGGACTGGTCCCAGTAGACTATCTTGGGGGACACCTGTCCTAATGGGTCTTAATGAGGAGGTTTCGTTTTCTATGCTTGTGCAGAAGGTTCTATTGGAGAGATAATTCTTGATGATAATTACTAAGGAGTCTGCGAACCCTAATGTTATAAGTTTTCGGAGTAGTCCAGCATGCCAAACTCGGTCGAAGGCCCTTTCGATGCCTAGTAAGATGACACCTGTTGATCAATTAGTGTTGAAGCCTTTCGTAATTGATTCGGTTTGTCGGAGCAGTTGCAGTGTTGTTGAGTGTTGGCTTCTAAAACCAAATTGCTCGTTAATCAGTATGTTGTTCTTTATTATGTGTGTATTAATGCGTTTTAGTAGTATCTTTTCCAGAACCTTGCTCATTGTATTTAGAAGGCTAATTGGCCTATAGTTGTCCATTAACAACTCCCTGGCAATTCCCCCCCCCCCCCCAATATACATGGGTTCCAAAGTAAATACCTTTTGGGTCAGCATAAGAAAGCAACTAGATTACCAGTCTGTGAATCATGCAAGTATTAAGACTGCTATCTTAGTATTTAAGCAAACCTCCTTGTCGCTTATTTATACCCGAGCCATTGATTCTCGAAATTTGCCGAAGCTTCGCGGCCTTTCACAACAGAAATTCCAGACTACCTCTGTCTCTTTCCTTCTTGGCAAGCATTCAGTGGCTTGGAGCACTTTCTGTCTCTTTCTTTCCCCACTTCTCTCTCTCGCCATTCGCCTACGCATGAGTCGGCAACAGCAAAACAATGCCTGGCGACATTATGCTTAAATGTAGCAGTTGCTGAGTTAAATAAAAAGAAAGTTGTGATTGTTTTTGCAGCAGACACTAAATAGTTAAATACTAAGATAGCAGTCTTAATACTTGCATGATTCACAGACTGGTAATCTAGTTGCTTTCTTATGCTGACCCAAAAGGTATTTACTTTGGAACCCATGTTTATTGGATGTTTTTCTCATTCTGATGAGCACTTTCACTTCTCAAAATATGTGAAATACTAAATGCATGTTGCGTGTGCTTAGTATCAGTTTAAGCTGTTTCTGGTATAACTTAGAATTATAGATTTGAATAGCATTATTTTTAAATGTATTAAAATTATTGATAGAATGAATGTATTCATTTTATGTTTATGTAATAATGTAAATATTCTGTTAACAGATATTGCAACGGCCACATACAGTTGGCTCCTGGTATGGCATCAAAGAAGGAATGCAAGAATAAGAATAGCAAAATGGTACCGAACAAGGAAGATATACCATCTTCTTCCGTAGCAGTAGACAATCGTGTCAAGTTTTCGGACCGACTGAAGGCACTCCTTAAGTCTGGTTCCTCAAGTTCTGATGCAGCCACTGCCATACTTAAAATTGGACATCGTGGTGGAGGCAGCATTGGAAATGACATAAAGACCCAGGAGCAGCCTGATGATCCATACACTTTTAGTGAGCCAGAGACTCAAGTAGTGCGTCTATATCACCAAAATACACCTCCCAACCATACATATTCCAGGCATAACTTAACATTAAATTCCAAATTGCATCAAAAAGGTGTGTCATCTAAGACAAACAATGCTGGAGTGAAAATTGTGACATCATCTACAGTAAGCACTAGTGATGCAAACATTAAAAGGCTCTATCCCAACCTCTCAGCATCCCTTGGACATGTATATCAAGCGAATCCTGCATCCATGGATGCAAACCCTACTTCTCAAGTTCAACCAAAGAAAATTATTCCCTGTGGTAGTGATAAAGTGTCTGATGATGAAAGTTCAAAGACAATGAACAGACTGCAAGCAAAGATAGCAAGAAATAAAGTGATAGGTAAACACAGAAAAGTGAGATCCACAAGTCGAAGTCCAGACATACCTGCGCATGGCACCACAGCTGTGGCAAGTACCAGTTCTGGAAGGAGTAATTCTAGTAACTGGCAGCCTCAGCGAGAAAGAAGTCTACTGGAGGAGCAATTGTTAGGCTTAAAAACTGAAGTGCTAGTTAAAAAAGAACCCCAAAGTCCACCCTTAACAATGACCCCAAAATCATTTCATCATACTATTACTTATAAACCGCAGCTTGTAAACCACTCGAATCATCCAGTTATGGCAACCATTCCTAATAAACGGAGAAGAAGTAAGGTTCTTTCAAAACAAAATGAAGTGCCGAGACATGAAACATTGCAGCGGATACAGCAAGTTCAACAAGAACTGAGGGATTACAAAGAGGATTTATATCCCTTAGGTAATGTCACAAAATGCATAACTGTTAGTGTATCTTTTTTGGTATATATTTTCCTCTCTTAGATGTGAATGAATGTTACATAGATGCTTTTGCTTTTAACAGTTACTGTTCACCCAGTAATATGGATCATGCAGGAGTGGGGTAAATGTGACTGTCATATTATTAAAGGAGCAGTTTTCTGTGCTGTTTGCATTATTTAAAATGTAATATAAATGCTTTGTTAGGTTCTTTATGCTGTGTAATTTGTTTTTTACTGCAGTATTGGAGCATCTACTAATGCAAATGCAGTTGAACCTGCTTTATACGTAACCCAGTTATATGTAATTTGTATTTATATGTAAATATTTGCAGGTCCCAAAAAAATGTAATTTAGAAACATGTTAATAAAATTAAGATGAGTTGATACTAGTAACACTAACACCAGTTTTCTTACTAGTACTGACTCATCGTAGGTAAATTACATCTAAACATATTACTTTTCCTAGTTTCTTCCACTTATAAATGTTAATAGAACCTTATTTATACATAATTCACAGTTATACATATTAAATTTCAGTGAAATACAACTAATTAAATGAACATATGGCATATGCTATCTTAAAAGAAGCTCAAAGTGCATTTTCTTTATCGCTGCTGATAAAACCGCAAGCTAAGCAAGCCGTTTTTGGTCACTGAAACAAAAGCAAAGATGTTATTTGTATACGTCTTTTGATGCAACAGTGTTTTAGCAACAAATGAGCAGTAAAACTAATTTTCGACATCTGGAGTTTACTGTTGAACAACAGTTTTGTCTTTCAGTTCTCAGTTGCTTTTAATCAGTCAAGGAGAAAAGAAAAAGGAAATGTTATACACTAGAACGGAAATTAAAATTCATACAAGAGGTGGCACTTAATAGACTCAAAACCAAAACTTTTTCTGCTTCTGACTTAGATATTGCTAATACACGCTATGTATAGTCATCAGTGAGGGAAAACCCTGAAAAACATTTATTCATATAACTCACCTTGACCCAGATTCAAACTCGGGACCTCTTGAACACGAGCTGTGTAGGGTTTACATCAGTGCGAAAAGTTGTAGTGAAAAAGTTATAAGTTTGTTAATATGTTTTGTAAAATGAATTGTATGCATTTAATGCAAGAAAAATGAAACAAGCCAAATTTACTGAATAGTTTAAAGTGGAATCAATTTTTAAATAATCTTTGCTTCACACATGTCTTTATAGTTTAAGTTTTATACATGCAGGCCCACAGTATTACTTTTAAAAAATGATGCATTATCAAAACCTCATTTATATGTAATTCTGAGTTATAAGTAATGTTTCCTCTTTCCCTTGATATACATATAAATCAGGTTCAATTGTATGTGTATCTTGTCATAGACCATTCAGTGTTATTATTGTTATTTAATATCTTTCTTGCAGATCAGCATGAGTTTATGAATAAAGCCAATTACGGGGAATAAAAAGCCAAATGAGAACTACAATCTTAAAATAAATTCAATAAAATTAATTCATACTTAATGGAAAGTTTTCGTAGGCCTTAGAAATGAAAAGAAGATTTGGACAAGTTTTAACTTTTTATTCCTGTTCCACTCAGCAATAGATTGGCTGAATTGGAAGCAGTTGAACAAATCTGGTTTGTTGCATTCACATGGCTTTCTCTGTGTGCTTCTATACAAACTATCTTACAAATTAATATAATTTTGAGTCGCTAATATTTACCTAGAACGTATTTTGTTAGGATCTTCCTAACATCATCAGCTGTTGTCGACTAATGGACGTTGCTTTGGGGAACTCATTGGAGGCAATAGGTGTGTCTCTGTCGGTATCTTGATGAACTTGAAGTTTGGGTTTTCTTCAAAGGTAGTGTCGGGGTACGGGACATGCTGGAAGGCATGAGATCCAGGGGAGTGATTGAAGAGTCTGACAGCCCTTGGTGTTCCTCTGTAGTCTTGGTGACCAAGAAGAACGGTGAGCTACGTTTCTGTGTGGACTTCAGATAGCTGAACGTTGTCACCAAAAAGGACTGTTTCCCCTTACACCGGATTGACGACACCCTAGACACGCTTGCTGGTGTGCAGTGGTTCTCGACCCTGTACCTGAAGTCTAGTTACTGGCAGGTAGCTCGGACCCGAGAGACAAGGAGAAGACCGCATTTTCAACAGGCCAAGGGCTTTGGCAGTTCACAGTTATGCCCTTTGGCCTCTGCAACGCACCAGCTACCTTCCAACACCTCATGGAGTCAGTGATGAGAGCATTGACTTATGACACCTGCCTGCTATACCTGGACATCACCGTCGGCAAGAAATTCGAAGACCATCTCGAAAACCTGAGCAAGGTACTACAGAGACTGCAGGCGACTGACCTGAAGCTAAACGCAAAGAAGTGCCAGCTCTTCCGCAAGGAAGTCAACTACTTGGGCCACATAGTCTCACCAACTGGAGTGGCCACAGACCCGGAGAAGACACAGGCCATGAGGGATTGGCCTTGGCCAAACGATAAGCGAGAATTGCGCAGTTTTCTGGGGCTGTGCAGTTACTACCACCATTTCATAAAGGGGTTCTCCAACATCGGCAAACCCCTCACCTGCCTGACAGAATAACACCGGCGTTACGTGTGGATGGAGGATGCCAAAGTCACTTTCTAGCTGCTGAAAAAGATACTGTGCAGTGCTCCTATTTTGGGATTCCCACAACCAGGCGACACCTTCATTGTGAACACGGATGCCAGTGACTATTGCATTGCAGGCATCTTATCCCAAGTCCAGTAGGCCATGAGCAGCTGATAGCTTACTACAGCAAGACACTGTCCAAAGCAGAAAACTACTGCATTACCCAGCGAGTACTACTGGCAGTAGTAAAGACCTTGGAGCACTTCCACAAGTACCAGTACGGTCAGCCGTTCCACCTGAGGACTGACCATTCTGCCCTAACCTGGCTTCTTAGCTTTAGGAACCTGGAAGGCCAGACAGCCCGTTGGGTCCAGAGGCTGCAGGAGTAGGACTTCAGCTCTGAACATCGTAGAGGGAAGAGCCATGGCAACCAGAGAATAGCTATTGGTATAAAACCAGAATGCTGTTAATATGAGCAAGGGAAGCTGCAAGAGTGTGGCACTCGAGTGAGCTCTTAACCTTGGCAATGGAGGAAGCTTCTGTTCCATCTAAGTCATTGACAATGTTTTTAATGTCCTTAAGTGCTCAGCATAGTAAATGACAGCAGACAGCCAACTTTCCTAGTGCTTAAGTATTGGCTCAGGGGAAAGAGGAGTTGCCAGTACTTTCTGTTTGAACAATTGTATACGTTTTTAAGTTTGATTTTTGAGTCACTATGTTTACACTCAACTTCACTTACTATGTCAATCTTACAGATTTATGCACAAGGAATAATTACTTCATGTTTAACAAAAAATTCTACAGACAATCAAAAGGATTAGCTATGGGGAGCCCACTTTCGCCTATCTTAGTAAACCTATACATGAGCTGTTTTGAAACACACATAGTAAAGGCCTTCCCACAGATTTACAAATTTTGGCGGAGATATGTTGATGTTTTTGCTATCATTCTGGAAAAACTTAAAGAAGATTCTCTAAAATTATTAAACCTGCAAGATAATCATATCCAGTTTACAACGGAAGTAGAAAGAGACAACACCTTACCCTTTTTGCACCTCAAGATAACTAGAAATCGTCATGGTGTAGATTTTGGAATATACAGAAAGCCCACACACATAGATAATTACATAAATAAAAATGAATACAACCCAGTTTCACATGAACTAGCTGCCTTTAGAACTCTAATTCACCGGCTATACAACATCCTACTGAGTAAGGAGGAGTTTTTGAAAGAACAATAACACATAAAAGAGATAGCAATATTAAATGGATTCAACCCAGCCATCATAAGGAACATGATGAAAAGAAAGGAAAAACTGAAGATAATATCAAAAAATACCACTCTCACACTGCTTAAAAACACAAACTGGCAATATAGAAAATTCACCTAACATCCATGGGCTTTTAGAAAATTTGAATGAATCTTCAAAAGACCAAACTTAAAACTAGCACCCCAAAACAAATTCAGTCTGAAGAACCTGCTAAATAAGCCACTGAAAAATTCAATCTCCAACACTTTGAAATCAGGAATTTATCAGATAAACTGTGAAACGTGTGATAAAAGCTACATAGGAAAAACTAAGAGAAACTTATTAAATTTTAGATGAGTCGTATTTCTTACACATCTGCTTCACTTTCGTACCTATTTTGAGGACATGTTTCGCAAATCTTCGTTTGCATCTACGGCTCTTGTGCGACTGACGCTAGATCCAGCGGTGTGGGTAATTCTGGGGTTGTTGCTGCCATCTGTTGATTTAGTGATGAACTGAAATGTGGGATTCTCTTCTACAGTTAAATCTCGATAAGAGAAACTTGTTAACCAGGCAAAAAGAACACCAGAGGAAGATAAAGTTGAAACAAATAGAAAAATCCGCAGGGTCACACCATTTTTGCACAGAAAACCTCAACATTGGCCATAACATAAAACTGTTAAAATCTTTAAGTACACCCATAGAATTGGATATTTGGGAAAAAATATTCATAACCAAAAACCAGGATAAAGTTATAAATTTTGAAATCCTGTTATTTTTTTTTCATTTTTTTTTTTTTTTCATTTACGTCTGCCCCAACGTTAAGTTATATCAGACGGTGAATGAATTGGGTGAAATGATGCTCAAATAAGTCCAGGGTCCATTGATCTTAGAGTTACCCGACATTTGTCTTGAAGGATAAGGGAAAACCCCGTGAAAACCTTATCTAGGTAACTCACCCTGACCGAGATTCGAACTCGGGACCTCTTGAACGTGAGGCAGACATGCTACCATCTACATTACCGAGATGGGCATCCCGGCATTAAATGAAGTATTAAAACTTAGTGCCCCTAACACCAGATGGCAGAAGGATCGGAGCACCGTAGTAGTGGAGGAAGAAGAAGAATGTAATTTCATTTTCTGTGTAATCAGAAGAATGTTCATTTAGTCATCAAACAGCTGAGGATGAGATCGAATGATCTTGAAAATGTTTCAATTATACAACATAGTAAGTGAATTATTAATTTATAGATGAGTCGTATGTATTACACATCTATAAATTAATAATTATTCACTGTGGTTTTCCAATACAGTTAAATCTTGATATAGTAAGTGAAGTTGAGTGTAAACATAGTGACTCAAAAATCAAACTAAAAAATGAAGAATACTTCACTGTCAATAATGCTTCTGCTTTTAATATTTATAATTGTATACGTGTTGGGGCTTTTAAGAAAACCTTCTTGACCGAAGGGCTTTGGAGGAACAGAATTTTAAGCTTGGTCGGACTGATTTACCCGTACATGTTTTCCTTATTGAGATGATTGCCACTGAAGGGTGCATTTCACTTGCTTTATTAATTTACTTTCGAATATGACCTTCCAAATTAACTTTGAAAATCGGAAAATAACATTCTTCCTTTCAAAAATGGAAAGTAGCTATTTAGGTTATTTTAGGTGTAAACCCTTATTTACAGTTTTTAGGTGAAATAAGGTTAAAACCTAAAATTCTGAGCCCTACTTATAACTTACCAGACTTTAAGGGTGGAGCTGTCACAGTTTTATGAAGCATCATGTAAACCCATGAAGCCCATGTATTATTCAACATTGAAAGAAAACCAGTGTGGAACTAAACCGAATAGTGAATATGGAAGAAACTCCTCTGATATTTGATGTGCCAAATAGTAACAACTGTTGCTATGAAATGTGCCAAACTGTAACTGTAAAAACTAGTGGACATAAAACAATGCACTACACTGTTGTCCTTTGAATATTGTACTGATGGTACTAAAGTTAATCCAGTAATCATTTTCAAGTGCAAAACAATGCCAAAACCTTCTGAGATACCACCCAGTGTTGTTATTCATGTGTATAACAAGGGTTGGACGAGGCTGGTATGAAATTGTGGATTAACAGTGTGGGAGGGAATAAAAGCTGCTTTATTGAAAAAGTATTTACTGCTAGGTAGTCATTTGAAACATTCTTTGAAAGAGAAATTGAGGCAGAGAAATACAGATGTTGCTGTTATTCTGTGAGGATTTCCTTCACAATTGCAACCTCTTGGTGTCTTGATAGATAAATCCTTTAAAGGTATATGAGGGAGGAATGGAACAAATGGATGGTTATTAATTTTTAGATGAGTCGTATTTTTTACACATCTGCTTCACTTTCGTACCTATTTTGAGGAAATGTTTCGCAAATCATTGTTTGCATCGACGGCTCTTATGCGACTCTTGTGAACGTTCTTACCTCCATGTTGTCCGGTTTTTAAAATTGGCTGGATCTAACTTTCGCGTGTTCCTCTTGACTTAACGTCACTTCAATATATCGAGATTTAACTGTATTGGAACACCACAGTGAAGCGAAAAATTATTAATTTTTAGATGAGTCATATTTTTTACACATCTGCTTCACTTTCGTACCTATTTTGAGGACATGTTTCGCAAATCATCGTTTGCATCTACGGCTCTTATGCGCATAAGAGCCGTAGATGCAAACGATGATTTGCGAAACATGTCCTCAAAATAGGTACGAAAGTGAAGCAGATGTGTAAAAAATACGACTCATCTAAAAATTAATAATTTTTCGCTTCACTGTGGTGTTCCAATACAGTTAAATCTCGATATAAATGGATGGTTGATGAAACTTAATATGAATTCATGCTGATTGATGCAAACAACTTACAACCAAACAAGTGTGTCATTGGATAAAACAAATCATGGTCTAGAGTGAGTGATGACATTATTGTTAAAGCTTTCAAGAAATGTGGCTTAAGAAACACACTCGAGGCATTGAAGACCATTTATATACAAAGAGAAAGGTGATGATAAAGAAGAGGAGGAGGAGGAAGAAGAAAATTGCTTAAAAATTAAGGTGTGCCTTATAGCCCATAGAATATAGTAGGTTTGATTCCACTTTGCCCTCATTTAATAACTTTCCAATAAAGCACCTCTATGTATGAGAAATTTTCACCAGCCATGTCCCTTTGACTCTTCAAAATCAAACTGGAGATTAAATTCACCATGAGGGGAATCCTGAATGCAAGTGATAACTGGTTCTTTAAGTAATGCTTCTGTTACCTCTTCTGCAGTTAAGTTAGAAGTATCTTCTTCAGTAATTGGTAGCACTTGCTTCTCTTGAGTGTTAGTTTCTGCTTGACATTCTTCTGAAGACATGCGTTCAATCTATCTCATACAGCTTCCTCTCTTGCTCCACTATCATCTTAAAAAAAAAAGGATGATGTGATACAGTCACACAACTTCCTCTGCCCACTATAATTCATTTTCATAACTAAGCCACAAATGTTGATTAATTTTATTTTTAGCTCTTCTTTCCATTGTGTCCTGCAAAAATGTTGTCTAAGTTCTGAATTGCGGTATGGCATCCTCTGACGACGATGAGGATGAGGATAGTAGTAATAGTAATTTATTTACTGCCCATAGACTAATACGAGTATCGTGCATTGTCAATATACATTAAAATACAATTTACAACATTAAAATACAATTTACAATATTAAAATTTACATTATATAGCTTGCAAAAATTCATATATATTATATACAGGATTATTTAAAGGGTATTTTTTAACACATTGCTTAAATTTAACAGAATTGTTTTCTCTTTTAACATAGGCTGGAAGTCTATTGTACTTTTGTAATCCTATTATACATGGATTTTTATTTACAGATTTTACATTATAATTAGTATAGTGCAAGTCAGATTTACATTTAGTATCATGATTGTGTACTTCACTATTTAATTTTGTTTTTTTCTGGTTTATTAAATGAATAACTTTATATATGTATAAAGACACAAATGTAAACATCTTTCCTTTTCTAAAAACTTTTCTGCATGATTCACGCATCCCCATTTAAAACATTGCTCTAATACATTTCTTTTGTAGTACTAGAACCCTCTGAATACGAGAATTATTGGATATGTGAATAAATTAATCCATAATATAGGTTTTTAGTACATCTACGTTACAAGTTTTTGCAAACTCCCTCATTAGATACAAACCTTTACTTATTTTTTACAGAGGTTATCATTGTGATTATTCCAGGATATATGTTTATCAAGTTGCATTCCTAAAAAACTGTGAGTCAGATTCTCGTATTATGATATTACCAAATTTAATATGAAACAATGTATCTTTTTTTCTTATTATTTAACTCAAATTTAATTAAATTTGTCTTGCCAAGATTATTGAGGTTTAAAGATTTAAAAAATGTATTTATTCTTATTGATTCCTTAGAAGCTAATAATTGCAGGTCATGATCATTGTTTGCTTTACATATAATAGTAGTGTCATCTGCATAGCTTATAGTTTTACAGTCAGGTGAAGAATACCTATCATTTAAATATAATATAAAGAATAGTGGTCCAAACGCAGAGCCTTGGGGTACTCCATATTTAACTATTCCGGCACTAGATTTAATTTTTCCTACTTGAATTCCTTGTTTAAAACTTACTTGTGTGTGTTGTACACGCCCTTTTAAATATTATGAAATTAGTCTGTTGGCAACTTCCCTTATACATATTATTAATATGTGTCATGTTGGACACAATTGAACGCCTTAGATAGATCAAAGAATATGCTTGCAGTTTTCTTTTTCTCATTTAGATTGCTTAGCACATTGTGAACAAAGTCTATAAGCGCTGTAGTGGTTGATCTTTTTGCCCGAAAGCCATGTTGAAAGTTATTTATTACACTATATTTATCTAGAAAAATAACAGTTCTTTTCAGTATTACTTTTTCAAACAACTTAGCAATTACCAAAGTAAGGGTTGTAGGTCTACTGCATGTTTCTTTTGTCACCCTTCTTATGTACTGGAATAACAGTACTAATTTTTAAGGAATCTGGAAAAATTCCTTGGTTTAATGATTCATTTATCAGATATACCAAGGGAATGCTCAGAACATGTTTACATTTTTTTTAATAGCTTAGAGCTAATTCCATCCCATCCGGTGGAGTTTTTATTTTTAAATCTATTAATTAGACTTTGAATTTCCTCCACTGTATTATCGTACAAATAAAGAGAATTTCCTATACCCCATTTTGTTATAAGATCTGTAATATCTAGGCTATTCTTGTTATTAGCAACATTTATAAAGTAGTCATTAAATAAATTACATATCAGGGTTGGACTATTGTCAGTACAGTTATTTATCAGTAAATTGATATCTTCTTATATCGAAATTTACTTGTTTAGACTTTTCTTTTCTAATACTGTTAATCATTGTCCATGCTGTTTTTGAATAGTTATTAGTATAAAAAAGCTTGCTTAACACCTTTTTTGATTTAATATTTAACCGTTCATCCTCATATGCTTTTTTGTATTGTTTATACTTATTTTTATAGTGCTCAAGTTTTGTTTATTTAGCAAGCAAATATCTATCCTTTATTTTTTTTCCTCGACCTCATAGCCTCGCTAGATAACCTAATTATGCATTTTTTAGGTTTCCAGATTCTGTTAATTATAGGACAGCATACCTCAATATAATTGTTTAGAATTCCATAAAACTTATTCCACTTTTCATTTATATTTTCAGTACTATACAAAGCTAGCCATGTTTCATTAGCAAGACAAACGTGCAATTTTAAGGTATTAGTCTCAGTAAATTCTCTAAGGGATTTCATTTCAACTAAGTCAGATTCCTTTGATGTACATTTATTTATATCTGTATATCGGGCATGATGATTAGATAGGTGATTTATCATGTTTCCAGCAACAAATTGACTTTCCCTAAAATTGGTAACAATATAATCAATTACTGAGTTTGAATTTTTGGTTTCCCTGGTTGTATATAGTTTTACAATTTTTAAATTAAATGAACAAAACATATCTTGCAACTTATTAAAATCTCCATTCACATAATCAGCATGTATATTAAAGTCACCCATTATTATTATTATTATTATTATTATTATTATTATTATTATTATTATTATTATTATTATTATTATTATTATTATTATTATTATTATTATTATTATTATTATTATTATTATTATTATTATTATTATTATTATTATTATTATTATTATTATTATTATTATTATTATTATTATTATTATTATTATTTTACAATTATGTTTTAAACAGTATTTTATACATGGCATTCAATAAAATTATTAACTTTTGCATGTGGGGATCTATAAACAGCAAGGATTTTTACCTCTTCATTATCCACTGTGATTTGGGCCCTGCAATCTCACATACCATTTCTGTATTAAAATCACGTATTTTAGCTAATGTTTTAATATGATGTATATTTTTAGCCAGTAAAGCAACTCCACCACCCTTATGTTCTTTTCTACTAAATATATCAACAACAGAATAATTATCCATTTTACATACAAATTCTTGACTTTCATTTAGTCCATGCTCTGTTACTGCAACAATATCAGCATCTACTTCACTGATAAAACTTGCAAAGGATTCTCTTTTGTTACATAAGTACTGTATATTCTGATATATAAATCTAATAGAATTTTTTAGTAGTGGATGTGTAATTATTTCCCTATTTATAATTATATCATTATTATTTTTACTTGAACTGTTCAATGGCACTTTGTGCATTTTGTCATCATCTGAGTTCATTTCTAGTTTCCCAATTACATGCATATATTAATTACATTATTCATCATTTTTCCTAAAAGAAATTATCCTTTCCTGTTCAAGTGTAGACCATCCCTCCCCAAACAACTTTCATCTAGGAACTTATTCGTATCTACAAATACTGCTATCAGTGATTCAAAAGCCCACCGTATTCCTTCATTTATACCTTTTAAGAAACCATAACTGACATCCCTTCTTAAAGCTATGCTATTTACAATAATTTTCGCCTTAGGGTTGCACTTCCTTGCACTCTTAATTGCATTATAAACCTCAGCCATGACCTCATCTGTGGTTCTGGCTGGTTTTATGTCATTTGTTCCGGCATGAACCACCACTGTTTTAACCGTACTTTTCATTTCACTTTTGTCCATTAGGTTAGGCAGATATTCCACTTTCATTCCCCTGAAAACTTTCACTTTTACCACCAGGTTATTTATCACTACATATTTTATTATCGAATCACCATACACTATAACTTTTTCACTAGTATCTTCCTTCTCCCTCTTCTTACTTTTGTGAGTAGTCATATTTTCCAACTCTTCATGCTTCTCCCTTTTATTACGTTCTTTTGCTTCTGGCGTAGTTTGCTTGAATTTAATCCACTTGAAAGGATTCTTCCTTGCATCTTTCCTTGTATATTCTGCATCAGAACAGGCTTTGTCTTCTGCATCATCATCCAAATTCAATACCTCCAACCTATTTGTTGTTTGGATGATTTTAGCTTCGTCGCACGGCTTCAATCTTTTTACAGCTTCTACGTACGGGTTCTTTTTCCTGTCCATAAGTAGTATCTGACCTTTCAGGTTATCATTTTCAGCCTTTAAAGTTCTAATTTCTTGATGTGCTTTCTTTAAGTCTTTATTTAATATGTCAATAACAGTCTCCAGTGACACTGTCATCTCCAATTTCCTCATGCTCAGCAATGACTAGTATACTGTTTTCTTTTGTGTCTTTTCTAGATTATTTAAACTGCAGTATGTATCACTTTCATTTCTGTGGAATTCCTGATGATTCCGAACCGTTTCTCCATCCTTTTTATTCACATTGTCTGAGTCAAACTCTTTATTTTCACACTTTTTCTGGAGTTTACTGCACATCACCATGCTATATACTGCTGCCATCTTGGATGAGGATGAGGATAGTTGGCGCTACAGGCCATGTAGGCCCTTGGCCTCCCAAACCACCCTCTTCCATTCTACTTGGTCCTCTGCTTTTCTTCTCCAGCCTTTAACCCCCAACTTTCTCAAGTCAACTTCTACATCATCTACCCATCTTCTCCTTCTGCCATCAAGCTTTCCAATGAATATCTTCTTAACTACACTAGTTTCCGGTATTCTCTGCACATGGCCAATCCACCTTATTCTTGTTTAATTTTCGCTACTATATCTGGTTGTCCAAATAGGCACTGCAACTCCAAGTTAGCTGCATTCTCCATCCGTTCAAGTGCCGTGTCGTTCCAAATATATTTCTCAACCTTCCTTTCCCACCGTAATAACCACTGTTCTTCTCTGTTTGTCAACACCCAACTTTCTGAACCATACATTATTATTGGTCTCAGTACAGTTGTATATATTTTAATTTTAGTGTTCCTAATAACGTTCCTTGATTTACACATATTCTGCAAGGCATAAAAATCCGTTACCACTTGCTAATCTTTCTTGAATTTCCACAGATGTTTTATTATCTCGTGTTATTATAGATTCCAGGTATTTATATGTTTCAACTCCTTGATATTCCTTCTCATGCAATTTAACTGTAAGTTCTCTTCTTCTTACATCCCCATCATCTCCCAACTTCATATATTTGGTTTTACTAACATTCACTATCAATCCTAGATCCTGTGCTTTCTCTTCCAACACTTCATAACTATCCTCAAGAGCTCTTACATTCCTTGCAAGAATTGCCACATCGTCAGCATATGCCACTATTTGTACTGATCTGGAAAGTATGGTTCCTCCAGGGTTTATGGGTAATTTTTCCAGTGCTAAATTAAACAGCAGTGTGGATAGTGGATAGCACATCTCCTTATCTCAACCCCTTCTCCACAATAAACATACCTGATATATCCTGTTCCATTCTTACTCTGCATCTTGTCAATTCCATAGTCATTCTTGTCAATTTCACCAGTTACAGTGGGATTCCAAACTCTCTCATTATCTGATAAATTTTAGCTCTGTCCAGGCTATCATATGTCTGTTTAAAATCTACATACAGCTGATGAAGCTGTCTGTCATATTCATAAAACTCTTCCAGTATTTGTCGCAATATAAAAATCTGGAATTGCAATAAAAATCTGGTCTAATGTAGAGCATTGTTTCCTAAATCCTGCTTGGTAATCCCCAAGTAGCTTTTCCAACCATCACTCCAGTCATATGGCAAGTATCTTGCCAAATACCTTGTAAATTCCATCTAGCAGTACAATCCCATGGTAATTTCCGCACTCTGCCTTGTCTCATTTTTATATTGGACAGATTATTCCCACTGTCCAATCATTAGGCATTTCTTCCTTTGTTCATATTTCATTAATTAATTCAAAGTCTTCTCCAATTCTTCTCCTCCATATTTCAGTAATTCTGACTCTATTCCGACTTCTCCTGTGGCTTTATTCTTTAATGCTTTGATTGTCTTATTGATTTCTACTATATCAGGCTGTTCTACTTCCTCGCCCTGTTCCTGTACTTCCCTTTCCTTGTTCCTGTTTCTCTCTTCACTATCAACCTCTTCATTTCTAATGAGTTAACTCATAGAAATGCTCTTGCAACCTTTCCAGCATTTTGTTTCTTTTCCTGATAAGGTTCCCATCCTTATCCTTAAAGAAACCGCTCTTGATTGGAATCCTCTTTTTATATCCCTTGTTCTCTCATAGAACTTATTTACTTAATTTCTATCTTACATTTCGTCTAATTCTTCAATTCTCTTTCTGTCAAAAGGTCTTTTCTTCAATCTACATTTCCTATCTGCATTTCTTTGTTTTTCTCTGTACTCCTCCACTGTTAATTGCATCCTATAAGTCACAAATATCATTGAAACTTAAACTGCTTCATATATTCTCTAAACCTTCAAAATTACATCAATTCATTTGAGATAAAATAAATAAAATCTAACTCCAGATGTACTTACTATGCATGCACCTATGTCAGCAGCATACAAGTTGCATTCCTGCTAACATTGCTCCCCAAATTGCTGCGCTCTTTGTTGTCAGCTTTAAAAAGTCAGTAAATGAACTGGCGAAAGTTTTTACTGGTTTAAAGTGTAACTATACTAGTATCTAATAAACCACTGGGTGAATCTCCTTGATGTCCTCGATCAGTTCTTGAAGTGGATCAGCTTTCCTGATTTTACAATCTTGGTGCCACAGGTACTCCACTAAATGTACATCCATTTGATTGCATTAAATACTGCTCCTTGATAGGTGACACTAGAAAGGTTGGCTTTGATTAACCCTTCCCGAGCGGACATGTTTTACGGCTCTGAGCGGAAGGTAATTTTATAAAAATATGTAACCCTTCAAAATACAAATAAAAGTATAATTTCATGCTTGAATGTATTAAAAACGTGCTGTACCTTGTTTTTTTGTTGAATTCCACCACTGTTGTTCCACAGGAGTGAAGATTTGTTAAACTGCATAAAAATGTTCCTGCAAAATCGGCATAAGTGCCATTTTTGGATATTGCATCACATCTTGTAGTTCTAACACACACATACACACGTGTTCACACATAAACTAGGAACAGTTCAGGAACTAAATACTGTCATATAAGTATATGTAACATATTTTTTGTAAAACCGATGGTAATAATAGATAATAATTCATAACTTTGATAGAAACGTGAGGTTACACCTAGCTGGAGCAGGGTATTTACGGTTTTAGACTGATGATTTTATCTCAGGATTATTCACACAGAGGAGCAAAGGAATAACAAACGTCATATAATGTTCAGGGGTGTGAAAATCTTTCCCTAATATTGTTCTTTTGTGTGATATATTTTGAAACACACATCTGGATGCAGGGGAGGCTTGGAGACGCAGGTTTCACAAAAATATATTGTTTTCTTTATTTGTTTTTGGGCCTTACATACCACACAAGGATTTGCCCAACTTCCTTGTTCTCTTCTCCCCATGAAATGTGGAAATCCATTTAGCCTTTCCAAAGTTGGGCCCTGTGAAATACGACCCTTACTTGACGTAGCATTGTTTTGTCGCGCTCCCATTCGCTCCGCCACCAGAGATCTGACGAGATGCTTGCGAAATTTTCTATGTGACAGGATTGGTTTACATTTGCTTGTCATATGCATTGTATATAATAGGTACGAATTTAAAATGCAAACTTCCAGCAACCAGAAAAACATTTTTCTATACCACTTGCGTGTTCTCCTGCAGAACTGATACTACGCAATATAATTATCAGTTCTATCGACACCACCCATGTGTCGAGTGTAGTCCAAAATAATGTTTGGTTTCAATGTTGCTGCCTGGTTTGGAAATTTTGAAGGCACCTCTGTCATTTCGTTTTTATCGCCCTTGTGACTGGTACTGAGAACTGTTACAGTTCTTTTGTCTTTCCAGCACAGAGCAAGCTTTTTATCTCACCCCTCTTCATTTTCTTTACGTTTCCTGGCTTTAGTTGGTGTGGCATATTTTTTCTGTTGCCCATAACTGTCCCAGTAGTCACCATATTCATGTTCCACAATTCATCAGTGAATTCAGGTGATATATAGTACCTGTCTGTATACACATGGAAACCTTTAGGTGGGTCTACATGATCCTTTAGGAGGGAAGAGCACAGGTCTTTTACAACAAGGGTAGTTTTCAGGAGATTAGAATTTGATTCAGTTTTGCCCATGTAGGGTTGGAAATTGTATAGATACCCATTGGAAGCACCAGATAAGCTGAAAACTTTGATCCCAAATTTTGTTGGTTTATTTGGATTATACACTTTGAATTTTACTCTGCCCTTGAAACTGATGGTGCTCTCGTCGACTGATACAAATGGACCTGGGGAATAGAATAAACTGCATTTTTGCCGTAGTTTCTCCATTAAATTTTGAATAAATTCTTCCTTAGTTAATTTTCTGTTTCCCTCAGCATGCGCAAAATGAAGATTCCAAAACAAAAGGAGAAATTCGTCGCGAGAAAATACATCGCTGAAAAATGGAAATTTATCTACCCAACTTGTAGAAAAATAGTCTGTGACGTCAGAGGTAGGGTGAAGCCCCATGTTAATAATCACCCCAATTAGTGCTTTTATGTCAATAATTGTTGGAGGATTCCAGGATGCAATCCTGGCTTTCTTTGTTGGAGGTGTCGCCAGTTATTTTTTTGTGTTTCCTTGAATGCAGGTTTCATCCGTAATTATTTTCAGAATTTCGTCATCAAAAAATAGTCTGAAAAAGTCTATGGGAGTAGTATTCTCATCAAAGTGAGAAGGAAGAATCGGTCCCTGTTGAATATTGTGCACTGGTATAACAGATGTAGGGCCAGGGTCAAAATTACTCACCTCTATCCAGCTAGGAATACTGTTGTCTGCAGTATCACTTGAGTCACTCTCGCACTCACTCACACTTACACATGAATTCTCACATATTTCGCTCTCATTGTCACTGAACACAAATTCTGACAACTATCACTCTGGTTTAAGAAAGCTTCAATTTCCTTGTCCGTCAACCCTTTCTTTACTGCCATTATGCCAAAAAACGAAACAAAATGAGGCTTACTAGTACCAAACACCGCACTGTTTATTGCTTCACTGCTGAGAACAACGAAAGGAATTCCTGACAAAGCAATTTCGGGGATTTACCGACCACCAATGTTTCAAAGCACATTTCCTGCCATCTGCTGGCACTATATCTTAATTATATGAACGTAAATAGCCGACTACAATAGCTCTATAGCTGCGCACCCAAATATGGGTTTCCGCTTGTGGGCGACTGGATGCGTCACCCATATATGGGTTTCTGCTCGGGAAGGGTTAACAGTTAAGTGGGCTGCAAAACTCTCAGACTTTGGATTGTACTGGGGAACTCCACATGCCTCTCAGTGAAAGCAAAGTGGTTGGCACCATCTCTTCAATTATTGGGACATACTGGCATCTGTACTTCTTTAGTGAAAATGCAGTCATCTCGAGGATTCAATTTCCTTCCACAGAGCAGTTGTGATAGTACTTCCTGCTTCCAATTTGGATTTGTCGATCTGAACAACATGGCCGGCACCTCCTATATTGCCTTTATTTATTTATTGTTCATAGAGGATAAGCACACTTCCTGACAATGGCTCAACCAATCAGATATTCTTCTGTAGGTTATGTTAGTGTCTCCAATGGAACAATGGATAACAGTTTATTAAATTTTAGATGAGTCGCATTTTTTACACATCTGCTTCACTTTCGTACCTATTTTGAGGACATGTTTCGCAAATCTTCGTTTGCATCTACGGCTCTTGTGCGACTGACGCTAGATCCAGCGGTGTGGGTAATTCTGGGGTTGTTGCTGCCATCTGTTGATTTAGTGATGAACTGAAATGTGGGATTCTCTTCTAGCGGGATTTCAAAGTTCATTAGTTGGTTTTTATGTTTTTCTATGTATATCCTCTCCCATATGACGAGTTCACTATGTTTTTGTACGTATTTTAGTAATTCTGTGCTATCTTCAATTTCATGATTTTTAGACCAGAAATGAGCTGCTATTGCGGACTTATCAATATTTTTGTATCTTAAGTGCCTGAAGTGTTCTTTCTTTCTAGTGCCTATGTTCCTTTTTGTCCTTCCTATGTAAATTTTTTCACAGTCTTTACACTTAATTTTGTAAATGCCTGACTTTTCCTCTGGTTTTATCTTATCAGTATTCTTACTGTGAAGTAGGTTTTTAATGTTGTAATTGTTTTTTGGTGCCAATGTTATATTGTATTTCTTGAATATTTTTTGGAACTTTTTTGTGGCCCAGGGGTGGTAAGTAAATTTAGCAAATCTAGTTTCTTGTTTTATTGGTGTGAGAGCTGTGATCTGTTTTAATTTCTTTTGAAGTTTGAATAATTTTAGTTTTTTATCTACAAGGTTTTTTCCATATCCATTTTTAATTGCAGTTTTTAAGATTTGATGGTATTCTTTTTTATATTCTTGCTGGCTGAGGGGTAGATTTACTAATCTGTGTGTCAGACTGTTGATGGTTGCATGTTTGTGTGGAATTGGGTTGAAACTATTTGCTTTGATGTAATTATCTGTGTGTGTTGCTTTTCTATGAATGCCAAATTCTAGTTTTTCATTGCCTTTTTAGATTTTAAGGTCTAAAAAAGGTAGAGTACAGTCCTCTTCAGTTTCTACTGTCCTCAAAATAGGTACGAAAGTGAAGCAGATGTGTAAAAAATGCGACTCATCTAAAATTTAATAATTATTCGCTTCACTGTGGTGTTCCAATACAGTTGAATCTGGATAACAGTTTGTTTATAGAAGAATGCATTGGCATAGCTCAGTGTAACTAGGAGTACTTGTGCGGGTGGTAACTTTGAGTTCTCGAACCAAGTACTGTTTGTCACAGATTCTGAGAACTGTTCATGCCCTCGCCTATACGAAAACATCTTGTATCTGTGAACCCATTACCTAATGAGCTGAAGGGTGGCATTACACTCCTGACATAACATACGCCTTCTTAGTAAACTCATCACTAAAAACTGAGTGCGTTGTTCCTCATCATGATCCAGTGGTGCAAAATAAACAATATTAATAAATCTAGTCATAGCAGTGAAACAAACTCACATTTACAGAGTTAATTTAGTGAATGGCAGGTACCAATCAGGATGTGCATTTTCACATTAAAAAGTGAAGATAGCTTACTTCTAACGATGACACATGTGGTGGGCAGTTTCAACACCATCTGCAAGATATGTCTGGGGCATTGGGGCCAAGGTTGGCAGCACATGGCATCTGCAGCTATTGAGGTTACCTGCATTGCTATTGATGGTAACTTTGGCAGGTTTTGTCAGCACTCATTGCAGCCGGTGCAATGTTGGACTTAGAAAAATATTTTGCAGGATGTAAAGGAAACAATATCTTTATTTTCTTCTGCTTCTTATAAACTGCTTTGCCATCAGCCATTTAAGTATTTGTACATCTGCAATACATCAGCCAATATTGGTTTAAATCACATTTGGCAATTTAATTTACAGTAATTTACTTAGTTATTATTTTTCAGGATATTTGTGTGATACAAACACTGTATAATAAACAAAACTATATCCTGTAAGGGAGTGTGTGTGAAGCATTATAAATAGGTGGGTATTGTATTTTTCATTTATGGTGAGTTTGATTTATTTCTTCACAGAGTATTAACTATTAACAATACAAATTATAAATAATTCTTCATGGACTTATATACTGTGAAATCTCCATCCTTAATTGTTTTGTGCGTTGTGGAAATTAAGTGATATGAGACTGAATGCTTTTATGTACCTAATTCTTCAGGCTTCACTGGTTTAAGCTCATAATAAGAGACCTCTAAAAAAACAACCCGACAGGTTTTAACCATTGCCTTATTTATATCATTGTAGTTTATTTCACATGCCTTGTTTCTTTTTGCCTAACCAAGTGGACATAAACAAGATTTGCTGCATCCTTTTTCTGTTAGCTACTCCAGAATAGCTTTCTCAACATGGTAATGCATTCCACATACTTGCACGATAAGATAATGTACTGTAAGAAACCATGACTCAGTTTCTTTGCATTGCACTCCCTCCAAGGTCAAATTATATCAGTCAATTTTGATAGTGAGGTGTGTTATCCTCCACATAAAATCATCAGTACAACCATTTGAGTTTTCTTATTGTAGAAAAGAAGTTTAGTCTCTAATATCAAACAAATATTAGCAATCAGTTCTCGTTCATTACAAAGCCAGATAAGTACAGGTGGGCACAAAGTCCCATCCCCCCTCCTTTATACTATGCAAACATACATTATAACAATAAATGTACATGCTGTTGAGATTTATGTCCGTGGTTGCTTTAATGTCTCTTGTTAAATGTCAAAAAATATCAATATGGGCTCCATTGGTAGTGTCAAACATCTGAAGAGGTGCATCACATACCTCCTTCCTTCGATTTAAATTGTTTTCAGATAATTCTTGAACACATTTCAGTGGATATGGGCATAACTTCAAGTCTATGTTCATGTGTTTGTGCAGAGTTGACAGGGATACACCCAGTTCTGTGGAGTGTTTGTGAGTTGACTTCATTGGTGACCTTGTAACTGATACTGCAACTTCTCTGCATTGTTCCCTCTCATATCCTTAACAGTAGTGGTAGAAAACAGTTTCTGTTCCCAATGCAAAAGTGTTCTCTTTGGAGGGGGTTCTCATCCAAATCTTAGCTGGAAGTCTGTATGCACATGTTCCAACGTTTTTCCTGTTCTTGGCCTCTCATAAACTCAAGTGCTTGTGACAATGCGTTCTTCAATAGTATAGTCATTATTTATACCTGAAAGTAGAAGAAAAAAAAAGGTCTCTAAATTCCATCTTATATCTAATTTAAGAGGGGTGACAGGACTTTGTGGCCAGCTTGCACATAATTGAAATGGGTGTTTAAAAAAAAGGCTAGTTGGAGATCATGGTTTTGTCTGTTTCTTTCCTTTTAGAATGAATTGAGCAAAATTTCACTTACTTCCTACCTGTAATAACAGAAAAGTGAGTATTGGAAATGCAGTGTAATGTAACATTCCCAAAATGGTTGGATTTGGCATTGTTGCAGCTGGTACGTAGAAAATGCTGACAAACTATGGTCCAAAAGCCTTGAGTTCCCAGGCAGTAGTGGCAAAAAATGCTCAGAGATTTGTTACAGGAGATTGCGAAGAACTCCTTACAGTTCCATAAGTAACCAAATGAAATGAAATATCACCTTTTTTGTCTTTTTCTTTTGTGCACATTTACTTCTTCTTTTGTGCACATAGGAGTGAAACTTTTTTTACATAAGAGTTTGAATTGTCAAAACATTTTACATTTTGCTGTAAAATGTGTAATACATGTAAAATGCTGTAATACATTTTGCTGTATTTAGGGTAGCTTATATGGAAAACATCCTAAAACAGTACAAGTTTTGGTAAGGTCCAGCACATATTAAGTTCATTGGAAGAAACTTTGTAAACACTTTTCAGATTTGGTTTATATCAGTCTTGTTTTCTTTCCTTTGTTTTTTACTAAATATTTATTCTGAAACTTAAAGCTTATCTTTGATGTCTTTGAATAAAAGGTTTCTCCAAGTAGCATGCAACCAGAATACAAATTTTAGCCTGCTGAGAGGTCAGAATATTATATGTACACCAATATAGTGCCTTCTTCTGTAGGTAGCAATAAAAAAGTTATTTTTACCACAAATTTCTGGATTATTGTGAAAATGGCATAACATTGAATAACTCCGATTGTTATACCACTGATTCTATGTTTTGTTACTTAGCTTTTGAATCAACTTAATTCCAGGACCACATGAAAGCACACAACATAAACATGTTTAAGCATAAGTATAATACAGACTTGAAGTAAATCAGCAATTCAATTTTATTCACACATGTTTGTACTCAAAAGGATTAGCACTTCTCAATTATGATAAAATCATGATTATTTGTATAACCTTTTAAAGCATTTATGTGAATTGGTGTCATTACTAAAAGAATAGTTGTTACTTGGCCAAAGCCAAGCCACTTTTCCTAACACTGGTCTTCTGGTGCTTCTGAATTGACCATTGAATTAACCAGAATTTGTGTTATACATATCATTTATTCATAATTATATAACATTATGTTTATATTTCAGGTGTAGAAGTATCTGATAGTGAAGACAGTGATTTGGAAGAAAGTGTAATCTTACAGAGACACTGGTTCTCTACATGGCTTGAACCTGGTTTATCTAGTATAGAGGGACAACTAGAACGAGATGCAAGGCTAACTCAAGTGAAAGGAGAGCTTCAGAGACGGGTTACTCAGATGTGGAAAGGAATGCCTTTTTCATGCTTAGAAGCTAACAGAAAAAGTCATTATTCCAATTTTTTTGTTCAGGCTCTCTTGGAAACGGCACAGAAAAGTCCTAGTCAAGCAGCACTTTTCCTTCGTTCGTCTAAGCATAGGAAAAGCTGCCATAATCCTGTGGGGACCAACAGGTTTGTAGCTAAAATAAACTGTGTATGAACAGCTGAATAAAAGTGTAGTACATTAGTTAACAATCTCAAAATAAATTACCGCCTGCGGTGCCGTATGTAGTAAAAGCGGGCATTAAACACTACACATTTTCATTTTCAAAATAAATTGAAAAAAAAAAAAAACACTTGTAGTTGATTTTTTTAATACTTCATCACTTACATTTTATATTTTTGAGGAATTAGTTTCGGAAGCCATCACTTTCATTATCAGCCTCTTTCCAACTGTCTGTTGTTATCTGCTCTCCTCTCTCTGGTGGTGGAACTATGAACTTCTTTGTCAAACTATCTACTGGCAGGATTTCAAAGTTCATTATTCAGCCCTAATTTTTTCATATGAATATGTTCTCCCATGCTATCAGTTTATTTTGGTTTATCACTCCTTTTAGTAGTCCTGTGCCATGGCGTAGCGGGCTAAGGCAACATTCCTTGGTCCCTGGGCACGGAAAGCGTCTGGGGTTCGATCCCACCCATGGAATGTGGATTTTAAATCCTGGGCATAGGACTGGTGCCCACTCAGTATCATGAGGGAAGTGAGGAGCTTAACTAGGTAAGCAGCCCTGGTCATGAAAACCAATGTTCCGGCTGGGGGATGCCGAGATGCTGACCACATCTCCCCATATCGATTGGATGATCGCCCACTTCTGCCATGCGCAAGTGGGCATGAGGCCGGCAGTCAGGTTGGTAGGCCTTGGCCCTTGTGGGGCTGTCGTGCCAGTGGTTAACTTAACTCCTTTTAGTAATTTTGGATTTGAATCAATGTCATGGTTTTCATTCCAAAAATTAAATGCTACTGCTGACTTATCTTCTTGTTTCATTTTGATGTTTCTAAAGTTCTCTTTGACTCTGGTTTCAGGGTTCTTTTAGTTTGACCTATGTAGCATTTTTCACAATTCTTACAACTTATTTGGTGTATTCCAGAATGTTAACTGGTGGGATTTCATCTTTTGTTTTTGAATTTAGCAGTTTTAAAACTGAGTATCTATTAGTAGGTGCGAAGTTGATGTTTTGTTCCTTAAAGATCTTCTTGAATTTATTAAATGTTTTTGGGTGGTATGTAAATGTACTGTTTTCTTATATGCCGTTTTCTTTGTATTTTGTAAATGAGGTGGTTCCTTAATGGTTTGTTTAGTTTAGCCTTTTTAATTTTCTTAAACACCAGAAACAAAATAAACAAAACAAAATAAAACAAGAAAATAAGTCAACAATATCATTTAATTTTTGGAATGAAAACCATGACATTGGTCCAAATCCTAAATTACTAAAAGAAGTGATAAAACAAACTGATAACATGGGAGAACATATTCATATGGAAAAATAAGGACCGAATAATGAACTTTGAAAACCCTCCAGTAGATATTTTGACAAAGAAGTTCATAGTTCCACCACCAGAGAGAGGAGAGCAGATAACAACAGACAGTTGGAAATAGGTTGACAATGGAAGTGATGGCTTCCGAAACTAATCCCTCAAAAATATAAAATATAAGTGATGAAATATTAAAAAATCTACTACAAATAGTTTTTTTCAATTAATTTTGATGTCACTGTTACTAAATTCCTCCAATCATGCATAATCTCAAAATAGTTAAAACATTAGAATCTATAAATCGTAGTTACTGAAAAAAATTAAAATAGATAATTATCTCAAATATGAATATTTTCTACTTACTGTATTATAAGATTAATGTTTGGACTTAAAATCCTAAATCATATTGTTATTACTCTCATTAAGCATTGAAATGTTTAGTCCAGATTAATCCATTAGTGGTTCATTGTTTTTAAGCAACATGTATGATCTTAGAAAACTAAGTCTTTATTGAGTGTAATGGACTCAAATGGATAGATGTTAGGCTCATTAAGATTATGTATGAAAGTGTTTGCCATCATGTAACTAGTTACTTTCTCTATCATTACCTATAGTAAGTACAGGAAATTGTGTTACCTAAAATGTAAGTTCTACTAGCAACACATTAATTTTTCTTAAAATTACACCTTGTTCGCTTCTGTTTTTAATGACCAATTCCATTTCTTTTTAACTTCATTTAAAGCTTTCATGTAGTCTTTACTAAAAAATTTAATTAATTCAATCTTTGTATCCATTTTGAGCCATTTCTCATTTGTACATTCTTTTCCACATAACTCAGCCCCTTCACACTCAAATATTATGTGCTCTGTATCTTCTTTTTTCCCACATGTTGGGCACTGTTTTTGTGGAAAACCTTTTCTCTATCCCTTTCAGTCTGCATACACCTGCTCTCACCTATGCTATTATCTTCTCTTTGTTCGTTATTTAGTTTGTCTATATATTCTTCTCTTTCCCATAACATTTTTATTATTGTGTAAGATTCTAATGATCTTTTCTCGACTATATCAGCAAACAGTGTTGTATTTCTATGTCATCAAATCTCCTAACCCCTTTACATTGTTTTCCTCATTCTCCAAATTTCTCCCAGACCATTGCTTTCCAGGTTTCGTGATATTCTAAGCATTGTCTTAGCAGATTCTTTTCATCTAAATTTGAAATACTAAACCAAAACTTTAAGTGCTCTCTCCATGAACATACCTTTCCTTCCTATTCTACCCATTTCTAATAGGGCAAATTTCTTTACTGTGGTGCTTGATAAAACTAAAACCTCTCTACAGAACATCTTGTGTACTGCATCATAACTTCCCATCCACCCTCCAGACTCCAATATTCCATATAATATTTTTGCTTCTCCTACCATGTATATTTTTGCTAACCACCAGACAGTATCCAGTATTCCCTATTTATACCCTCTAACTGCTACCAATGCTCCTTTCCCTTTTGCAAAAGCCAACTTCTTCTGCTTCTCCTAATTTCTACCCTCATCCATTTTAATCCCTTTTGCAAAAGCCAACTTCTTCTGCTTCTCCTAATTTCCACCCTCATCCATTTTAACACCTAAATATATACAATCTCTAACCACTTTATATTCTTGGTTTCTTTCTTCCACTTTTCATATTTACTCAGTTTCCCCCTCTTTCTTAAATACTTTTATTTATTGCTAGCAAAAAATTATTATTCTTTCTTATTTCAGTTAGAATATTGTCAATAAATTGATTGAATAATACTGAACTTAGTTTACTCCCTTGCTGTAGTCCTTTCTTTTGAGTTGTTTTCTCTGTTATTTATTGCTCTTCTATTTTCACGCAAAGTGTATTATTTATGCATAATGCTTTAAGGATGTTCACCATATGATAACTTATATCCTTGCTCAAAAGTTTATACCATAGCAAATTTGGTCTGTTCTGTCGTATGCTTTCTCAAGGCTATGGATGTCACGTACAATTTCTCTCTTTTTAGAGATGTCACCATAAATTAACATTTTGAGATCCTCTGACAAATTTTGCTTCCTTTATAGAACTTGCTGTATTGGCTGCAAAGCACTCTAGAATAGTACAAAAGCATTTTAATATTTATGTATGCACCTATGCAGTAATTTTAACATAACAACCATTGGTTGGTCTTTTGTTGAAGTTTGTGGCACCTACACATATTTATAAACTGTATAGTGTAACTGCTAATATAAATATAGATGTACGAAGTTTCTGTCTTGGCCAGTATTTCAAGTTATATATAAAAAAAAAAAAGTTACAGTAATATTACTCACATTGTTGCAGTTTTACTGTTTGAATTGTAATAAACCAGACATTTATGATCCATTGTTACGCATGCTTCTCTTTGAGTTTTCTTGTTTTTATTATGCCATTCTTTCTTACTACTAATGGTACCACACCTTAATTATAATTGAATTAGAAAAGGAAATTTGGAAAGAAATTTTCAAGGTCTAAGGTTAAGGTACTTCTTCTCTCTGATATTGGTGGTGGTGGCGGTGGCGATGGCGATGGCGATGGCGATGGTGGTGGAGGTGGCGGCGGCGGCAGCACTCTCTCTGATATTTGTGGTGGTATTGGTGGCAGCTTTCTTAGCTGGAAATAAATTTCAGTCATAGAGGATGGTCCTGGCAGAATTTGAATTGCAGACCTCCTATTCATACCCTAACAATGTATCAGTTGGTTTCACTTTGTGACATTGTTTCTCTTTTGTGAAGCTCTAAATATAATAGAGAACAAAGAGATTGAAGCTAATGTAAACTTTTTATGGAGCCTCCCATAGACATGAAAACAAAGATGGTTACTTGATAAATTTATTTATATTAATGTTAGAAAAAATGCAGCATTCAGGAGGATTATATTTGTTCATTCCCGAGACATTATTCTTTTATTTATTGCCGACCATTGCATCAACAATATCTAGTGGGCACCAATCGTATACCTGAAATTTAAAATCTGTATCCCATGGCTGGAAATCAGAGCTCCATGCTGTAAGTCCACTGTGCTGCAGAACAATATTCATAATAATGTACCAAAATGCCTGCTTTTTTGCTTTCTCTATTATAAGTATAGAAAAGCCAAAAATTGAATACCAATATTCCCACAAAATTACAGATTTTGAGGTTCCTGGAAAAAAATAGAAAAAAGGTATGTGTATGTGTGCTTGCCCAAGCATGCCTACATGTATTTGCAGAAAGTATAGCATTCATCCTAAAAATTAATGGAAATTTTACTTTAAGCGCACATTTTGAGGTTCCTTGATTCCCAAGAAAAGCATTTTGGAAAATAATCTGCGTGCGTCTGGACATGAACAGCATAACTTATTAAAAGGTTTGGTAAAGTACCAAAATTTGACATGAATTTTTCAAGAAAATCTCATTCCAAAGTATATATTACATGAAAAAATTGTTAATCTTTGGTTTTTATTAAAACTATCTCTTTGCCATCTTGATAAAAATACCATATTTTTGAAATACTTGCATGACAAATAAAATGTATATCTTGAATTTTCTGTGAATAGCCTTTGAAGTCTTCTGCATTTTTAATGAATTTTATGTAAGAAGCAGAACTTATTAATAAAATGTACATCTCAGAACATACAACTTCTGTCAAATACTTTTTCTACATCATGAACTATTTATGAAATATTCTTGTTTCTGCTTTAAAGTATATACTTTTCTCAACTGCTAAGTCTCTATTCAGTCTTTTTCTTGTGATCGTACGAGGAACATGGGATTTCAAAACTGCCCTGTTAACAATCCATTTCTAAAAGATTTGTTTAGGCTCTCTTGTACCTTGATATGTAATAAAAGCATTTCCACAAATGTTTAACCTGAATTAGATAGAATAATTGCTAAACATTTTGTAGTTTTATTCCCCCCCCCCCCTTTCTTCCACTCATAATTTTTGAGGGACGTGTTTCAGGATGAGCCATTGCTCAATTAACATTTCCAACCTGTAGTTGAAGTTGCATGCAGAATTCTCTCTGGTGATGGAACAGTGAACTTCTTTACCCTGTGGAATTTCAAAAATTCATTAATTCGTCCTTGGATTTCCGTGTTAATATGTTCTCCTACATTTTGAGTTTCTTATGGCTTAAGGTTTTGGTTTTCATTTCAGAAGTGAAATGTTACTGCTGATTTGTCTTCCTGTTTCAATTTGATGTTTTTAAAACTTCTTTGGCTCTGGTTTTTAGGTTTCTTTTGGTTTACCCTATGAGGACCATTTGCAATCTATATAGTTTATATATGCCAGATCTGTTGATTGATGGAATTTAATATTTTATTTTCAAATTTAACAGTTTTATTAATGAGTAACTATTTAATAATGATGATGATGATGATTTTTTTTTTTTTTTTTTTTTTTTTTGTAATTTTACGTCCTCCAACGTTAAGTCATATCGGACGGTGAATGAAATGGTTGAAATGATGATCAAATGTGTCCGGGGTCCATGGAGCTTAGAGCTACCTGACATTCGCCTGTAAGGATAAGGGAAAACCCCGGAAAAACCTTATCTAGGTAACTCACCCTGACCGAGATTCGAACTCGGGACCTCTTGAACGTGAGGCAGACATGCTACCATCTACGCTACCGAGGCGGGTGATGATGATGATGATGATGATGATGATGATGATGATGATGATGATGATGATGATGATGATGATGATGATGTTTACATATTACAATATTGTAAATGATTAATTAGTTACATACTTTAAGATTTACAAATTTTACAGAGCATATACAGAGATTAATAAATAATGTAATCATCTTCACGGTAAAAAATAAAAACAATCTTCAGTTTTCCCTTTCTTTGAGGAGGGTCTCGTGGTTCTTCCTGTCCATTGGTCATAAGGTGAAGATCTCAGTAATATGAAACAGAAGATGTAATAAACTGTGTTAGTATTTTCTTATTTGTTATATAATGAATGAACATAAATAATAATAGTAATAATAAGAATAATAATTCATAAATATGTACTTATTTACTGATTTCAGAAATATATTTTAAAAATTATACTCGTTGAAATTACTAGACAGATTGAGATAAATGTATTACACAGCATTTACAGTTTGATCTCTCATTTATACCCTCATTGAAATATTTACAAATTACATGTGTCAGAAAAAAGAAAAAAAAGAAAAAGCTTTTCAAATCACAACTGCAGATATTCATTTATGTCATAAAAGGCCCTCTCAATTAAGTAATTTTTTTAAACATTTATTAAACTTGGAACCAGTTGATTGTTTAATTGTGGCTGGCAGCTTATTGTATAAAGTTTTTCCAATTGAAAATGGATTTTTATCAAAACATTTCTTACTCTTCGCTTCCCTATACATATTCTCTTTAGTTCTTGTGTCATATTTATGTATAATGCTATTACTCCTTATATTTGTAGTTCTCCTAACTAGTAAAATAACTCTAAAAATATATAATGCAACCACTGTAAGAATTCTTTCTTTTTTAAAAATTTCTCTACATGAATCCCTTGATTTTAATGAACAAACAATCCTTACACACCTCTTCTGTAATACCAGTAATCGTTTTAAATTCTCTTTAGATGTTGTATCCCATAATTCAATACCATAATTGATGATGCCAAGATGATACGATGTTCTTTAAGGATCTTTTTTAATTTCCTATCTTTTTTTGCAGCAGCGGGGGGGGGGGGGGGTGGTTGGTGAATTCCCTGAATATGCTGTTGCTTTCTTTTTCTGTGGTGAATATGTTCACTTCCTTAATGGTTTTCTTTAGCGTACTGTTTTTAATCTTTCTGAATACTAGACTTTTGTTGTATCCATTTTTTTCTGCTATGTGAATATGGCGTTTTGTTCCTTGCACTGTTATGCTTTATCCATGGTATGTTGACTGGTCTATGTGTAAAATTGTTTATTAATGCATGTTTATGTGTAACCAGGTTATAGCTGCGAATTTTTATGTAATTTTCAGACTGGGTTGCTTCCTGTAAATTACAAATTTTATATTGATGTTGTTCCTTATGACATTTAGGTTGAAAGATAGTTGTCGATTGACTTGCTTTTCTATTGCAAATAAAATCATTTCTTACTGTAGATTGAGTAGTTTTAATGCTTGTCTGGGTGTTAATTTGGAACTACTGCAGATATGTCATTAACATATCGGTACCAAACCTTGAGGACACATGTAGGAAACCCATTTTATGTGTGTTTCAAATGAACTCATAAGTAAATTTGAAAAAAAAAAAAAGTGAAAGTTGATGTCCATAGATAACTCAGATTTCTGCCTGTAGTATTTCCCATTAAAGCTGAAGTTTTGTTCAATACATAGGGTTGTTCATGAAATGTATTATTCTCTTTCTACTGGTTAAATTTTTATTGTACTTAGTCACTTTAGTTTTTCTGTTTTCTATAGTTTACTATAGTTTTTCTGTTGGTATGCTTCAGAATAGGGATGTGATATCAAATAAAACCAATTTATCATTTTTGTCTGATTCTATGTCTTTTATTGTTTCTACTACATCTAAAGAGTTTTTTAAGTTTGCATTTTCAAACTTTGGAAGGCATCTAAATTTTTTTAATAACCATTTGACTAATTTATATTTGGGCCATTTATGCTACTAGTAATAGGTTTCGTGGCTTTTCCTATTTTGAATATTTTTGGTAAAGATTGAATAATATTTTAATTTTTTTATAAGAGGAGTTTGTAGAGTATATGAATGTCATACATATTTTTAACTTCAACCATTTTCAAAATTGTTGTGCTTTTTTTTCTTTTCTTTTTTTTTCTTTTTCAGGAGTTTGAAAGTTTTAATTCTAATAATTTTAGTAACACTTTTAGTAATTTTATTTCTATTTCTTTTTTATTTACTGTATTTTGTGTTGCATTTTCTTTGTAAGAACTTGTTTGCTATGGCTTATGCTTGTGATAAACATTTGAACATTGTTGTGGGTCTTGTATATGAATAGGTACTTAATCTTAATTTGAAATCAGTTCTAAACAGAAATGTATAATGAAGCAGAGGAAAAGTGCAAATTTTCTGAAAATTTTGTTTTTCTTAAAAATGGCTGTAATTGTTTTGATTAAAATGCCATATGTTTAAGATATTTTCATTGCAAATGAAATATTCATTTTGAATTTTCTGGAAATATCCTTGGAAGTCATTTTCATTCTGGATGACTTTTGCATAACTGGAACAGAAACAGATAGGCAAAATTGTACTGAACAAAAAATTAGGTACAGTTAGAACACACAATTTACATATGTCATACATTTTTTGTGTGGTGAACCATTTCCAAGACCCTTCCTGTTATTTCCTTAAATTTTCCACTACTTATACTTTTCTCAAATGGAATCATTTTTTTTTAATCCTGGATGTGCAAAGAGAATGAAAATATCAGTCATTGCATAGCTACCAACTCTTAAAAGATTTGACTGTCACTTAGGCCTACTGTATTCCTACAGTACCAGAACTTTGGCAGAATGCCATTTTGAATGTGTTAGTTTGAAAGTGAATCTGTATGAATTATATATTTATGTTTGAATCACCTGCAGTTTTATGCTGCCCTTTAATATTGTTACTGCGTGGGTTGCATAGATTTGGAAATCCGTATTGCAGAAATTTAGAACAACTTTTGCTGCAGTAAAAAGACGTGAAATTGACAATCAGCTGTCATCGAGGCTGATTCGGTGTTTTGTTGCACGAAAACAAATGAAAGAAATCACTGCACTGTACTTCAATCATTGACTGTTGCAATAACCAACAAACAACTGCTGCTTCTAATACCTTGCCAGTATTTATACCTCCCCAGACATTGTTTCTAGAAATCCATCGATCTTCCGAAAACTTTCGCGGCCGAAACAATGGACAGAATATTCTGGAGTCTCTCTGTCTCTTTCTCTCTCTTGGCAAACGTCCAGCTGTCCCAGCAAGCGCCCAGCTCCCCGGCCTGTCACAGCAGCACAACAATGTGACACATTGACAATATTTAATGTTGCTTTCTTGCTGTTATTTGATGATTATTTATTTCATTATTATTAAATAGTGCCTAATGTATTTCAATTTATATCTGTAACCTTTATAATGAAAATGACTATATTTAATCTATATTTCCAGAATCTATAATATATCTTACATAATCTATATATATATATATATATATATATATATATATATATATATATATAACTATATTTAATCTTTTCCAGTCAGTTAATATTGCTTTTACAGGTAACACTGTCAATCGAACTGTAACAATAACTTTTAATCATTTGTGTTTACTTGTCTTCTGATTAGTTCATACCTCCTTCAGAAACTAAAATTATAATGGTAAATATTTAATTTTTGTTCAATTTTTTTTTTCAGTTTTCATTGCAATATTATGTAAGGTAACTAGTAAACTTGCTGGAATTCAGTGTTTCTTTATGCAGTAAATTGCAAAGTTACATTAGTTATTTTGGATCCAATGTATCCTCTGTTGCTGGTAAAATACTTCTGTGCAAAATATGTAAGCACTCAGTGAACTATGAAAAGGTTTCTTTGTTTTCAATGGCAGTTGCAACTTTAGTCAAAAATTATAATTTGCAATTGACTTTGGTAAAGCTTTTTCTAATGCCGGAATCCCTTTCTAGAAACTACAGAATCTTCATTAAAACAGTTTTTAGAGAAGTTTACAGACAAACTGTGCCTAGTGAATCTACGAAAGTATTACCTAAGTGATTGTTATGATAATGTAATAAAAATCATATAAGGTAAAACTAAAAATAAAAGAACTTTGGTTTCAGTTGAGTTAACGAGTTCTGTAGATCATTTTATTGTCAATGTTCATTGATGGATCATTAGATCTTTGAGGAGATGAACCAATGAAAGCTTTTCTGCTTAGAATGCTGTGACTTTGTGGGTTCGTAAGATTAAAAGTCCTGTTTGTAGAAATTCAAAATGCTCTTTATTTCCATAATAAGGCTCTTGTACAATTCTGATCTCAGAGAATGGCATAACACACACCAATACAGTCTCTCGTGGCTTCTGCACACGTAAATAAACAAAAGAATTCGCTTTCAAATCATTACACGTTTATCAGTTCTCAACTCGCAAAACAGTTTAAATGTCCACACACATGATAAACAGCCTGCTGTCTGCACTGCACAGTTGCAACTCGTCTCCCGGCTCCTGCCGAACTGACTGCCTCTTCACTCTCTAGTGGCTTCCTGCCGATACTAACTTCACTCAGTCGTCCGTAGTGTTATTTGCGTTCTCCGGCTCTGACATTTCTCGAGAGGGGGAAGCGGGCTGTTCAGTTCTTTAGCGGGAATATCAAGTAGAGGAACAGTGCGAATTTTAAATATTTCGCGAACCAGTAGTCATATTATTATAATAGCAATAATAATAGGATTTACAAACACTAAAAATAAGAAATCATGCACGCACAAAATAGCAAAGAAACTTCACCAGCGCAAGCACCAAAAAAAGCAAGTGTAGCCACTTTTGTGTGGCCCACACAAAATTAAAGTGGCAACACAGTGTTTGATTCGGACGCCACGCCTAGCATGACAACACTGATTGGCGCTAGCAGACAGTTTTAACTTCCTGACCACAACACCGGATGTACCTCTCCCAGTATTACCAACAGAAGCTGTTACTGCGCGTAGAAGGTGTGCAAGAAATATTCGAATAGAGTGGCGCTGTACTGAATATCTAGCAAGCTAGTGAAATTGCAAGTTGGATTTCAATGTTTTAAAGCTAATATATAGTCCTATGTTTTGATTCTAAGCATAATTTAATGGATATGTTTTCAATTGCCCATTACTGTATGTTGGTATTATTAACCTTCCTCCTCCGCCTCTTGCAACTGCAAAACGTCAGAGCAGGAGATCCAGCAGCTGTACTCAGTAACTGCTTTGGCTCCTCTCCCCACCCCGTCTCTCCTCCGCAAGTAATTGGCGCTGTGCACACGCACTGGCCGGTCTGTGGGTGTGGCTTAACCGCTATCTGTCTCTTTCACTCCCTGCTTTTCCCTCTCTCGGCGCTCGTCTACGATGCTTCGCGACACTGCTCCCTCCTCAAGGCTGGTAGTCTCGAACAGCACCATCGTAGCGGGCCAGACGATCCAGGTGTACCACCATCTTTCCTTGAGGCACCTTCTGGATGCGGTAGACCACGACGTTAATTCTCTTAACCACCCAGTACGGTCCTTGCCGCGGTTGAAGTTTCGGGCAGTGTCTCTTGTTCCGGGTAGTGCGGTACAACCAGACCAGGTCACCTTGCTGGAATCTTTGGCTGTTGGCTTGCTTGTCGTACCAGGTCTTAATGCGGTCCTTCGCCATTTGGATGTTCTGACGCGCCATCTAATGCATGTCGTGGAGATGGTCCACCAGGTTCTCCAAATACTCGGTTGCTGGCTGTTTTGCATCCGGGGGACTCCCAAAAGCCAGATCACAAGGGAGGCGCAGCACTCGCCCGAATATCAAGCTTGCCGGCTTCATCCCAGTGGTGTCATGTGTTGACGAGCGGTAGGCCAGCAAGAACAGTGGCACCTTGACGTCCCAGTCTCGCTGATGGCTGGCCACGATCTTCCTCAGATGTTCTAGGGTCTTGATATACCTTTCGACCATGCCGTCCGACTGGGGATGTAGAAGTGTTGTATGGGTCTTGTTAACCCCAAGTCTTTCCAGTGCCTCCTTCATCGGGTTAGACTCAAAATTGGTGCCCTGGTCGCTGTGGAGCTCTAACGGCACCCCAAAACGGCAGAACAGTTGCTCCACGAGGCAGTCTGTAATTGTCTTCGCCTCCTGGTACGGGATGGTATACACCTCCGGCCACTTGGTGAAGTAGTCCACGACCACCATCAGGTACTTATTGCCTTGGTCGGACACTGGGAATGCTCCAGCTATGTCGACAGCTATGCATTCGAATAGTGCTCCGACGTTGCATGCGACCCCTGCTCCTAGTTTGGGACCTGCGACTCGCCGTGCAAAGTGACACTGACGGCATCATCTCTCAGTGTCTGCTCGAAGCCTCAGCCAGCAGTAACGCTGTCGGAGTTTGTCGATCATTCGTTTTGTTCCCAGGTGTCCTGAATTACCGGCGTGTACTTCTTCAAAGACCTCCGGGACCTTACTTCGGAGAAGCACCAACTGCTCCCTCGGCGTCTTTCCATCGGGCCATTCCCATAACCGGAACAGCACGCCGTCTTTGATCTTCAGTGAGTCCTATTGGGCCCAGTACGAATTGTATGTAGCGCTCCTTGTTGCGATGTCCTCCCAGGTCGCTCTTGTCCCTGCGTCCGCTTCTCTCAAGAGTGGTCCCAAGTCGGCGTCCGCCAGCTGCTCCCTCCTCAGGCCTGTGCTATCCCAGCCATCCGCAGGCCAGTCTGACAACTGCGGCACGCTCCTTCTCTTCCACTCTTCTACATTGGCTACACTCCTTTGGGCAGTGTCTTTGGGACATGGCGTCTGCGTTGCCGTGACTCTTCCCTCTACGATGTTCGGTGGTGAAGTCGTTCTCCTTCAGCCTCTGGATCCAACGAGCTGTCTGGCCTTCCAGATTTCTAAAACTGAGTAGCCAGGGTAGGGCGGAATGGTCTGTCCTCAGGTGGAATGGCTGACCGTACAGATACTTGTAGAAGTGCTCCAAAGTCATTACCACCGCCAGTAACTCTCGCCGGCTGATGCAGTAATTCTTGTCTGCCTTGGACAGCGTCTTGCTGTAATAGGCTATCACCCGCTCGTGGCTGTCCTGGACTTGGGATAGAACACCTCCAATGCAACGGTCGCTGGCGTCTGTGTCCACAATGAAGGCGCTGCCTGGTTGTGGGAATCCCAAAATAGAAGCACTGCAAAGTGTCCTCTTCAGCTGCTGGAAAGCACCTTCAGCGTCCTCCGTTCAGACTTAGAGCCGGTGTTCTTCCGTCAGGCGAGTGAGGGGCTTGGCGATGCTGGAGAAGCCATTTATGAAGCAGCGGTAATAACTGCACAGCCGTAGGAAACTGCGCAATTCACTCTTATCCTTTGAAATGTGAAATGTGTAGTGTTTAACGCCCGCTTTTACTACATACGGCACCGCAGGCGGTGACACTGATGATATATGAGATGAAGATGGAGCACCGGTGGAATGAGATGGCGGGGGAAACCGGAGGTCCTGGAGAAAACCCGCCCCAGCGCCCTGTTGTCCACCACAAATCTCATTTTGCGGTCGCCTGGGATCGAACCTGGGCCGCCTTGGTGAGAGCCAAGCGGTCTAACCACTGAGCCACGGCGCGGCCTCTTATCCTTTGGGCGAGGCCAATCTGTCACTGCCTGTGTCTTCTCTGGTCTGTGGCCACTCCGTTTAGTGAGACTATGTGGCCCAATAGTTGACTTCCTTGCGGAAGAGCTGGCACTTCTTAGCGTTCAGTTTCAAGTTGGTTGCTTACAGTCTCTGTAGCACCATGCTCAGGTTGTCGAGATGGTCCTCGAATGTCTTTCCGACGATGATGTCGAGGTATAGCAGGCAGGCGTCATAAGTCAATCCTCTGATTACTGACTCCATGAGACGCTGGAAGGTAGCTGGCGCGTTGCAGAGACGAAAGGGCATAACTGTAAATTGCCAAAGCACATCGCCTGTCGAGAATGCGGTCTTCTCCTTATATCTCGGGTCTAGAGCCACCTGCCAGTAACCCGACTTCAGATCCAGTGTCGAGAACCACTGCGCACCAGCAAATGTGTTCAGGGTGTCGTCAATATGGGGTAAGGGGAAGCAATCCTTCCTGGTGACAGCGTTCAGCTTCTGTAGTTCACGCAGAAGCGTAGCTCGCCGTTCTTTTTCGTCACCAAGACGACAGGGGAACACCAGGGGCTGTCAGATTCTTTGATTACTCCGCTGGATTTCATGTCCTCCAGTATGTTCCATACCGCCGCTTGTTTTGTCAGCGGAACGTGTCTGGGTGGGTGTCGAATAGGCGTGGCGTCTCCTGTGTCGATGCGGTGGAGCACTCGGTCCGTGCGGCCGTAGTTGCTATTACCTTGTAGTCGATGGGGGGGGGGGGGGGGCTTTTTAGACTCAAGGTATTGCCCCATGGAAAGACCCCGGAGTTTTTCATCGCTCCCGGGTAGGAGGAGACCCGGGTCCTTGGTCCTACGGCTCCAGGACTAATGGTAGTAGAACCTCTGCCGTTAAACGTGTAACCTTGGCTGGAGATGCACTGGTATCGTTCCAAGTTGTCGAACCTTCTCTAACTGCTCTGCGGTCAGGTGGTCGGCCACCCTCTCAGGTAAGTCTTCCAGCCGGGGCCCCAGGTGTTACGTTGACACCGGCTCCTGGGTCTTGTCGATTGGTGCTACGCTGACCACGGGCTCGTATGTCGCCAGCTCGGTCACAGCCTGGATGTCGTTATTGGTGTCCGTAAGATTGAGCAGCCTCACCGGCACCTCCTCTCGGCACGGCAGCAATGTCCTGGCTACACAGAGCCCGTGCACAGGTGTCTTCCGTCCAGCATCATGTTATTTTTCCTCGCCGGCGTGCCTCGACTGGCCTTTGGTCTCCCGTGTAGCGGATACTCCTTTTTCTCAACGTCGGGGTAACGGTCACATTGGCCTCCTCCATCCTCAATGCTGCTGTTAGCACCTCGTGGATGGTTTTCCAGTCGCCGAGCATTAGGCACTGATGTACCTTGGTGTCTCGTACCCCGTCAATGAACGTGTTGGTGGCTACCCGGGATACGAATTCGGATGGGAGGTCGACTAAGGCTTTGCTGGCCAGCTGCTCAGTTGCCAGGGTGAACTCCTGCAGCGTCTCCCCTGGCTGCTGTGACCTTGACTTCAGTTGGCTGCGGTAGGCTGCGGCTAAGTGGTGGTTCCCGAAGCGGTTTTCCAGGGTCTCCCGGATGTCCTTGGGCGCCGCCGCTGTCTGGACCGTGTTCAAGATCTCTGCGGCTCGTCACTTGAGGCTGGCTATTAACTATGCGGCCTCTTCTTAAGGTGATCACTTGTGCTTGGCACTGTGTCGAATTGGCGGCGGAAGACTAAACGTTGACGTGCTGTCGTACTTGGGTGGTTTGACGCGCGCAGTAGTTGTGTTGCATCCTTCAACCTCCTGCCGACAATTTCCTCCACCATGGCATTCAGGGACTTGGTGTTGCTGTCGGCCTTTCCTTCTAGGTAATTAACGCGGTGCGCCAGGTCTTCGACGCGCTCGCCCAACTCAGTGACGTCCTCCTTTACACCGGCCAAGCGCTCTTCAAATTTAGCAGACAGGGTCTCGTTCGCGGCCTTTATTTCTGCTTTTTGAAGTGGGTAATTAGTCACTTTAGTATGACTTTTTCTGCCACCTTGCTAATGGTATTTAGTAGGCCTGTAGTTGTTTGGTAGCTTAGGGTCCTTTTCTGGCTTTGGAAACATGAAAACTTGGGCTTGCTTCCATGGATTTGGAAAGTAGCCAAATTGTAAGCAGTAGTTTGTGTTATCACAAAGTATCTCTAATGCGAGATCGCTCAGGTTTTTCAATACCAAATTTGGTATTCTGTCAGGGCCAGGAGCTTTGGTGTCCTAGAGGTATTTATTGAACCCTTTCAGTTCCCCTTTGTTCATTTTCCGTGCTCTATTGTGTGTAGGGTTTGTTATGATGTCGGCAACGCTTTGTTCTACTTGAGTACTGAAGTTTATGTCGTTCGGTTCTTGATTGGGATAGCAGATTGTTTGCATCTACTGTGATTTCAGCATATCTATTTGGGGTGTTCGGTATGCTCAGTGGAGGCACCTTGAGTGGTTCCTTAATCAGCCTTTTAGTTAATTGCCAAATCTGGCGGCTGTCTTCTTGTGCACTCGCAATGGTGTTTTCCCATTGTTGCTGCAGTATTATGCTTCTTCGCATGTTTACTTGGCTGTTGAGTATAGCCTGATTTACTTTATGTACAATGTTTCTCGTACGCTGCTATTTGCTTTCACGATTCCGCTCTCGCATAAGTATGATTATGTCCGGTGTGTATTTTATTTCATGTTTTGGTGGGGTTTTTAGTGGGACAGTTGAGCTGTATTGCCTTCTCAAGTTCAACAGTCTGTCTGCCATTTCCTGGTTCTACAGAGGATCGCGGTCCTTGAGGTAAGAATCTAATCTTTCGAGGAAGATTGCCCAATTTACACGGTGGAAATCCCTTCTCAGTGGCGGTGGAGTAAGAGTTGGTGGTTCCTCTATTTCGATTTGGACTGCGTAGTGATCTGATGCTAAACTGTCTATTAGCTGTAGTTTATATCTAAACGTTGTGTTTTTTACAGAAGGCTAGGTCTAGTGTGTATGTTTGTTGCCTGTTTTTGGGTATATATGTATGCTCCAGTGTGTGCGCTATTATACAGTAGTTGTTTAGCATGTGTCTGTGAAGGGTGTTGCCAGTCACACTCACTGGCTGTTGGCGACTGATTGAGGGTCAGCGCATTGTGTGTCATATTTCTACCTGGCCTAGACGGACTTAACCACTTAATGACGGATATGTGAGGCTTTGTAGGGTGGCGGGTTTGATTTAGGTAGATGAAAGAAAGGAGGTAGCCGTAGCTCCTCAACGTTTGCGGATTTGGGTGCAACGCCTGTATGCACCGCTTGTGTGAAAATATGTAGGAAGAGTTTAATTTAGAATAATTGCCAGTCTAATTCTCAGGTAGGTATAATTTTGAAGTTATAATATCAACTTTATTGTTACTGGTTGTGCCCGCATGCCATGCGGGGAAGCCGGTGGAGCTTGAAGCAGCGTTCTCTTTGTTGGTAGTTTCCAAGAGACTTAACCAGGGCGCTCTGATTTTGAAGAAAACTCGCGTAGAATTTTGTGGTCCGGCGTCTAATGACATCTTCCACATACTGGAGAGATGAGGCTTCATGAAGGTATTTCACGGAAAAGCACCGGTATACAGAATAGATAGCCCTAAGACATATCCTGTACACGTTGAAGCTGTAGCAGTTTGGATCCTGCAGCCATGCCCCAGATCTCGCATGCATAAAGCATGATAGAAAGTATCTAAGCCTGAAAAACACGCAACTGTAAGGGTGTCGGCATCCCTGACCGCATCATGGGGTATAACGAAGCCGAAGCCCTGCATGCCTGATGTGCTAATTCCTGGATGTGACCCATAAAAGTTAGGCCCTTTTCCAGCTCTACCCCCAAATAAGTGAGAGAATTTGTCCCATCTATCCTTCGACCAGAATAACTAAAAGAGGGTAGGTTGGCGGGAAATCGGCGCTTGGTGAAAAGTCTCCCTTGGCTTTTCTCCAGGTTGATGGACAATCGCCAAAGTCTGCACCAATCTTGAATGAGGCTCAGGTGTCGCTGTATTGGGTTGAAGGCTCTGTGTGAGTGTATCTGTGTTATAGAGCAGCACGTCATCAGCATACTATGTTGACGTGTGGCGCCGTGGGAAGGTCGGCTACATATTTGCTAAAAAGCGTAGGGGATAAGATAGAACCTTCGGGGACTCCGCCTGTAATGGGTCTTTTCAGTCACACTCGTTTTTTTTCGAGTGGAGGAAAAATGTCTTTACGCACTAACCCTGGGATTGGAGTGTGGGACTCCTCTGGGGGTTCGAACCGCCAGCCCTACCCACTAAAAAACCTCCACCGGTGAGTATTCGGGAGAGGATGTGCAACAGTACAGCAATTGCACCTGCGGATTCAGGGTGAGGATATATTGGCCAGGCGGTAGCCAGGACCAGGTGAGAAGAAGATGCCAGGACATGAGCATGACCGAGGCCCTGCTTGTGCCCTTGGAATTTCAGGTGTTGGAGTGTCTGGAAATTCGCTGTCTCCAGCCGGAGACTGGGTCCTAAGAAATATTATGTGCCATCACAGTCCTGAAACAAAGGACGAAATCATTAGTGCTTGTACTATGTTGTTCAGGGCCATACATGCTCCGAGCCCTGCATCATATTTAGTAATTAGTGTGTTAAAGTAAATGTAATTAATGTCTACGCTTGCATTGCAAGCTGTCAGTCGTAATAATACTTAGGATTGTAGATCAATCCCTGTCCTACATTCTATAGTGTCTGTAATAAGTATTTAAGTGTAAGCTCATTTGCCGTGTAACATTAGCTTATCTAAATTGTACGTTTGGGGGTACCCTACCCCAGGACCGCCCCGCTAGACAGGAGGGGCTTCAAGGGCCGCTTGTCAGGTTGATAGAGACCCCTAGCCATGACTGGATTTTAAGGTGGTACTAACTGTTTAGAGTCTTATATATCAATCTCTGGTTACCCCAGGCCAAGTGTTCTGTCGAAAAGTGACAGTTGTCTTCTATGTGTGTCGTGTTGAATGTGCCAAGATCTCGTATGAGTGGGTTTGGGTTTTTACCCTTCTTGTCGTATGAGTGGGTTTGGGTTTTTACTCTTCTTGTCGTAAAGGTTGAAGCTTAGTAATTTCATAAATTGTTTGGTGGTGTGTATTTTTAACTCCTCATGTAGCTGAAACGCCGGGGCAACCGGGGGCAGCTTCCCAATTATTCTTAGAATTCTGTTTTGTAGCGTCTGAAGTCTGTTTATGTGTGTTTTGGCAGCGTATCCCCAGACGGGGGCTGTGTATGTAATAATTGGTCTAATAAATGTTTTATAGAGTGTAAGACCCATGTTAAGTTTCAATTGGCTATTTAAGTTAATCATGGGGTAGAGTCTATTCAATTGTCCGTTTGCTTTTGCTCTGACATTAATGTGTTTTTCCCCATGTCAGGCCTTGGTCTATTGTGACACCTAAGTAGGTAACTTTGTCCATTGGATCCTTTCGCCACAGTATGACAGAGGTGGCTGTGCATGTCTAGGGTATCTATGTTGTATTCTCTTCGTGAAGATTATGGATTGACATTTATTGGAGTTTATTTTGATACGCCATTTTTTGAACAAGGGTTCTAGGTCGTAAAGGACGTCCTGCAATCTTAAATGTATAATTCGAGGTTGTGTGGACTGAGTCACTAGTGCTGTGTCATCCGCGTAAATGTATTTTTCAGTGCGTGTGAGTTCTGGCATGTCATTAACGTATATATTGAATAATGTAGGCCCGAGTAAACTCCCTTGGGGGACTCCAGCCCTAATGGGCCTGCGGGAGGAGGAAGATTCCTCCACTGTTACTCGGAATTCCCGAGCGCTCAGATACTCTCTAATTAGGGTAATTGCGGTGTCAGTAAAGTTGTATGATTTTAGTTTATGGACGAGTCCTGCGTGCCAGACTTTATCGAAATCACATTCAATATCCAAAAATAGGGCACCTGTCGATCTGTTAGTATTGTATCCTTTAGAGATTTGCTCTGGTAGGCGTAAGAGCTGCTGAGTTGTCGAGTGTTGAGCTCTAAACCCAAATTGTTCAGATATTAGTATGTTATTCTTGATTATGTGTGTATTGAACCTTTTTAGAATGATTTTTTCAAGAATCTTATGAAGTGTTTTTAGTAGGCTAATGGGCCTGTAGTTGGTGGCCAAAGCGAGGTTTTTGTTCGGCTTTGGAATCATTACTATGTTCGCTAGTTTCCATTGAGATGGAAATCTGCCCTTTTCTAGTGTGTAGTTGTATATAATCGATAGGAGCTTCAGGGCTCCATGTGGAAGATTTTTGAGGACTAAGTTACGTATTTTATCCGGCCCCGGGGCCTTTTTGTTTCGCAGGTGCTTAATAATCCATCCGATTTCACCTGGATTCGTTTTTCGCTAAATTGTATCGTTAATTTAGTGTTCAATTGATTGGATAATTATTTGGTTTACTTGTCCCTCCACGGGGTTTGGCGTGAAGGTGCTTTCTAATGTGTTTGAAAAGACCTCTGCTTGTGGGGTGTTTCAGCGATCGCATTGTTGTCTATGAGTGGAAGTACGTTCGTTTTTGCTCTAACAAGACATGTAGCTATCTGCCAAACCGAATTTGAGTTGGGGTTTAACCTATCAAGGGTTTGGTTCCATTCGTTTCTTATAAATTCTCTAGTTGCAGTTATTTCTGCCTTGGCTCGTAAATAGTCCTGCTGGTGAATAGGGTTTTGAGTTCTTTGCCATTTCCGCCTTAGGCGGTTTCGGCGTTGGTGTAATATTTTAATGTCGATAGGATATTGGGCGTTAACCATTCGTTTATATTTAAGTGGAACGCACATAGTGGTCGCTACTTTAATCGCTAGTTCTAATTTATGTATTGCTTCATCCTGTTTTTCGTTTGTATTTATATCTATTTCCAGAAGGTATTGTTCTACTACAGTTTTGAATTCTTCCCAGTTCACTAAGTTATAGTTTAGGGTAGGGACTTCATGTTTGAATCTTAGTGGTAGTAAGACCTCTAGGAGCACCAGTAGGTGGTGTGAGGTGAGGTCGTTAATTACCCTGTTTTCAGCATTGTATTAGATTAGATTGATTTGCATTCAGTAGGTTCACTTGTAGCCAAAAAAGGCTGTGAACGTTGAACATGTCCAGAGGTGTAAAGTTTAATAGCATATATATGTACAAAAGTTTACATAAGACACATATTATAGTATACAGGCAATATGAACAACAATATGGAAAACAAAGCAGGGATAATTATATATGATACAAAATGAAACACTTTTTAAACCATCTTTCTCTTGGCTTATGCCAGTACGTCTCAACCTTTTAGCAATGGATACCATTCTTGTTATTTATTAAATACATATATATTAAAAATAAACTTTCAACTTCCATCAAATATTTATTAGTAATGATTTGTCATTGGAATAGTTAGATACTACTTATAGATCTACAAAAGCATTATCAGGATAATTTGTCATTCAGATAATCTTGCACAGAATAAAAAGATTTTAAGCAAAGGTACTCTCTAACAGCTTTTTTAAAAGCAGCGAAATTATCAACTTTTTCTTTAAGAACATTAGGAAGTGCGCCAAATATTTTGATAGTTTCATAATGCACACCTTTCTAGAAGCAAGAAAGTTTAGCACTGGGATAATGGATATTATACTTTTGTCTAGCTAGGTCTAGTATGTCTGGAGCGCGATTACATTTATAATCCCCCGCTGCATTTACTTTTGGGCCTAACTGCATGATTTTTTGGACATCATCGGTATCGATGTCTCCAGGTGAATTGTAAATCGCTATTAGGATGATTTCTGAATTTAAAGTGTTTACTTTAACCGCCGTTGCTTCTAATCGATTTAATTGTGGAATGTACACTTGGTGGTGACTTAAGCTTGTTTGGATTACTACGGCTGTTCCTCCACCCCTTCTGTTTCTGTCTGATCTATATATCACGTAGTTTGGTATCCAAAATCTATCTATGCTGCCTAGATGGGTTTCATTAAGTAACGCTACCTGAATAGAGTGGGTTTGAAGAAAATCTGCTAGATCTTTTCTTTTTCTGTGAATACCTTGAGAGTTCCAGTGTACTATTCTAAGTGAGTCGGATTCAGCCATGGCTCTGGTGTCGAAGATTGTTCAGCAGTTCAGTCAGGTAATAGAGCGTCATCGTTTTGTATGTCCCTCTTTTTAGCATTTCCCCGAGTATTTCTAATTGTTCCTCGAGAACGTGCTCAGGAACTGAGTGTTTTGGTAAGCCCATGACATTCATGAGCTTAGCCATGCCTTCGCCGTTGCCTTTTTGTCCCTTTCCGTGTGAGGCGAGCGACTCCCTAACGTGAGGTTGAGGCCCTCTAGCTCTAGTTTCAGGGGTTTCTTGAGTCTGGTGTGTAGTTTTTGAGGGTCGGGGGTCGCTCATCTCTTGCTGGGCCCTCCTCGATGGCAAGTCGGGGAGCCTCAGCCACAGGGGGCTCGGCTACTGGGGCTGGTCGCGTGCGTCCTCTATGTTTCCTAGTGAGCCACACTGTGTTGTGCATTTCTGCACTAGACCTAGCAGCAGCCTCTGCGTATGAATTTGTTGTCCTACCTAGCTGGGGTTTCTGGGGCAGCACGCGGTTTGGCATGGTCTTCATGCATTCTGCGCGATATACGGTGCAACTGCGCCAAGTTGCTCTGTGGCCCCTTTGGCCGCAAAGCACGCAGTACTGTTCTGCGGGCAGAACGGAGCATGTACCTGAGGGATGTGGCCCGGCGCATTTTGAACATACCTAAGTGGGGGGACCTACAATCTCTCTGCATGTGCCATAGTTGCTGGCATTTGTTACATTGTCTTGGCTCAGGGTCAGACCTATATCGTTCTACTCTAATTCTGAAGTGTGCCAAGTATTGGAGGTCGAGCAATTTCTGTTCTACTTGGGGGACCCTGCTACCTCGATGAGGAACATATGCAGGGGGGTGCGCCGCCAATTGCGTTTCCGCATTTGTACGGCTCGCAGTGCCTCTATCCCTAACGTTGCCAGGTCTTCTCTAATTTCGTCGCCAGTGATTTCTGCGTACAACCCTTTAATAACAAAGCGACTGGTTCTATCCTCGAGGTGGGGAGTAATTAGAATTGCACGCCTTTAAGACTCAGATGTTCCACAAAAATTTTGTAGTCACTTTGGCAGGACAACTTGATTAGGAAATCACCGGAGTTCCTAGCGGTAGTGATGGTGTACTTGTGTGTTGGGTTGCAAGTCTTGTCAAAGTCTTGTGTGGTGAGTCTTAAGTGTTTAGCCTGGCTTCTGCGAATTATGACCGGCGCTAGGTCAAACCTCAGTGTTTTAAGTGTATCTGTGGGAGGACAGGAGCTGGCACTCTCCCCGCTGTTGACTATGTCTTTGTCCGGTCTCTTGTCTGAGGTGCTGGCTACAGGAGAGTCGGAAGAGTTAGGAACAGGTTCCTTGGATTTGGTCGGCTCGTGTGTGGGCTTTTTGGTAGGAGAGTTGGTGTTTGGTTTCTTGGCAGATTTGACGGGTTTGCTCCGTAGTGTCATGTTTGTCTCGGTCGAACAGGTGGTGTCCTTAGAGTTCCCTGCCATTTTGTGTGTGTGTGTGTGTGTGTGTGTGTGTGTGTGTGCGCACGTGTGCGTAGGTGTGTATAGGGGGCTTAACCTTAACAGCGAAAGAGGACGTGAGAAGAGAGATGAAAAAGAGAAAGGGCAGATAGCGAGCGCTTAGAAGCACGGAGAAATAGAGGGTCGGACCCCTAGAGGTGCTTAAGTGAGTCTAGTGACTGCTTGCTATGACCTTATTTCTCCTTCTCGTCTAAGCTGCAGGGCGCATTACTCAAAAGAGCAAGCTGTAGACTATGGTACGAGACCACGGCAATGTTGAGCCGCTCCACCAGTGTCTGCTTCTTTGCAGCGGACTGCTTCTTTCTTTTAGTTGCTGCTCTCTGCCGGCTCGTCGATCTTCACTCGTTGAAGTCTCCGCCGCCTCTCTCCTCACACTCGGTCGTCCGTAGTGTTATTTATACATGATCTGCGATTTTGCGAAGTTTGGCGAAGGCACCCGAAGCTACACACCCTTTTGAGGCGTCAGGCGAAGTGGAGAGAAACGTCTAGTCAGTTCTTTGGCTTCTGCTATCCCCACCGCGTCTCTCCTCTGCAAGTGATTAGCGCTGTACACACGCGCTGGCCGGTCTGTGGGCGTGGATTAGCTGCTATCTGTCTCTTTCACTACCTGCTTACCCCTCTCTTGGCGCTCGTCTACGATGCCGCGCAACAATACTGCCTGGAAAACTATCAGATGGTTATACAATCAATGCATTATAGTTACTGTAGCCTGTAAAAACACGTGTTACTTTTCATAAATTATACTGTACCATACATGAAAAAGGCTGCAATAGCTTTAAAAGTGCTATTTTCAAACATACTTCACCAGATCTGTGTAGCACATAATTTTACAGGGTGTCAGGAGAATATAATATTTGCTTCCAGAAGTTGACAAATTCATATGTAGTATTAAGATCTTTTGTGAAATTGTATCAGATATACCTCTGCCCCTTTAGATAGTGGACATTTCCGCCGCAATGTACTTAAAATTTGCTCAGTATAATGTAAGATGGGCAACATTCTTTAGGATGAAGCATCTTCAATGCCAAATGACTTCTCAAATCTTCAGAGTGAGAATTTTTTTGTTTGTTTAATTTACGTCCTCCAACGTTAAGTCATATCGGGCGATGAATGAAATGGGTGAAATGATGCTCGAATGAGCCCAGGGTCCATAGAGCTTAGAGTCAGCCAGTATTCGTTCTTCAGGATAAGGGAAAATCCTGGAAAAAACCTTACTCACTCTGACCAAGATTTGAACTTGGGACCTCTTGAATATCAGGAGGACACGCTACTGAGGCGGGCAGAGTGAGAAATGATGTAACTTACATTGTGGCCAAATTTGGTTTTCTCTACAAGTGGTCTGCCAGCTTCAAGAAAGAGGACAGTTATGATGAATTCAGTGAAAATTGTTGATGATTCACTCTAAAGACTGGAGAGTATCAGGGAAACAGGATTCATTAGTTAGGGACAATTCTAAAATAGAGTTTTGGAAAGATTACAATCATGTGAAACTTAGAAACATTAAAAAAAATGTCATTGTGACAATTCTTTACAGTAAAAATGTACCCTACAGTAGTGCCATATTTTAAGATTTTCTCTAATAATTTCTGTAGTGTTGAGTCATTTTCTCATATGAAAACTGTATTATCTGATAAGACACTCATCATTACCGCAGATGACTTAAAAACAGATTTGGTTATCATGTAGAACCAATAACTATTGAAAAATCTATTTATAGATTTTTACACTCTGTCACTTACATTTTTATTTTTGAGGGACTAGTTTCGTTAGCTGTTGCTTCCATTTTCAACCTTGTAGGTCCCACTATCATCATTTATCGTCTGCTGTCCACCACCAGAGAAAAAACAACAGATGATAGTGGAACCTTCAAGGTTGAAAATGGAAGCAACAACTCCCGAAACTATATGGTGTACGGCTTTAGAAGGCATGTGAGCTGAACGAATTCAGTGGCTGCCCTGTTGTCAACTGATGTGCTAGAGAGTGGAAGATAGAGAATGAGGAAAGTAATATGTGTCAAAACATAAACTTATGCAGGAAAGGATAATTATGATAATATTATAAACTGTAACATTCCATATTAACATGGTTATTTACTTAAAATAACGTACCTGGATTTCTGAAAGCAACGTATTGTAGGGGTTGTTATCTTAAATAAATAAAGGTTTACCGATTTCTGTGCTAGAAGTTCTGACCTGTTTCACAATATGCGACACAGTATGCACACTCACATTTCATGCTCTGGTCACGAGTTCCTGGCTTTGTGAAAAATTGATCTGGTCACACACTTTCTCAGATGATAATTCCTTAATGAAACTGTAAAAATAATTCTAAAATTAATATTTCTGGCCTGAGAGCGGAGTACACCCTTAGTACCTGTGCTACTGTTACCAGGCTTTGAAAGTGACTTTATTAACAGTTCGCAAAACAAAATGTAAACATGTAAATTCTCTGGTTATTGTCACAGTTACACAAAGCACCTTACACTCAATTTGCGTTATGCACTGGTGTTGAACCAAACTTCGAAAAATGCCTGCACACTCCTGGACTGCAGTACTTTGTGGTCAGTTAATTTATGAACTAAATATGTGCAGTTCCTTACAACACTTCGTAATCCCTTACTCAAGTACTGTGTAATGAAAAGGAATAGCTCATTGGCAAAATTGGAAGTGGAAGCACATCTTAAGCAGTAACACAGGAATCAGGTGTTTATTCTTGAAGTGATAACTCGAGAACCATATGCTGTAGAAAAATGGCCCTTGTACAGCCTGCCTCAAAAATTCTTGCCTCATATACCAAGGCATATTATAAAGACTAATTTCCAGTTGTAATTTTGGGTGCATGAAAAAGAGAAATCTCTGTTGCTCATGCTTGTGCTGTGCATGGGGCAATGCTGCACACCTACGATAGGACAGTCACTCTAGGCGAGCCGTCCCTAGTTCTGTCTCATATGCCTTCTTATACTGCATGCCTTATAGTCCCACAACAAATAAATATGTAAATGACAAAGTACGAAAAACATACTACAAAAAACTTTTTTAAAAACATGATGTTGATATAAATATGCTGATGGAGGGATTGAATAGTACAGTCTAGTAAATAAATATATCTTTAATTGCTTATTTTAGCTGTGTATAATACCTTTTTGTCTGCCTATTTTAATTATTCATAACATGTGAATTTTCTGTCTTTAGTAATTAGAGAGTTAGAGATCTTCCTGACCTATTCAGAAAAATAGGAAACAAAGCAGACATTGTGAAAAACCTTTAGGTACTATTACAAAATACTTTAAGTACAGTGTAGAAAAAGTTATGATTGTAAGAATTATAACAATTGGTGGAGTAACTTCTAAGATTGTATTGTAGCACAGCGACATTCAAACAAATTTGCTGCTACTATATTCTAATCTAAATTAGAGTAGTTTATGCCTAAGCTAAGATTACATGTCCGTAATGATAAAATACTTTGTTTTGATTGCAGGTCCAAAACAACCATGTTAGTAAAAAGGGTATGTAGTTATAAGAAAGGAGAAGAAGATGCTTGTTCAAATTTAGCTCTTCCCTGTACACAGCACTGCATCAGGCACATAATGTATAATGTTGATCAGCTTCTGTTTGAACACTGTACAGCAAAGTTCTCGGATAACACTCAGTGCTGTGTTCCAGTATTTGATATATGTCATGAGTTGCCCTTATGCCTGGAGCATGCAAGAAAAAGGGTAAGTCATATATAATATATAATATATAATATATATATAATATGTCATATATGTGATATTTGAGAAATGCATATGTTACTGAAAAAAACTGTTAGTTCTTAAACAATTTTCTTTGAAACTATCAAGATATAGCAGATGTTTTCTGAATAGAGTATAGTGCCTTAATGCATCTACTAATATAACTTCATTATTGTATTTTATTCAGAAATGAGATATAATTATAAATATCACTTTTTGTAGATTTATGCTTAAATTTAAATGTTCCTGTCATTAAGGTGAGGCCTGTCTCAGTCATTGAAGATGTATCTTATCGGCAAGTATAACAAATTTTGAAGTTCCATATGAAAGCTTTTGAGAAAATGGGTAGTTTGTTTAAAAGAAGTGAATTTTCATTAATTGTGATTTGAGCAGTAACTATGAATAGCTAACAGGAACTTATTAACAAACAAGCACTGGGCAGGAAAAAACTGGGATGGAGGACATAATAAATGCTATCAATAAAAGGTCTGATAAAAATAATGGGAATTTTACTTTTTCTTAAAGATTGTATCATCATCATCATCATCATCATCATTGTCATCATCGTTGCCATCGTCATCGTCATCATCATCCATCAATCATCAGTCATCAAACTTTGTCCCCTTCAAAGTAATTCCCTTCAGATATAATACACATATGCCAGCTCTTTTTCCAGTCTTGGAAGCACATCTGGAACTCACTTTTTGTTATATATGTTCAGCTCCTTCTGTGATTGTTTTATCTCATAATTGGTGACAAAATGATGTCCTTGGGTAGTTCTCTTCAGCTTCAGGAATGAAAAGAAGTCACAGGGTGCCATGCTCAGCAAATTCAATGGCTAATGCAACATGTAGTTTGGTTTTTTGCCAAAAAGTTACGAAAACAAGCATTGAGGTGTGAGCAGGAGCATTATTGGAGCAATTTCTATGACTAATTTTGCTACAATTCTGAGCAATGTCTCTGATAGTGATTTGGTGATTTTACAGAACCATTTTCTTTACTTGCACATTGTCATCAGTAATTGATGAGCAAGGGCATCCAGAGCGATTGTCTTTAACATCTTCTTGATCCTCTTTGAAATGCTTTTACCATTTGTAGGTTTTTGTCTTACTCATAGTAGATTTGCCAAAAGCCACATTTCAACTGTGGTGCTGCACTTTATTGCATTTTTCAAGCAAAATCTAATGCAAACTAAGCAAAAATTTGCAAAGCATTCAAAAACCTGTATAAGAATTTTGACAGTCAACAGTAAACCAAATATTCAAAACAGCTGAAAATGGAAATGCACATCAGGAACATGTGTATCAACAAGATACAATTTTTTAAAAGTTGGATGTATAAAGCCCACGAAATTAAAAAGTTCCCATTTTTTTTATCACACCTTGTATATATTGTTAATCTACAGATACCAGCCTCATTTTAAGATTATATTACTATGTAAATAAAGCAGCAAAAATGTTTACTTTGCCGGTGCTTTTAATTGGAAAGAATGGTTATGTTATCGTAATGATCATCTGGTCAGCATGAACATTTTTGTCTAGAAAGAAAATATTATCGTTTTTCTGTTTATCAGTATTTGTTTTGGCTTTATCTTACACCTCTTTTGTGGCTAGGTTCGATGCTAGTGTGTTACATTTTGTTATGCCTCATTAAAGGCGATTGACTCCCCCCAAAAGAACTAGATATTGAGAGTTTCTTGAGGTATCCTGGAGAAAAATATTTTTCTGTTTCTGCTCACAAACTCAAAACATGTGTCATGCAGAATAGTGAAGAAAACTTTTCCTTAAGTATGGCAAATTAGATCACTGTTTACAGCTTATAAATGGGGTGCAAAAAGAAATGAACTGTAGTGTGGAATGGGCAAACCAGTGACAGGATGGTAATATCATGGTGTATATAACTAAGAGTGGTTCTGACAAGAGCGTGGAAGTTGACAGCTCATCGCTAGAGGGCATGCACACAAGTCATGTGACTATACACAGCTAGCAGAAGCATGCATCGGTCATCAAACACTGTCATTTGCATTGCAAACAGTGAAATGGAGGGGTCAAAAGAAGAGCAAAGAGGTGTTGTTCCGTTTCTAACAGTGAAGTAGGAGTAATGGATATTTATCCATGAATGTCACAAGTATACAGCAAACACTGCATGTCCCTTGCAATGGTCAAGGCTTGGCACAAGTGTTTCTGGGAAAGATAGGTGTCATTAGCTGATAGTGCATGGTCAGAAACATCACACTGCATTACTGATGACATTGTCCAGCTGGTTGATTCACTCATTACCCAGGACCGCTGAGTGACAGTGAAAGCCATAGCCGCCAAGGTTGGATTGAGTGTCCGAAGTGTTCACATCATCATGAAGGAAATATGCACTTGCGCAAAGTGTGCACCCAATGGGTGCCCCACAGTCTTCAATCACACCAGGAAGCATGTTGAATGGCCCAATGTCTGGGTTATCTGAAGCGCTGTGCTAGGGAAGGGAATGAATTCCTGGCACGAGTGGTGGCTGGAGATGAGTCTTGGTGTCATCACTTTGAACCAGAATCAAAACGACAAAGTCTGCAGTGGAAGCATCCAGGGTCACCACCTCCAAAAATGTCCAAGGCCATCCACACGAGAGCAGGAACAGTAATGCTGACCTTCTTTGACCTAGATGGCCCCTTTCTGATACACTTCCTGCAGCATGAGACAACAATGAATGCCCAGTGTTACTTGCAAACCTTGACCACCCTTCTCCAAGTGATCAAATCAAAATGACCAGGCAATCTCACCCATAGGGTCATTTTGCTCAACAGCAATGCAAAGCCTCATATGGCCAACAAAATCGTGGAACTCTTGTGGAAATTCAAATTGGAGGTTCTCGGCCACCCTTCATATACTCCAGATCTCTCCCCCTGTGACTATGCCATGTTTGGTCCCCTAAAAGAGGCTCTGAAGGGCAAGAATCGGATGACGTTAAGTTGTATGCGTGCAGCAGGTTCACAATGCAGTCCCGGGAATTTTATGAGATAGCCATTCACCACATTGTGTCACAATGGGTCAAGTGTCTCAACAGCCAGGGCTAATACTTCTAATATCAGTTACTGGTTTCTGTTGTGATGCCTCCAGCTCATTTCTTTTTGAATGCTACTTATAATACTTTTGTATTTGTTGGTGACTTTTTTCACCCCCTTCTTATTTCTCTTCCTCTAAAGAAATTGTGCACTGTACGATTAAAAGCATTTCTGACAAATTTGTTGCATCCACCTTCAGTTATGGACTTCTTTCTTCTGCAAATTTTTCCAGATGTTGGCCTGTTTTCATTATTTCACTGCATGAAGCATAAATACCTGCTATTGAAACATGGTCAACTCTGCCAACAGTTTGGCTGTGTCCTCAGTTGCTAACAGGATACTTTTGTACAACTTGCAAAAGGAATTATATATAATCTTTTTCACCACTTTTTAATGCTTTAAAGCTGTCATGTTGTATAAACTGACTGTCACACTTCCTTGTCTTCTTAACTGCGTAAGCAGAGAACATACTCAGAATAATGCATTCCTACAATTATTTTCACGTTAATGAAACAGAATACAGTTTGATACTATGACTGTTGCATTTGTAATGGGGTGGTATTTTTTATATTTTTTGCCGTAAATATAAGTAATTTTTAAATGGGATTGTGAACTATATTTTCCTCTTTCAAGGGTTGCAAGTTGATCCAGCCAAGGTGTTAAATTCATAAATATGTGTTAAATTCATATGTTGCCACATATTCTTAGAACAGAGTTGGTATGGAATAAACAACAATTTTAGCACTCTTTACGCAGTAAAACTTGCCATTCCCACCATCTAAAGTATGTATTTATAGCCTGCAAGTTAAAGGCAACACAGTATTGAAATTCACACAAAAACTAAACAGGCATGCTTGGCTTACCTGCATCACAATAAGCATTGAACATAGTCTTGATTGAGAACACATTCATTACTTCATTCCTATTTCATCCAGATTTTCTTCAGTCAGTATATAGCATTGTTGAACAGGTTAGCTCTAAAGAGGTCTAGTATGGGAATCATTGGAAATATCAAATTCAATTTAACCATGCTTTAAACTGCTGGTAGCCCAAGCTAGGATTCATAAGTTTTGGCTGAAAGACCTTTTTGCGATTCGCCATGAATTCTTAGCAGAGAAAAATAAAGGCAATTTCTTGTTTTAAACAGAATTCTTTAAAGTAGGCTATTATTATGGTAAACCTCCAACTATTTTCATTGATGATGATTTTCTTTCCACTGTATTAAGATGTTTCCAAATTAAAATTTATAGGTTTTGTCCATTTTTAATTATACCCGACATATAATCTGTATATTATATATTCTCACTCTAAAAGTCCAATTGAAACTTTAACTTTCTGTCTGAAATACTTTTTGAGCCAGAATCTCTCAAATAGGCCTGCTTTGGGCTATTAAAGTAGGGTTGTCCAGCTTGGCGACATTGAATATAAAATTGGGCTATCTGAATGTTTTTTCTTTCTGAGTTGATTTTGCTTTTGGTATGACTGTCACTCAGAACACAATGTATACCCATGCAAGTAGCCTGTGTACTGAACTGCCTGCTTGATTTTGACCTTCAACAATGGTCGTTGCTGCATGCAATGACATCTAATGAGTTGAGATAATAAACCCTATTCAACGCTTATTGCTGCAAAATAAACAAGCTGAAGTTTTATATGTGTTTGGAGGAATTTAGTAACAGTGACGTCAAAATTAATCTTGGAAACTATTTGTAGTTGGTTTATCAATACTCGTTGCCTCCATTTTCAAGTTGGAAAGAGATTGAAAATGGAGGCGAATGCCTTTGAAACTAGTCTCTCATTAATATAAACAAGTAAGTGACGAGTATTAATAAACCAACTACAAATATATCGAGATTTAACTGTATTGGAACACCACAGTGAAGCGAAATAATTATTAATTTTTAGATGAGTCGTATTTATTACACATCTGCTTCACTTTTGTACCTATTTTGAGGACATGTTTCGCAAATAATCGTTTGCATCTTCTGCTCTTATGCGACTAAAGCTTGATCCAGTGGTGTGGGTAATTCTGGAGTTGCTGCTGCTATCTGTTGATTTAGTGATGAACTTAAATGTGGGATTCTCTTCTGGCGGGATTTCAAACATAACAAAATTTCAGCAAAGAACACATCCCTAGACAATGTAATTAATCTCTCAAAGCAAAATTTTAACACTGAAGAAATAGATGTGCTTAACCAAGGCCTAAAAACATGTATAACATACTCCAGCAACCCGGATGAATTCATTGCAGATATAGAATTAGCAGTAGAAGGCTTGGAAACCATGGACAAAAATATAATTAGGAAAAAATCATCTCCTATATTGGAAAACTTAATAAATAAAAAACCAGGAAAACATTTGAAACAAATTAAGATAATTAAATCTTTAAGGAAAAAGGATGTAATCTTCTCAAGGGCTGATAAAGGGAACAAAATAATAATCTTAGATACAGCTACATACAAGGAAAAAAGTTAGAGTTACTACAACAAAAAGAATGCCAAGAAATAGATTCTAATCCACTCAACCGATGCATAAAAGATGTGCAAAAAACCATCATTAATAGTAAAATTTTAACAACTGCAGAACAAAAAACTATCAAACCGGACAACCCTACCCTTGCAAGACTATATGGTTTGCCCAAAATACACAAACCCAACATACCCATGAGACCCATTGTAAATAATATAAACACTCCTACTTACCTTCTGGCAAAATGGCTGTCCAAAAAATTTCAGTCCTTTCCACAATTCCATACTCTGAGCATAAAAAACTCTTTAGACCTGATAGAAAAAATTCAAAATCTTAAACTAAAACCTCATGACACTTTAGTATCCTTTGATGTCCGCTCCCTCTTCCCTAGCATTCCATTAGACAAACTTTTGATTCAACTGAAAAAATGGCTAAATTCTATAAACCTAGATGCCAATGCAATAGAAGAATATTTGGCAATGACTGAAATATGTATACATCAAAATTATTTTGTCTTCGATGGAAAATATTATAAACAAATTTCAGGACTAGCTATGGGAAGCCCGCTATCACCATTTTTGGCCAATCTATACATGAGCTTTTTCGAAACACATATAACTAAAGCCTTCCCTCATATTTTTAAAACATGGTACAGATACGTAGACGACATCTTTGCAATAGTGCCCTACAAACAAATAGATGATGCTTTGAAACTACTCAACCTGCAAGAACCCACCATACAATTCACAGTGGAAACTGAAGAGGACTGTACTCTACCTTTTTTGGACCTTAAAATCACAAAAAACAATGAAAAACTAGAATTTGGTATCCATAGAAAAGCAACACACACAGATAATTACATCAAAGCAAATAGTTTCAACCCAATTCCACACAAACATGCCACCATCAACAGTCTCACACATAGATTAGTAAATCTACCCCTCAGCCAGCAAGAATATCAAAACGAATACCATCAAATCTTAAAAACTGCAATTAAAAATGGATATGGAAAAAACCTTGTAGATAAAAAACTAAAATCATTCAAACTTCAAAAGAGATTAAAACAGATCACAGCTCTCACACCAATAAAACAAGAAATTAGATTTGCTAAATTTACTTACCACCCCTGGGCCACAAAAAAAGTTCCAAAAATATTCAAGAAATACAATATAACATTGGCACCAAAAAACAATTACAACATTAAAAACCTACTTCACAGTAATAATACTGACAAGATAAAACCAGAGGAAAAGTCAGGCATTTACAAGATTAAGTGTAAAGACTGTGAAAAAATTTACATAGGGAGGACAAAAAGAAACATAGGCACTAGAAAGAAAGAACACTTCAGGCACTTAAGATACAAAAATATTGATAAGTCGGCAATAGCAGCTCATTTCTGGTCTGAAAATCATGAAATTGAAGATAGCACAGAATTACTAAAATACGTACAAAAACATAGTGAACTCGTCATATGGGAGAGAGTATACATCGAAAAACATAAAAACCAACTAATGAACTTTGAAATCCCGCCAGAAGAGAATCCCACATTTAAGTTCATCACTAAATCAACAGATGGCAGCAGCAACTCCAGAATTACCCACACCACTGGATCAAGCTTTAGTCGCATAAGAGCAGAAGATGCAAACGATGATTTGCGAAACAGGTCCTCAAAATAGGTACAAAAGTGAAGCAGATGTGTAATAAATACGACTCATCTAAAAATTAACGACTACAAATAGTTTCTGAGAAGCTGAGTTTAATATAATTTTGAGTCGAACTAGTACTCAATGCTCCACTTATTGCTAGTATTTACCTAGAATGCGTTTCGTTAGGATCTTCCTAACATCTGTTGTACATCATCAGCTGTTGTACTCTTTGACAACAGCTGATGATGTTAGGAAGATCCTAACGAAACGCGTTCTAGGTGAATACTAGCAATAAGTGGAGCATTGAGTACTAGTTCGACTCAAAAATATATTAATTTTGTACTTCATTGTATCATAGTCCTTACACATTGGAAGCTGAAATTTCTTCTGAAAATAGATAAAATCCAAAGTCATGATTAAATACTTTGCATTGTGACATTGTGGCTATGGCCGAACAGTATCATGTGGTTGGCACTGGGCAGCCAGAATAGTAAACAGACAACCAATATGCTCATCCAGTGTAAACATTGGAGGATCTATCATCACATAATGGAATCTTCTGGAAGCTTCTGGAACCTTGTGGAAATTGGCTATATAAATGGGCTTCCTCGTAAATTAAGTCAGTCTCATGAAGTTAATGAGTGAACAAGTTAGTCTGTAAGTGAATTAGCCAGTGTGTATCTAGTATGCTGAAAAGTGCCATTTTTCAAACAAGTTTGTAAGTTTTTTGGTGATGTGCAGTGAATGTTGTTACTGTAAAGAATTGGAGACATCTTGTGTCAGACTCCCAAACGAGAAATCTGTCCAAAAGAAAAGGCTGTCATGTGTATTTTCTTATACAGCTACACCAAGAAGAAAGATAGGTAAATTGAACTAGTTCACACTAGTGAAGTGAGAGTAACATTTAAACTAGATCAAAACAGTGGCATTAAGAACTTACTGAAGTGACAGTTGAAAACTAAATGAAATCACATTGGATTTAAGTGCCAAAATTGAGAAAATGGTGCAAAATTATTATCTAGAATTTAGAAAATGAAGACAGAAATGAAATCTGGAATGGAGGAGATAAGAATTTAAATGAACAGATTGTAAAAAATGAAAAGTGAAATGAAGTGTATAAATATCTGAATGGAAAAGATGGAGATAGAAATTAAGAATTAAAAGGAAAAAGTGAAAAATGGAGGAAATTAAATCTGAACTTGGCCATAACATTAAAGAATGAAATGAAGAAAATGGAGATGCAAATAAAATCTGAATGGGAGAAACAAAATAAAAACTGTGAAAACAGAAATGAAGACTGAAATAGAGAAATGAAACTCAACTAGGTTTTTACATGGACTCTATAAAATCTGAGATAAAGATAACAGTGAAAGCCCTTAAATATTGCTGTACAAGGAGTTAAAAGAAATTAAATTTGAAAGGAAGATAATATTATTACTGTAGAAAAATGCCTAGATCAGCAAGAAAAATGACTAGAAGGTTAGAAGGGAGAAAAGATAATAGAGAGAGCTGCACTCCAATGCTCAGTCATGTTGCAACCTGCAGTAGTTTGCAGCAAAGAGTCTTAGGGGAGGGAGCAACTGGCAATTTGAGACATAGAGCCAAACATGAAGGATAGAGTATCTGACATACCACCCAAATGGGCAGATGCTGCTCCCGATAACCCATTATATCAGTTGAGTCACTTGCCCCTATTTATTTTTTGAATTTATGTAACTTGCTTAGCAGCATATGTGACTTATGCATTTCTTGAATGCCTGCCTTCTAATGGATGATATGTAGAACAGTTTATAGAGGATGGGTAGATAACTCAGTGCATAAGTGTTGTATGAGACAAAAGGCAATCATTATGTATGTCGATTCCAAAAACATCATACCCAGATAAGAAAGGCGCAGTAATAATTTTAGAGAGTTTACAAACTTATAATCATTAGCACACACGCACGCACGCACGCGCGCGCGCGCACACACACACACACACACACACACACACACACACACACACACACACACACACACACACACACACACACACACACACACACACACACACACACACACACACACACACACACACACACACACACACACACACACACACACACACACACACACACACACACACACACACACACACACACACACACACACACACACACACACACACACACACACACACACACACACACACACACACACACACACACACACACACACACACACACACACACACACACACACACACACACACACACACACACACACACACACACACACACACACACACACACACACACACACACACACACACACACACACACACACACACACACACACACACACACACACACACACACACACACACACACACACACACACACACACACACACACACACACACACACACACACACACACACACACACACACACACACACACACACACACACACACACACACACACACACACACACACACACACACACACACACACACACACACACACACACACACACACACACACACACACACACACACACACACACACACACACACACACACACACACACACACACACACACACACACACACACACACACACACACACACACACACACACACACACACACACACACACACACACACACACACACACACACACACACACACACACACACACACACACACACACACACACACACACACACACACACACACACACACACACACACACACACACACACACACACACACACACACACACACACACACACACACACACACACACACACACACACACACACACACACACACACACACACACACACACACACACACACACACACACACACACACACACACACACACACACACACACACACACACACACACACACACACACACACACACACACACACACACACACACACACACACACACACACACACACACACACACACACACACACACACACACACACACACACACACACACACACACACACACACACACACACACACACACACACACACACACACACACACACACACACACACACACACACACACACACACACACACACACACACACACACACACACACACACACACACACACACACACACACACACACACACACACACACACACACACACACACACACACACACACACACACACACACACACACACACACACACACACACACACACACACACACACACACACACACACACACACACACACACACACACACACACACACACACACACACACACACACACACACACACACACACACACACACACACACACACACACACACACACACACACACACACACACACACACACACACACACACACACACACACACACACACACACACACACACACACACACACACACACACACACACACACACACACACACACACACACACACACACACACACACACACACACACACACACACACACACACACACACACACACACACACACACACACACACACACACACACACACACACACACACACACACACACACACACACACACACACACACACACACACACACACACACACACACACACACACACACACACACACACACACACACACACACACACACACACACACACACACACACACACACACACACACACACACACACACACACACACACACACACACACACACACACACACACACACACACACACACACACACACACACACACACACACACACACACACACACACACACACACACACACACACACACACACACACACACACACACACACACACACACACACACACACACACACACACACACACACACACACACACACACACACACACACACACACACACACACACACACACACACACACACACACACACACACACACACACACACACACACACACACACACACACACACACACACACACACACACACACACACACACACACACACACACACACACACACACACACACACACACACACACACACACACACACACACACACACACACACACACACACACACACACACACACACACACACACACACACACACACACACACACACACACACACACACACACACACACACACACACACACACACACACACACACACACACACACACACACACACACACACACACACACACACACACACACACACACACACACACACACACACACACACACACACACACACACACACACACACACACACACACACACACACACACACACACACACACACACACACACACACACACACACACACACACACACACACACACACACACACACACACACACACACACACACACACACACACACACAATCTGTTGACAATAACATTGGAACACAAAATGGCAGATCTACAGAGTGGGACCAATTGGATTTAAATCTTCGCCCACCATGTGTTTTCATTGTACAGCCATGTCAAAAAATGCTAAGAATTAGGTAGATAGTTTTCACTTGTCACAAGTTACGGAAGTTTTTAACTCATACAGTAATTGTAATGGAAGATGCAGTTTTTTTATTTGTGTTAAAACTACCAAAACAAGCTCAAAACACTGTATAAAGCTGTAGAAAGCGTGTAAAAATTCAAGGTGGGTCTTAGGTTATTTAATTCATATAGAAACCTTTCCTAGCAACATAGAGATGGTGGTAACATACAGGTTACTTCACTAGTATGTCTGTTTGACTTGGGTTCAAATCCTTCGTGATGAGCTCAACAATTTTATTACCCTTTGTTTTATCTCTTGGGGCCTATAATTTGATATTATAATACAAATAACACTTTTATAACATTATAGGTGTTTACAAAATGCAATAGTAGCCATGTTTTCCACTGTCAGATAGTTATAAATGTGTACTGTCTAGTAGATATTTTATTATGGTGGGTATTGTGCTTGACCCATTCAACCAAGTTTCAAACCTTTCATAAATGCAAAGTGAAACATAAGATATAAGCATGAAACAAAAACTATTGGATTTAATGTCATCGCCATTCTGCTAAAAATGAAAGCCAACTATGGAACATGGTTTACAACACATATACCGTACAGATTATATGGGTCACAAAGTTAAACATGATCCCTAATAAAAGATAAAGATAGCCCGTGGTTACCCTTTAAAAGTCAAGGGCCTCAACTACCTGACGTTAGGATGAGCTCAGCCCAACTTATATGGCGAGCAAATTCCTATAGTTCCCTAATTATTGGATTGTAATTCTTTTGTGTTTGGCTCACAAGTAAACCAATAGCAACAATAAACAAATTAGTAACTAAAATACAGGGAATAAAGATTGGGTGAAGGGGGGGGGGAGGAATGTAACTATAAGACATTGTTTCGAACCTAGCCTTCGTATCACCACATTCCAACAATCTAACCCACTCTGCCAGCTGCCATGTACTCTTTGGTGCCCTTTGGGAAAGCATTCGTTTATCACCTTGCTAGTATTATATGCATGAAAAACTGTTTATTTAAGCATTTTGCAACTTCTTGGTGCTCATTCAGGGCTGTTAAGTATTAATGCTGGGTGACTAGAGTACTGAATAGAAGGGCAGAGCTGCAGTAACGGCTTTTGTGCTAAAAGGGTCAATATTTTCACATTAGACTATAAACTACGAGTTGCATAGATCACAATAAATAGGGGCAGAAGACTCACCTGGTGTAATGTAGTGGGACTAAGTGGTGGTCAATAGTTAGGTGATGAAGGGAGTTTGAAATCCCCAAATGGAAAAAATATGGAACAGCTAGTGCTTTTAAAGAATACAGGAAAGGAAGTCCTCAAGTAAGCAGGTTAATAAGTTCATGAGTTATTAAGTCTGCTGTGAAAAAAAGAATGTGCCATGTGCCTTCCTAAGAGCAAGTTTGTGATTACTGTGGTGAAGTAAAGTGAGTGTTATTATTGCAAGGGATCAGAGATGTCTGGTGTTTAACTCCCTAGTGAGAGAACTGTCCAGAAAAAAAGAACATCTTGCATATTTCCATATGCTGTTATGCCAAGAAGAAAGTGAAGTGACCAAGTAAATTGAACTAGTTCACATTAGTGAAGTAAGTGTTAACCAAGTGAAGTAATAGTAAAATTTCTAAATGAAATCAGTAATAGCGAGAACTTAATAACATGAGAGTTGAAAGCTGGATGAATTAAAAGATTTAATTGCCAACAGAAAAAGAATACATGTATTTCTCTTTAAGAGATTCTTCAGCTTCATTTTCTATTATATAGACATAGCCTGCAGAGTTTAACACTAGAACCCCAGTGCTTGCTAGCTATGGTTAACTACAGTAGTGGTCATTTTTGACCGTTCACTTTTTCTTTGCCTTTTCCGAGTACATTTTACAACTTATTTCTTACCAGTTTGATATTATTATTATTATTATTATTATTATTATTATTATTATTATTATTATTATTATTATTATTATTATTATTATTATTATTATTATTATTATTATTATTATTATTATTATTATTTTATTATGATTAATTATTATCATCATTATCATTATTATTAGGTAACTAGGCGCAAAAAATTATCACTGTGTATACATTAATGGAAAATTGCTTTTCTGGGGTATACTTTCGAATTTTCTATGCTAATTATTTTTGTCTAACAATCTTGTGGAAATGGAGAGTTATAAGAAAAAAAACATTAATTTAGTAGTGTATAAAAAAGCCCGTACAGTGAACATGTACTCTTTATTTCTCTGTATTTTTCAACGGTATGTTTATTCAAATAAAAAAGAAATAGCTGAAATTCTCAGAAAGGCAGAATGGAGAAGCTTTCTTTTGTGTGACGCTAGAGTATTTTCTAAGCCCAAAGGTGCACATATACGCATGCGCAAGCAGATGACCAACCGGTTCTGGCATTGCAGCCAACATGGGAAAGATATGTAAAACTTGTAGCCTACCTCTGCAAAAATGCCCCAGACATAGGTGATGCAGTCCGTGTGCAGGCTAAGTTATTGCCCGGTCAGATGTTGTTACTCATGCACTGCTTTGCACATAAACAATCCTACGATATGACGATAATGGAGTGCTTCATAGGCAATACATGTATGAGCTCACAGATTGTATCGGACTGGTTCGGCTACTGCTGCGAAGTGTGCATGTCAAATGACACCAAGTATACTGCAAGGGGGAAATTGGCAGTCCCGGCCGCGTCGTTCAAATCGATGAATGCAAAATAGGACGACGCAAGTTTCATCATGGGCGTGTCATAGAGGGCAACTGGATCTTGGGAATTATCAATGTGGAAACGAATGAGGTGCGGATGACGATATGCCCCAGCAACAGGAGGGATACAAATGTGCTCTACAGTCTAATTGCAGCACCCATGATGAAACTTGCGTCGTCCTACTTTGCATCCGTCGATTTGAACGACATGACTGGGGACCGCCAATTCTCCCCCTTGCAGTACACTTCGTATCATTTGACATCATGCACATTTCGCGGCAGTAGCCGAACCAGTCTGATACAGTCTGCAAACTCATGAATTTAGTCTGCTAAATAGTGTAATTTCGGGACAAGTAGGACTGTTGGCAGCATTGCTTTCAGTGGAGTAAGAAGCATAGTTTGGCTGCACTGAATTCTTCAATATGGCTACATTATGCTGTAAGTAAATAAACAATTAATAACGTTAAAAGAATGCCCTCCAACACGAAATTGCAATAAAAGTAAAGAAATTATATTAAAAATCATAGTCGTATATAAAAACATAAAGGTGTGAAGGAATTAGAAAAAAATTGCCACGTCACATATTAGAAAGAAGAGCCGACGGAATATAGTGTAATAGTACAACTAAGCATATTGGGGATTATGAATGTGAGAACTAAACTTTATGTATAATAGAACAAGTAATCAAATACACATCTTTATATTATAAAACCTATTACATAATGACAACACTGTTTAAATACTTACAGAGAATGTACCTTTCATTGTTTTTAACATTCACTCATACTTTGCATTTTACACGCGTAAGAAATTTTCCAACTTCTGCTGTGCATTTTCCACATACTGTTTTCTTGCACACATGACGAATTGCTTGCTTTGTTCTGTCTACAGTTATGTTCTACTTGACACTCTCGTCAGCGATTATGGGTTGGATGTTCTTCGGTTGGAATAGTCTGTATACAACATTGTCTAGTTCCCAAGTAGGCTTCTCTTAGCCTGGAACAGATTCGTTGCCGCTGATTATCCTTCCCCAGATATGGGATAGCATTACAGAGATACTTTGAGTTCACATCTTCAGGCATCCAGTATTTCATACCAAATTTATCAGGCCTATTGGCCATTTTTGTTGTTGTAATTTACGTCCTCCAGTGTTAAGTCATATCGGACGAAGAATGGTATGGGTGAAATGATGCACAAATGAACCCAGGGTCCATAGCGCTTACAGTTACCCCACATTCGTCTTTCAGGATAAGGGAAAACCCAGAAGAAAACCTTATCCAGGTAACTCACCCCGACCGAGATTCGAGCTCGGGACCTCTTGAACATGAGGCAGACACGCTGCCACGACGCTACTGAGGCGGGCCCTATTGTCCATGTATTGAATGAATGAACAGCGACATTTGTAGGATAAAGTTGTTCATCTATTCTAAGGAATGCACCTGGTAGGTATGTAGCAAGCCTTAGAGTTTTCAATAAATTTGTTTCAAATAGCTGAAACCAGTGCAAAAATATCCATCTTTAGCCCTTCTGAACGGGATGACCTGACATCAAATCGTAAAAATCTTATCAGTTACACAAATCTGTCCCTTGCTATGGTATCAGAAAATATAGGTGGCCACTATTTTTGGACCCGAGTTCACTAATTCAAGGCTTCTGCACCCAAGTGCACCCCTTAAGTAAATAAGCTGATGAAAGTGTCCAGCTCATCCAAGGAAACAGTGCATTTCTCATTTTTCTTCTCTCTTGCTTCAATCTCTGTACATTTTTTGGTATTTCGAAGAATGGACTCATCAATGAACTTTCAAGCAGATGCATGGCTGCTGTCCCTTAAGTGTCACTTAGCATAAGCAGTAGGGCCTCCTTTTTCTTTCTCAACATTATGTTGCTCTGTTCTGCCAGGTTTGTGACCTGGATCGATGGTCTGCCACTCATTACCCTTATATTCACAACATACACCACTATGCAATTCAAGATGACTGTTCAAGTGAACTCGTGTAATGACTCCGTAATTTTTTCGGAAAATTGTGTATCAGCGCTTAATTATCATCAAAAGGCAGTAATCAACTAAGAAAAGGAAAAAAATTGAACAAATAAACAACAAGAACTTCCTGAGAAACTAACTTTTCGCTAAGTATTATCAAAAAACGGCATGCCCGAAGACTCGTGTGCTTAGGGGGATTGAGATAGAATAGTGTCACTACAAATGATAATTGAGGTGATGAAGAAAGAACTGAAAGAAGCTAGAATGGAAATTGAAAAACTGAAACACGAAATAACCAATAAACCGGGATCGACGAAGAGTAACAAAAGTATAGTGAGTGAACGACCGGAAAACAGCTGGATTACAACTGTAATCAAACAAAACCGGCGAGCGACAAATAAGCAACAACCACCAGCGTCTTTCTGCAGCTACAACAAATTTGCAGTTTTAGACAGTGCAAGCCACGAGGATCCTTTTAACAAAAGTATCTCTGCAATAAGTCCTGTGGCCAGCAAGAAGAGAAGAGGTCGTCGAGTGCTTATACTGGCCGACAGTCACGGAAGAAATCTAGCGAACAGGAACTCTGATAGTAACAACATACAGGCCTGTGGTGTAGTAAAACCAGGTGCAAAAGCCAAGGAAGTGATTAATAACATTAGTGAAAAGTGCCTAAGCTATACAAAAGCAGATAATGTGATAATGGCGGGTAGTAACGATGTAGGGAGTGATGCAAATAACGTGTGTAATCTTGAAAATGCTATAAAAGAACTAAAGCATACCAATGTAGTTATAGTGAAACTTCCTCAGGGACATGACTTAGGTCCGGATTCTTGGGTAAACCATCAAATAATTCAAGTGAACAATGACAACCTATATGTGCAGAAAATATTAACATTAAAACTAATTAACACTTTTAATGCCCGACGGGAACTCTATACTAGACATGGCTTGCATTTCAACAAGCGTGGGAAAAAAGTGTTGTGCATAAGTGTATATAGGGCCATCTTGGATTTCTCTAGTCCAGTAAATAATGATGTAGATACATGTTTAACTGATTCAACAGTCTCTAACAATTCCATTGTATCTAATTCAAAAAACTAGGCACTTCTTCACCAGCAAAGTCTGGGCGTAAGTACTTTAAAACTATACAACAGAATGCACAAAGTCTACCTAATAAAATTGAAGGGAAATTAGGGAACAAAATGTTAGATGTGACTGTAGTAGGTACCTCAGAGGACAAGGGTCAGTTGGACCATAGAGAAAAGTCAATTAATATGTTAATTTAGAGGCAAAATCCATTTGAATGTTGCAGTAAAAAGGTTAGTAACGAAAATATCTTTTTTCTTTTGCATCAAAACGTCCAGAGTTTAAATAATAAATTGATACAGTTAGAGGTATTATTGGATGGAGATTTTAAAGATGTTGATATATTGTGCTTTACTGAACATTGGATGTCATCATCACAGTTAGCAATAAGTAAAATCAATGACTTCATATTAGCTGATGTATATTGTAGGGAAAAGCTGGGGCATTTTTTCTGATTACTGGGCACAAATACTACAAATTAAGACTCTAGTATCTAAAAGAATGGATAGACCCATTACTATTTCTAAAAGAAACGTTAGTAAAAATAGTATTGTACTGTTTAATACTTTATTGGAAAAGGAAACATGGGATGTCTTTGATGAAATTGATGTTAACTTAAAATGTGAGAACTTCCTAAACACATTTCTGTATTGGTTTGATATAGCTTTTCCTTTAGAAAAGAAATGCTTTAAATCACAAAAAAAGAAAGGGTGGATAACAAAGGGAATAATTACATCCAGCAATAGGCTACAGGTTTGTCCAGGCTAGAAAAACATGGACAAGTAAATGAGACCAAAGAGTATATCAATAGGTACCGAAAGATCTATAAAACCATTATAACTGAAGCCAAAAGAAGGGAAAATGAAAGATTCATACTGAACTCTAACAATAAAACAAAGGCCCTTTGGACATTAGTTAACCAAGAAACTGGAAAATCTGCCCCAAAAATCAATATTAATGAATTAAATATCAATAATAATAATAATAATATCACAAATCCAGAGGATATTGCAGAGTCTTTTAATGCTTATTTCACAGAAAACTTAGTAGCTCAAAATATTAACCATATAGGGTGTCAGGAGAATGGTGACAACATAAAGCAATGCAGTCAATCAATTTTTATATTGCCCGATACGGAATTGGAATTAGAAGGTGTAGTCCAGGGTATGAAGGCCAAATATTCATCTGGAGTTGATGAAGTACCAGATGTTATCATTAAAAAAGTTATACATCAAATAGCTAAGCCACTAGTCAGTCTCTATAATGCATCATTGCAATCGGGTGTATTTCCAGATAAGTTAAAAGTATAAAAAATTAAGCCACTTTATAAAAAAGGGGAGAAGAATAAAAGAGAAAATTACAGACCAATATCAATTGTATCATTTTCTAAAATATTTGAAAAACTGGTTCATATTAGAATGATATCATTCATCTCAAAATACAATATTTTTTCAGAGGCTCAAAACGGATTTAGAAAAAACAGATCTACCATAACAGCCATGGACAGTTTAATAAATAAATTTCAAGAAGCTATTGATAAAAAATTAGTAATTGTGGGTTTATTTTTAGACTTAACGAAAGCATACAATGTTTTAGATCACGAAATAATACTCAGGAAATTAAATATGGTTTTAGGGGTATTATGAATAATTGGGCTAAATCTTATTTAAGCAATAGAAAACAGTTTGTAGAACTTCAGTTTGAAAATAAAGGAAAATTAAATACAGTTCAGTCCAAAGTGAGAGAAGTTAGGCGAGGTGTTCCACAAGGATCAGTCCTGGGCCCCTTGTTATTTTCATTGTACATAAATGATTTGCCAATTGCCATTAATTCCACAGAAGTTATTTTATTTGCAGATGACACTAACATCCTAATAAAAGGAAACAAAGCGTACAGACCAAACTCAATGATACTCTATGTAAACTGCACACATGGTTTCAGACAAATGAACTAATTATAAATAAGGATAAGACTATTGCCATTTCATTCCATACTTGCCAAAATAGAAATGTGGTCAAACCTCCAATAGTATTTGATAAAACAGCTATTAGCTACAATAATGAAATAACATTTTTGGAATTACATATGAATGAGAACATGAAAACAACCACACATATTCAACATTTAATAAATAAACTGAGTTCCATTTCTAATTTGCTTAAACATTTGAAAAGCTTAATAAATTTAGCAGCATTGAGAAATATATATTATGGTTATTTTCACAGTCAGTTACAATATGGGATAGTGTTCTGGGGGGAAAAGGCAGATAGAGTCTTTAAACTTCAAAAAAGAGCGATAAGGATACTAAGTGGGGTGGATAACAGAACATCTTGCAGGCCATTATTAAAAGAACATCAAATATTACCTCTAGCATGTATGTATATTTTGGAATTAGTGATCCATGTAAAACAAAATAAACTACAAAAACAAAATAACAAAAATGTCGATATTCACAAATACAATACATGTCAGAAAGATGACTTTCACATTCAAAGTTGTAGAACGGAAATCTTCAGGTCTAGTGCTATCAATAAAGGTATAAGATTATACAACAGGCTACCAGAAAATATTAAACAAATGAAGAGCCTTATACATTTTAAAAAGTGAGTAAAACTCTTTTTACTGCAATATTCATTTTATTCTGTAAATGAGTTTTTAAATGTTAATTAGTTTTAAGTGATTGTAAATAATGACAATAGCCATTAATGTAATTTTTATACTATGACGTGTCTGATATCAATCGAAAGGATAAAATAAATTAAATTGAATTAAATCATGAAGTAGACTAAACTCCACATTTGTGAACAATTACTTTTATGTAGCATTTCTCTATGGTCTTTATATAGTTTATATTTATTTTCTTTTTCTACTTTAGACTGTTGTTGGATCCTGTATCTGTTACAGTTTTTAGTCTTATGTAACTTTTTATATTTATCTTTGTATCTTGAACTGACGTGTCCTATAACATATGTATTATGTTCCAAAGGATGAAATAAATACAATATGAGAAATCCAACAACAATGCAAGCGAAAGCCTAACGTACACCACTATAATGAACAGTTGGCATGAAGACAGACAGTGGTTGAAAAGCATATTAGTGACAATGAGAAATGCAACAACAAGGCAAGCCAAACCCTAACAAAACTGTAACAGTCAAAAATGACCATCTCCGGGGTTCATGGTCAAACATGAAGAAAACATCCATGTAAATGATGACATGCCGAAAATTATTATGCTATATCAAACTAGAGGTTATATCAGGAAAAGTTATGAAAGACTAAGCTTCGTTTTAAAAGACCGGCAGAGCTAAATTTATTCAAATATCAAGAACAGTCAAAATAACCGCTACCGGGCTTCTAGTGTTAAAAGCAGTTGTTCTTCCATTTTCGATGATGATTATGATTATTATTATTATTGTTGTTGTTGTTGTGGTTATTTTTATGCCTCGGACATGACTTTAGGTTAGGCTAGCTTCTATTATACTGCTGCTTACATTGTTTACAAATCAGCAAAGTGGAGAGAGGGAGTAGTCACCTGCGCTACTGAACTTGAGCTGTGTACGCTATAGGTACAGTTTATTATACAGTCTGTGCTGTGATAGATAAAATAATAATAATAATAATAATAATAATAATAAGCCTGGGACTTAAGTACTTATAATAGTAAGTCACCACAAATGGTGTATCTCGGATGCAAGAGCCCCTAGTGGTTTACCAGGGAAATACCTATATATGAGTCAGTTGTAGAATTTAATGACATGACGGAGAGTTGGCCATGGCATTTAATTTTTCAAGTTGACTCTATCTATCCAAAACCTTAGCCGATATATGGCTAGTGTGAAGAAATGATTAATTTCCATCAATTAACTTAAATAATAAGAGTTAAAATGATAAAGCCTGGGACTTGAGTACTTACAATAGTAAGTTGCCACAAACGGTGTATCTTGGATGCGAGAGCCCCTAGTGGTTTGCCAGGAAAATATACGAGTCAGTTGGAGAATTTAATGTTATGACGGCGAGTTGGCCACGGTAGCTCAGTGGGTTAGAGCGACTGGATGGAAACTGGGAGATCTGAGGTTCAAAATCTGGCTGTGGCATTGAATTTTTAAGATGACTCTATCTATCCAAAACCTTAACCGATATATGGCTAGTGTGAAGAAATGATTTTAATGTCCATCAATTAACTTAAGTAATAATATTTTATTTGTGATTTATATGTGTGGAATATTGCAATGGATGACAATGTATTTTCTGAACGTATCAAAAGCAAAACTTCTTCTATTACAATGAAAACAAAGTTTGTATCTTGAAAAACTCTGTTCCATATCGCATGACGTGGCTGGTGCTAAACGAAACTGTTGAACATCACAAATGTGTAGCTGAGAAACACATGCATATTCAGTATTTAGAATGGCATCCCTAATACGACATATAATTGAATATCCTGGGTTTTTATCTAAAACACTCTTCAATTTCTGCTTCGCTATTTGAGCAGCAGAACATTTTTCTACTTTTTTAAAGTGTTATGTCAAATGATAGACAAGTTTCAAGGATTCTGGCAGTGCCATCTGTGATGGTTCAAGTTGTTTTATTATTAAAGAAATATCCTTAAATAAATTATTGATTAACTGCAAATTTTCACACAGCTTTGGAGATATCAAAGATTTTGCAGCTTTAATATATCAAAAATTTTGCAGCTTTAATAGCCAAAATTTCTTCATTTTCAAATGTGCTAATCATGTTAACAATCTGGTTGTAATGCTCAAAGTAGTACAGAGTGCCCAGCAACCAAGAACCCCATCGTGTTACAATAGGTTGAGATGGTAAAGGAATTCCTGGTGCTAGTTCTCTAAATTTTTGTGTTCTAGAAGGGGCCCCTTTTTTTTACATTTGAAAGGAAATTATCTACTTCAGAAAAATGCTTCCTAATCTGTTCTGCAACCCTGTGAAGACCATGAACTAAACACGTCAGATGTATCAATCTGGGATAGCATTCCTTAATTTTGGAAGCAGCTTTGATCATGTAAGGGACTGGTCTGTCACAAATAATAATATGTTTTCAGTTTTTATACCGTCTGACCATAAAAGAGACATTATGCTGTCAAACAGCTTGTCAATAGAAGAATGGTGAACTTCGCTTAACACCTCCAATGTTAATAAGAATTTTTTATCTGGATGTTCAGGAGATATTCCTATGACCACATTGACTATAGATCTTCCAGCAGCATCTGTGGATTCATCTATTGAAATCCAAATATTATGATCTCCCACAGAAGGTCTAATGTTCTTCAGAGTATCATCATAACAAGGAGATAAATAATATTTGCATAAAGTAGACTCACAAGGAACTTTCAAGGCTATATATTTCTCCAGAAATGTTTTAAATGCAGAATTTTGCAGCTTATTAAATGGAATGTTTGTGCTTACCACACAAATCCCTGTAAAGTTCAGTTTGGGCACACGAGGTCTTGAGTTCTGATTTGGATAATATATCCTCAGCACTGTCATTTCTTGCAGGTAATGTAATATTTTGTGTATGATTTTTAGATTTACTGTGTCTTGCAATAAAAGTGTGTCTCTCTCTCCTTTAATCTCAATGTGGCATACTTTACAAAATATATTTTCTCCTCTGACTTCAAAGTAGTCATGTCCATATTCCTTTGCAAGTAAGGCACTTTTCCTACTGGTTGCTTTCGGCATGTTTCTTCAGCTAACAGCAGCCAGACTTCGTATCTTGAGAACAGGTGGTATTTGTACTATCGCTTGCTTGGTGTGGATGACTGGCAGTGCCAGGGGAGGGGAAGGAGAAGTCACTAAAACCCTGTGCACATGCAACTATTTACAGCCATACTGCAACCAAATTACAACCATGTCTGAGGCCTGATGATTGATGATGTTTTTTTTTTTTTGTAATTTACGTCCTACAATGTTAAGTCATATCAGATGATGAATGAAATGGGTGAAGTGATGCTAAAATGAATCCGGGGTCCATGGAGCTTAGAGTTACCGACATTCGTCTATCAGGATAAGGGAAAGCCCCAGAAAAAGCCTTTTCCAGGTAACTCACCCTAACCGAGATTCGAACTCGGGACCTCTTGAACGTGAGGCAGACATGCTACCATCTACGCTACCAAGGCAGGTGGTGGTGGTGGTGGTGGTGGTGGTGGTGGTGGTGATGATGATGATGATGATGATGACGACGACGACGACGACGACGATGATGAGGATGATGAAGAACTTATTACACTATATCTGTAAAGTCTTGGATTTTCCAAGTAATTAATTTGATTTCATAAGGCTTTATTTTCACTAATACATAACATAAATAAATTGTCATACTAACATTTGAAGGAGGGAACTTTTAAGTTTTGTGTTACACATATGATTTTCATTTGTCATCAAGTGAGAAACAGGTACATTGTTTTGGCAAAAATGGCTGCTTTACCAACCAATTGTAACTGGTGTGTGCTTGAATTTGTGCAAATAAACAGTGTTTAGCGGTTTGCCAGGCATTTAGACAGCTATTTGGAAGTCCTGCACCTCTCACTTTGTTAATCTGAAGGTGATTGAAACAATTGACAGAGGATGTATCTGTCATCAATGGAAAGGACAGTCAGGAAGGCCAAGTGCAAATGAAGAAACGATTGATAGAGTCTGTGAAAGCTTTAAAGAGAGTCCTAAAAGTCTGTATGGAGAGTCAGTCAACAGTTGCAGATACCAACATCAACAGTGCGGAAGATTACACGGAAGTGAATGAGGTTATTTCTGTACAAACTGTAGCCTGATGGTCCAGCAAAGAGGTTATCAGTTTTTGAGAATGTTATTTCCATGATTGAAGAGGATGAGAGTTTGCGGAGCTAATCATTATGAGCGATGAAGCAACATTTCATGTATGTGGAAGGGTCAATAGACACAATGTCCAGATATGGGGATCTGAGAACCCCACTTTGTGATTCAGATAGAACATGACAGTCCAAAAGTAAACATGTTTTGTGCTTATTGGAAATCTAACCATTCTTCCACACTAGCCGTGTGTAGGCTAAGATTTGAATAGATAGAGTCAGACTGAAAAATTCAATGCCATGGCTGGGATTTGAACCACGGAATTCCTGGTCTCCGTCCAGTCATTCATAATCATTGAGCTACCATGGTCAACGTGCTATCAGTGGTTCAGATCCCGGCCATGGCATTGAATTTTTCAGTCTGTTTCGGGCTGTTTCTAAAAGACATGTGTTTGGCCCATTTTTCCAATGAGAACATTATTAACAGAAATGTGTACCTAGACATGTTGCAAAATTGGTTAATGCCACAGCTCACAAAGAGGAACAGGGATTCCTTTTCCAACAAGATAGGGCTCCTCCACTTTGACATAGGAATGTCCGTGTGTACTTTAATGGACACCTGCTGGGTGGATGGATTGGTCATGCAAGAGCCACAGACAACACCTTCTGCACCTGGCCACCCCATTCACCTGACCTTAAAGTGTGTGATTTCTTCCTGTGGGGTTACATCAAGGATAGTGCTTACATCCCTCCACTTCCACCGACGTTGGCGGAATTGAGAAACTTCATTACCGCAGTCATCAAGAACATCACACAAAACATGCTTGAGAGCGTGTGGATGAATGGAATCACTGGCTGGACGTCCTACCATATTACACATGGTGCTTACATTGAGTGCATCTAAGGTGAAAACAAAACTTCAAACTCCCTCCTTTCAAGTGATGGTATGATTTATTTGTATTAATTATTAGCAAAAATATAGCCTTATGAAATCCTATAATTTGTAGACACCCTATATATGCATACACAATTTGTGAAATGTGTAATGTTTTAAAAATATAGTAAGAAAATAGTTTGTGTACTGAGCAATCCTTGGAGCTCGAGTTTTTTACCCAAAACATTTCTGGTCCACACAATCTAACATTTAGCTATAACAAATTATAACAATTGAAAGAATTGTAGAGGCAGTGAAGCACAAGTTAAAATAAAAGTGAATCGAGAAGATATTGACACATTGTTTTATAACAACTAATGTTTCAAGAGTTGTTGCTCCCATCATCAGCTGAGGCTCGACTAGTACAAATTGTAGTGTTTTCCTCCTTCTCCATGTCGTTGGTAGGTGGCGTGATGTATTTGTCAAAGATGAGTGTGAGTGAAGCGATGTGTCAATATCTTCTCGATTCACTTTTAGTTTAACTTTTCATGTAATGAATTTACACTTTCAAAAGGCTGTGTGCCAAGTTCTGTAGACACAAAATGACGAAGTATAAAGTTTTTCTGAAACAAATTCCACAGAAGGATGACACAAATTCCAGCATAAATCAAAAGGATTTTTCCGAATCTCTAGCAATTCCTTCTTGTATTGTGCGAACAGTAGCATAAAATAAGGATGCTGTTACTAGTGCAGCTAGTGGTGATTATGAACGGAAGAGCGTAAGAAGCATTAAATATGGGAACATCAAAGAAATTCTTATATAAGGGATTCAACAGTCTCATGATATTTCAGTACCATGAACCAGTTAGAAACTTTGTGAGGTAGTAAGTCTGCCGGGGAGGGAGTGTGCCATTCTCTTCCTTGTATATCTTAGAAGGATAAGTACAAACAATTGCAGGCAAACTGGACATAGATTTTTCTGTTTCCAGTGGTTGATAGAATAAAGCATAGACATAGCATAGTGCATCAGCAAATCAGTGGATAATCGAATCAGTTAGTGACAGTGATGTGAATGAAAATGCAAGGATTTACAGTACCAGTACATGGCTATCAACAAAAGAATTTTTTCATAAGAAATGATCTCTTATTCATTTTCAAATGTACTGCTCTCACATCTTAAGAAATAAAGTTGATTATGCTGCATTTCCTATTAAATTTTGTCAAAATTGCTTTTTCACGCCTAATAATTTATGTGTAACAATGTCGCAATTATTACACATATAGGACAAGGACCCTTGATGTGTGTAATTACATTGTTTTATTTTATTACAAAAATCCACAATGCCAATTTAAATGACAAACGAATAAAGGTATGTGAACTTGCTGATATGACCAAGATTTTCGTTAAATTGTGTGTGTGGAATATTGTGAATGAGAATTCGCACATAAAAAGGCTTATGCTCGATTTCACCAACTAATGTTAAAACAACATTAAAAAATGTAACGCAACAATATTGTCACAGCACTAACGAAACTGTTAAATTTCTTGCATTTCAGCAATCTGTTCTCTGAAAATGTTAACAAACACGTGTTAACGCCAAGAGACTTGTAAATATTACAGCAATAGAAGGCTATGGATGAGTCGTATTATTTTCTGAATGTACTGTGATGCGCTTTTCTTTTCATTTTCGTCTGCATACAGCTGAAAAAATGACAGGTGAACAAAATTATAAGAGACAAATTTCTCATCGATGGAGAAAGAATTGTTAATTGAATTGTTGACAAAGTATAAGGATATCGTGGAAAATAAGAGGACGGATGCGGTGAATGTGAAAGAGAAAGATGTCATGTGGGAAAAGATCAGAAACAAATTTAATTCAAATGCATGTGTCACTACTAGAAGCATGAAATGACATAGTATCATGTAAATTTAAAATGAGGTGCGGATGACAGCAGTGACGAGTGACTTGAACGTTTCAAGACATGAGGTGGACAGTATATTATCTGCATAATTCAGTGAATTACAAAATCGCAAAGTTTTTAACACTTGAAGCAAAGGCAAGATTGACATATTCCTTTTTGATGCATGTTCTAACCTCTCTTGTACTTCTGCAGTAACTTTCATTGCAACTTGTTTTGACAGTCTATACCTCTGTAGAAAATTTTCTTCTGATAGTTCCTCAAAATCATTTCTCCTCATAGGCCATACTCTATTATGAATGCCATTTAGATGGTCTTAAATATAGCAAATCGACATCAGAAGTTGTGTTCACGCCCGCCATCTTTACAATTGTTAAGGACTTAACAATAGAAATATGGCTTGTTATGTTAACAAGAGATTTAACATGAGTGTTAAGCTAACACTTGTTGATGAAATGCAATTTTTGTTATAACTAGTGCTAAACTCTTGTTAAGTCTTAACATCTGTTGGTGAAATCGGGCATTATAGTGTTATTGTTAATAAGTGATCAGAAGTGCATTCAAATGAACACCTCACAGGTGTGTTTAAACAGTTCAGATGCAACTTGATACAGTTTTTGCAATATTACTACACTGTTGATGAAATATGAATTCACCACCACATACTAGAGATGAAGCCTCAATGCAAACAATGGGAACAAGAAAATAAAAGTGCTCCAATGAAGACCATGTGTTTTCCTTGAAGGAAAGTAATGAATGGTCACTGTTTTCTAGAATGTCCAGTATGGGTGTAGGTAGACTGCCTGGCAAAAGACAAAACCTTAATGAAGAGTACCATGTAGCTTAGCTGGAGCCTGAAGGGTGCTTTAAAGAACAAAGATCCACATTTTTTTAAAAACTGATTTATTGAACGATCAGCGCCTGTGTTCTCTACAGATAATCGATTATAGACATTATTTACATGCATGATACATTGAATAACACTGAAATGAGGAAAGTCCCATTGGGCCTCTCATAAGTAGGTGCATATTTGTTTTAAGAATTACAGAAAATTTTTTGAGAGCTGGTCTAGTGGTGGACGACTCCTGATGCGAGTTGGAAAGCTAGATTATCTGTCAAGGTAATAGTGAATGGCTCCTGAGACATGTTTTAGGTTGCTGTAGAACTCAAAGTTTAAAAATTGAAAGAAGTGTAGAGACAGTGAAGCACAAGTTAAAATAAAAGTGAATCGAGAAGATATTGGCACGTTGCTTCACTCACACTGTTTTTCACAGGACATGTTTCAAGAGATGTTGCTCCCATCATCAGTTGAGTCTCGACTAGTGCAAATTGTAGTGTTTTCCTCTTCCCTGTCATCGGTAGATGGCATGATGTATTTGTCAAAGATGTGTGGTGGTGGTGTTTCGAAATTCATGATTCTATGGCAATTTTTATTAATGAAGATTTTTTTCCATACGGAAAGATCTATGGAATGATTAACATGTTTAATTAAAGCTATCTCCAATTTAATGTCATGCAACTATCAATTATATATATATATATATATATATATATATATATATATATATATATTGTCACCTAATTATTGGAAGGCACGGCCAGCTAGCAGCCGGGTGGCCGGCAGGAGGCATTCAGGCCACGCCTACCCATTTATCTTGTAGCCGTAGCGAGGGGAATGGTTGGAAAAACATCACTAGCCATCTCTTTCCCCTCCCCCGGAGTCTGGAGCAGTCGGGATATTTCATCTAACCGGGGACCTTCTAGATAGGTCAGTTGGTCTTATATAAGCGACGCAACGGGCTGGAGAAAGTCAGTTCTTGGCGAGCAGCCGTGAGGAGCGCCAAGTGAGCAAACGGACTGGAAGACTGTGTACGTGCATCGGAGGAGTTGTACGTAATTGCGAGTGCAGAGTGGGCTTGCGTCCTGCGAACTGGTGAATTGTAATTGTGTGCGCTACGTAATTCTACGTAATCAGCAAGTGTCCCAACTGTAATTCGGTGGAAATAAAGAACATTTTGAGTTTGTGCAATTGGACTTTTAATTTCACGAACCCACAGGAAAAAGAAAAAAGAAGTATTGACATCAGAACTAAAGAACATATAAGAAACATTAAAAACGGTGAAATAGAAAAATCAACAGTTGCTTTTCATTTTTTGAATACCAGACATGACATTAACTTGGAAACATCTTTAATAAAACATGTTAATCATCTTATACATATTTACATATGGAAAAAATCGTCTAATAAAATCATCATAGAATCATGAATTTTGAAACCACTACTGCACATCTTTGACAAATACATCATGCTGTCTACTGATGACAGGGAGGAGGAAAACACTGCAATTTGCACTAGTTGAGACTCAGCTGATGATGGGAGCAGCAGCTCTTGAAACATGTCCTGTGGAAAACAGTGTGAGTGAAGCAATGTGTCAATATCTTCTCAAGTCACTTTTATTTTTTGCGGTAGAACTGTTTGGCTTATGAAGAAATTGACTGTTGAATGGAGCTGATTCCAGTTTCTCTATGCAGTTGACTATTTCTGACAAACCATGGTACATTCGTTGAGATTCGTAATATTTTGTTTTGAAATGTCTGGATATGTTTGATCTTGCAAAGTCTGGTCCCTCACCAGACTGGGCAGGCATACAGAGTCGTGTAGTGTGCTGTGTGCAGTTTTTTAATGTGAGTGAGGATATTTTGTTTAGAAGAGGGTAGAGCTTAGCCAGTCTTGCTCGAGCTAGTTTGAGTTTGTTACTTATGTGTGGTTTCCAGTGAGTCGTCAATCCATGAGTATGCCGAGGTATTTCATGTTTCAATCCAGTTTTCCATGGTATAGGTTTTGCTGCGAGCATTACTGATGGTGGGTAGTCCGGTCTGCATAGTGTAAAGATCATTGCTTCACATTTTTGCTTTTTCAGCAAAATATACCATTTTTCAAGCAAGGGTATAATTAAGTTTAAGGCCTCTTGAAGGTGATTTCTGGTGGTGTGGATATTGCGGTGTGTTGCGAAGATTGCTGTACCGTCTTCATACCAGCAATTTGAGCTGTAGACATTGCAGGCATATCAGAGGCGAACAAGTTGAATAGAACTGATCCCAGGATAGATCCTTAAAGAACGCCTGCTCTTATAGATTTGGTAGAAGAGTGACTACTACCTATGCGGATTGAGAATATATGTTGTGACAGAAAGGAGGAAACTATTTTATCTGGGATGCCATTGATGAACAGTTTGTATAGAAGAACCTGATGCCAAACTCTGTCAAATGCCTGAGTGAAGTCAAGGAATGCTGCAGCTGTGTGTTCTTTCTTCTTGAAGCCTGTGCCACTTGCTCTGTAATCCGGAGAATTTGATGGATGGTTGAATGTTTGCGACGAAAATCGAATTGAAAGGGAGATAATACTGATACTTCATTTAGAAATTTTGCTAAACACTTCAGTATAGTTTTTTCATAGACTTTGGACAGAGTTAGTAGCAGACTTAAAGGACACTAATTTTTTGGATCTGAGGCATTTTCCTGGCTTATGGATAACAGTAATTATGGCGTGTTTCCATATTCTGGGAAAGTAACCCATACACATACAACTGTTGAAAAGTGTGGCTAGAATAGCAAGTGCTTTGCAATCAGATGTAAAACATACAAAATTTGGAATTAGGTACATGACCAGGTGATTTCCATGCTGATAGTTGCTGAATTATGAACAAGATTTCTTTTGGTGAAGTGAAGTCAGTGGGGAGTGGAACAGTGACATAAGAATCAGGAATCAGGAAAATGTTCAATTTCTTGGTTAAATTTTAAGTTAATCACTGGATTTGGGCAGAAGGTACTTCGTAGAGTATCTGTGAATAGCTTGGTCTTCTCAAAGTTGGATATGTAGTGTTTTCTATCTTATATTGAGGGTGGAATAAGCATCAGTTCTTTTAATACTCTTTTGGTTTCTTTCCACAAGGATGAATCTTCTGGTGAAATGCTGGAGAGGTGTTGTTGGTAAGTCGAATACTGATATTCATCCATTTGTTTCTTTACTTCTGTTGTGAGTTGGTTTAAACGAACTTGCCAGGTTTCTCTATACTTCTGCCAAAGCCAGAGAATTTTGTGTTTTTCTGTCAAGAGACATCTGATGTTAGAGGGCAAGGTTTCTTAATAGGGTTTTCTTTGTTGCTGAAGTCTGGCTGGAGCTGTTGATTTGTCTATAGCTAAAGTTATGGCTTTTGTGAACTCAAGAATTGCTGCTTCTGCATCACTGGGAGTTTTTAGATTACACACAGTTTATAACTTGTCATCAATTACATGTTGGAAGATCTTCCAGTTTATGAAACCTTGCTGAGTCTCCTAGTGGGTTGTGGATGTAGAATCAGATTATCATCAAAGGAGATCGAGACTGGGCAGTGGTCGGAGTTAAAGATCCACATTTGTTTAAGAGAAAAGTACTTTTATACCAACACAGTGTACCAGCACATACTTCTTAAATTGCAGTCACAAAGTTACATGATTTTCACTTTGAAGTGTTGCCATATGTACTATATTCATATGGCTCCCATTGACCTTTTGCTCTTCCCAAATCTGAAGAAATGGCTCACCAAATGAAGTTTGACCTCATGTGCGGAGATCATAAATCACACAAACTTCTATTTTACAGTGTTGGACAAATTGATTTATACTGAAGGTAAATAGAGTTTGGTATTGTTAGTCCAAGCGTATAGAGTTGAAAGCTGACTATTGGGAAATATAAGAAAAATTGGGCCAAAAACCTTTGTGTTTTCTTTCTGAAGCCAAGAAACTCCCAAACAACTCTCATATTTATTTTGTTACTTCCAGTTGTTTGCACTTCTACCCTTAACAAGCATATATTTTTGCCTCATTCACCTGCCAGAACTTGGCTGATAAAACATGTATAATTTGCTATGAGCTTGAGAACGAGCCTAGTGGTAGTTATGTCAACTCATTCATTTAAAGATGCATAGTTGGCCATATCTAACTCCATATTCAGTGTAAAGTGAAGTTTTAAACTATGCTCCTGTAGTAAACTGTTTCCAAATATGCATTTAACTGAACAAGTGCACAAGAGAGCCAAAATCATAGAACATGAGAGTATTCAGTAAAATAATAAATGTATCAAATATGCTTCTAATAAGCAAAACTAATAATTTATATACCAAGCTAATATTAGGCCACACCATGGCTGAGTGGTGAGACCGCTTGGCTCTCACCAAGGCAACCTGGGTTTGATCCCAGGTGACCACAAAGTGAGATTCATGGTGAACAACATGGCGCTGGAACAGGTTTTCTCCTGGTCCTCCGGTTTCACTCACCAGCATTCCACCGATTGCTCCATCATCTTTCCTATCACCTCATCTCTCTCGTAATTTCACTTCCAGCTTTGGACTGATCATTCATCCCGGAATCTCTCTTATCAGGAAACCTCTGATCCTCAACCTGTTGCCTACAGGCCTCGAAGTTGCGTGGTTCAGAAGGCCCTATGTTCCACTTAAAGGAAATACAGGAATTCATTCATTCATTCATTCAAGCTAATATTGAAATCTGAACATAATATAACTTAAATTTGAAAAATACATATTTTAATAAGGAAAACTGTAGTTTAAATTTTATATATATACCTTGTTAAGTCTTTCTATTCCTCTGAAAACCTTATGCATAAAGCCTTATGCACATATAAATATATTTCTTTGCCTTTTATCATTATCCTTATACACTTGGCTTTAATAATGCAATATTTCAATGCAGAAAGGAATTGTGTTTCCTGCATTGTTTGTAAGATACTGGTGAAAACTTCCTAAAAGCCTTAAAAATAAGCTAACTTATCTGCAACAAATCATTGTGCAAACAACAATAAGTTTATCGAAATTTAACTGTATTGGAACACCACAGTGAAGCGATACAATTAAATTATAGATGAGTCGTATTTATTACACATCAGCTTCACTTACATACCTATATTGAGGACATGTTTCGAGAACTATTGTTCGCATCATCAAACAATAGTTTGCGAAACATATCCTCAATATAGGTATGTAAGGAAAGCTGATGTGTAATAAATACGACTGATCTATAATTTAATAACAATAAGTTTACTTAGTTCTTGTAATGGGTTATTATATAAGAATGCGTAATAAACACAACACATTGGAAAAGTATAATCAACCAGAAAAATTCAGTGCCATTGCCACAATGTGGACCATGGGTCTTTGGCTTTCCATTTCAGTGCTTTAACTATTGGAATGGCTTTAAATTTTCCAACTGTAGTAGCCTATACACACATTTGAGAAAGAATAATAATTATTATTGATTGACAGCACACATTGTTTAAATATACTTAAAATTCTGTTCTATAAAACAAGTCTATGAACTGGATATGTTATAACTGAAATACATCTTTTCTTTTCTTCAAGGATAACTATGACAAAATGTGTGCAGAAACAAAACCAAAGAAGGTGCGCAAGAAGGCCAAGCCATCAGCAATGACACGGCCGAATAAGAGAGGAAAGAAGAAGAGACGTATACAAAAGCCACCTGAGCCTCCTCCTATTGGAAGTAGTTCATTAGTTGCTGCAGTTGTACAGCCGAAAAAGGACGAAACATCTGGTAAGCCGAAACATGAGCTGAATCTTTCCTGGCGGTGTATATGTTCTAGACGTTCTCGGGCTTCGAGCCAGGTAAGAAGATGTTGTAACATCGACGTTTCAGGAGCGTGCATCTCTCCCGAAACGTCGATGTCACAACATCTTCCTACCTGGCTTGAAGACCGAGAACGTCTAGAACATCTATTAAACCATTTTTCAGTTAAAGTATAAACTTATTTTTCAGTTGTTCAGTACAATAATATTTGTTTTATAATATAGTCATGTTAGTATAATTCTCTCGATATGCTTGAATAATTTTTTTGTATATTTACAAATGTTATATTTTCCATTGGATGTGGAGCAGACAGAACAAAAACATGTTATGCACAGCCTCCCATATGGCTGAATTGAAGGTCACTTTCTCAAATGAATAATGATATGAATTAGATTAGATTATATTTGTGTTCAGTGGTTTCACTTGTAGCCACAAAGGAATGTGAACTTTGAAGTTGTCCAGAGGTATACAGTTATATGGCATATATACTTGAAAATTTAACATAGGAGACACATTATATACAGGCAATATGGAAAACAAGGCAGGGATAATTATATGTAGGAAATTAATATATTTGAATGGAAGGATAAATAACCAATTTACACTGATTAACAGTAATCAAAACAAGCACCAAGCAACATCCATGGAGTCTTTCTCTTTCTTTGTTTGTTTCTTTGTTTCTTTGTTTCTTTCCTTTCTTTTCTTATTCCTTTCTTTCTTTCTTTCTTTCCCTTTCTTTCTCTCTTTCTCTATCTCTCTATCTCTCTCTCTCTCTCTCTCTCTCTCTCTCTCTCTCTCTCTCTCTCTCTCTCTCTCTCTCTCTCTCTCTCTCTCTCTCTATCTCTAACTCAGCCATCCTTTTATTCATTTGCCCCGGATGAATCATCGTTGCTGAAGCTGGTCCATGGCTTCATCATTTCGGCACAGCTGGAGGTTTGCGCTGGTCCCTCATGTTAACTTTTTTTGATGACATATGTATCATTGCCCTTTGCTTTGACACACACACACACACGCACGCACGCACGCACGCACGCACGCACGCACGCACGCACGCACGCACACACACACACACACACACACACACACACACACACACAAATTTCTACTCTAGTTCTTCATGTAGTTCTGACAAGGTGCTCATTACTTTTGCCTATGAACTCACTGTTTCCATAGATAAAGCATCTATCTGGACAACTAGTTTCTTGATTTCTTGCTCTTGTTTTTCAATGTTGTTCTCAAGTTCTTTTACTCTCCCAGCAAGTGTTTCTCCTCAACACAAGTTTGCAGTTTTTCAATTTGTTCTTTCATTTCTTTCATTTCCTGACCCAATGCACTGGTATGACTAGAGATGCTTGGTTTTAGCTTGACCTTGCCTCCTTCTACTTCAAGGTCCTTGCTATGCACCTTACCCAAAAGGTCACAATAGGTCTTTTCAAAACCAGAAACTTGTTCAACTTTGACCTTAAGTCTGTCTCTTTCTATATGGAACACTTCTGCTTCTTGAGCCTTGTAATGAAGACATTCCATCTCAGAATCTACTCCACATAAGTGAACAAACATCTTTATACATCTTGTTTTCACTGTTTAATTCTGTAAAGATTAATATGTGTGGTAAGTCTGTCTTTTCATCTGCACAATCTTTAGCAAGATGTCCGAATTTGTTACATTTGAAGCATTTTGTCCCTAAATTCTTTGAACGACATGCAGATGATTTATGCCCTTTTGTTCCACAGTTGTAACACCGAATGTCTTTTTTCCTGTTTCTTAGGCATCGATTCAGGCTTCTTAGATGATGCTGTTGGAGTATTTCTTACAGGGGATTTCTTAACAATATTCTTACCTTTTTCATGTCCTGGTAGATCCTCAGCTTTTCTTTCAACTCCTTCATGTTCCTTGAGCCATACAAGATAGCTTTGTTGTTCACTTCATCCTGTGTGCCATCAGTCACATGCTGGATCAGAGACTGCTCTTCAACAGAACCTCTACTGGCAATTTCTTTCATCACTAGGAAATATTCGTGGCAAGGCTCTTCCATCCTCTAAGTGAGCATCTTATGAATGTCTTTGGTGCTAACTTTAGTCGAGAATTCTTTTTTGATTGCCGAAGCTAATTTCTTCCACCAAGATATCTTTCTTTCTCCTTGAACACACAGCTTTACGAAACCTGATAGGGATTTCTTTGCAAATACAAACTTCTGAATCTCATTCTAATTGAAGAGAGGGGCTATGTCTTTGAATTCTGCAATCCACTTCTCAACAGGATACCCTCCACTGCCATTAAATGGGTGTATGCAACTTTCAGCATCTTTGAATGTCAGGAAAATGCTGCATCTGACTGTGTCAAGTGAGATCTGGTAGGCTTAAAACTACTAGATTCACCAATCCCATTGTAGTCATCCTCACTCCCAGTAGATGAATATCTACGCACATACCCTTGTGATTGTTCTGTCCATTTGTGCCTCTCCTTGGTTTCAAGTCTGTTCATAGAATGCCCTGAATTACCGCTGTCACAGACGTCTTCAACTTCCTTGTCGTCATCTTCATTTTTGTCTTTGTCTTCATTCTTCACAAGTTTAGTTAAGTTGCTTATATTGGTTATGATTCATGGTATTAACTGATTCGTGTCTCCTTCATAGCTTAAGCATGAAACATACACAATAATCAAATTGCATTCACTAATATGCTGTACAAACTTAACCTTCTTATCATATTCTGCATCACCATGCGAGAACTGGGAACCTCCAAATTTTCTTAATTGTCGTCTATTCTGCCTATTTCCTTTGTATCCATACACAAACTTATGTAGGGTCTTAATTGTGGCCACTGACTGCATCGAAATATTTCTTCTAATCTTTTCTATCTTGCCTAAGGTTGATATTATAGTAAGTTATGTTTCGCTTGGTTATAAATTAGCAAAAAGTATCCGACTTGAATATTCACATCTTAATCTTAGTGAAATATATTGTATTCACGATCTGAGATTTCTTGACTATCCACGTCTTACCATATGTCTTGAAACATCTTCAGTATAATTCATCTTCTCTTTGTTGCATCTTTACAATTGTGTCGTATCTTCATTAATCCACATCTTCAGTTTCTCTGTCTTCCGTATTTCTTATTTCGCATTATTCTCCATCCATCCCAGATGAGTCCCCAAAATTTGTAGGAAATTGCATATATTTGAGTGGAAGGATAAATAACCAATCTACACTGATTAACAGTAATCAAAAACAAGCACCAAGCAATATTCATAGCCTCATATTCACATATCTACTGTTACTTGTCCTAGGTTTTTTTTTTTTTTTTTTTTTTTTTTTTTTTTTTTTTTTTTTTTTTTTTTTTGTGTGCTGCCAGCACCAACACCACATATATTTGATACAAAATCAAACACTTTTTTTAATCAACTTTCACTTGGCTTTTGCATTATATCCCAGCATTTTATATTGGATTTGCAATGGATAGCATTTATTGTCATTTCTTCAATACATATACATTTAAATAGCTCTTGAACAGGCATCAAATGTTTACTGGCAGTGATTTGTCATTGGTACAGTTAGATTCTACTGACAGAGTATATAAGCATTATCAGGATAATTTGCCATTCAGATAATCTTGTACACAATAAAATGATTTTGAGCATAGGTACTCCACGTGGCATTTTTAAAAGCACTGAAGTTATCAATTTTTCCTTTAAGATCATTAGGAAGAGTGCCAAATATTTTGATGGTTTCATAATGCACACCTTTCTGAAAGCAAGAAAGTTTAGCTCTGGGATAATGGATGTTACTTTTGTCTATGTTTATTCTGTGAATTACATTATTTGTTATATAAATGAGGCCTGATTGCATACAAAAAAGTTTTAGGATCAAGTATATATACATGCAAGGAAGGGTTAATATCTTCAACTTTCTAAAAAGATCTTTGCAGGAGCATCTGCTATGGGTGTTAGCAATGATTCTTATAATTTTTTTCCCCCTCCTCATAAGATATATTTTTTTACTTTCTTCTGAGTTTCCCCAAAATAATATTCCTTATTCCATGATAGAGTTAAAATATGCATAATATACTAATTTAAGTGTATCAATAGAACTCACATTAACAAGCATTTGGTTCACATAACAGGCCAAACTGAGTTTAGGTAAGATATACTTTATGTGGGCTTTCTAATCTAAACAATTGGTCCACTTGAAGGCTGTGGCGCTATACTCCACTCTTAGCAGATAATTTCTCTCCCTGTTAATCAGCCACACATTCGGGTGCAATATTTAGCGGTATTTCTTCGTTGCAAGCACAATTCTTTCCCATGTCGTCAGTTTGTGCGGCTCAGTTTCTTCAAGTCACTAATTGTATCGTCTGAATTCAATTTGATTAAATAAGAGTCATGAGATCTCTTGTTTTCAGGTGTGGTTTCTAGTGACAAATAACATTTTATATAAGTCCAATTTTGTAATATATAATTTAATTGTATAATCTGGATTACATTTTACTCAAACTTTCTTTCTTAATCAATCACTGTAGGTTACATCCAACACATCGATAAATCCTTGTTTTCAAGTTAATATATCATTTCTGGTAATTACTTAAAATTCCTCACTTCTGCACATCCACTCATCACTATCAAGAATACCAAATATCCTCTTCTGAAGATTATTGATTTTCCATTACAAAACTTTTATATTCACCGCAACATTTTTCCATCGTCATGAAACTAGATTAAAGAACATATATCTACAAAGATTATTGATTTTCCGCTACTATCATTACTCCTCTATTAATTTTATGATTGGTTGATTTACTGATACGTCACCACATTACGTTATACAATTATTACTACGGCCAATCACAAAATTACACATATTTTTTATATTGTCATTACATGGCCCACTAAACAGTCAGATCAGAAAACAAGAATTTCCAACTGGATATTCATTTAAAAAGTTCTAATTAAAACGTATCATTACAAGGCCAAGAAATTTTATGCTATCAATTTCTTCTAACAACATACCATCAATCTCAATTTCTTCTGAGTGTGACTTATGACAAGTAATAAATTTAATAACTTTTGTTTTGTGTAGATTCACAGATAATTTGTTCACTTTAAATCAACATGACATACAGTTCAAAACATAATTCAGTTTAACTATATGCTCATTTAAATTTGTATTATTATTTGACACCAGGACACTAGTGTCATCAGCAAAAAGAAATGTACTTGCAATGTCCTTTATATAAAATGAGAGGTCGTTTACATAGATCAGAAATAGTTAAGGCCCTAACATTGAATCTTGGAGTACTTCATGAGTTACTACTTTCCAGTTTGAAGTTTGTTTTTCGTAACCAATTCCACTAGTTACTTCATCACTCTTGTTTTCTTTCATTTAGATATGATGCAAACCAACTTAAATGTTCATTTTTTAATCCATAGAATTCAAATTTTTCTATAAGAATGTCATGATTAACACAATCAAAACCTTTGCTAGATCACAGAAAATTCCACCTACATGTCTTTTGTCGTTTAAGGCAGTCACCACTCTGTGTGTAAGTTTATAAGTTGCATTACTTGTCGATATGGCTTTTCTGAATTCAAAGTGATCACTGACAGGTATGTTATATTCAAGGTGTTTATGAATCTGTCGAGCATTACTTTTTCAAGAACTTTTGAAAAACTTGGCAAGAGAGATGTAGGTGTATAATTTGAAGCATTATTGTTTTCGCCTGTTTTGAAAAGAGATTTAACAATTGAGAATTTGATCCTGTCAGGGAAAGTTCCTGTCATTAGAGATTCATTGCATAAATAAATAAAGGGGGTACTAATTTGTGAGGAGCATGATTTTAAGATTTTTGTAGTTATTTCATCATAACCAGAAGAATTCTTCATTTTAAAAGAGTCAGTAATGTTATTTATTTCAGAAGACGAAGTTAGATTGACTTTAAATGTAGGCACTACATTTGTGAAACTTGATCTCAAAATTCTAATGATGCATTGTTACTTCCATAATTAATATTTAATTTTTTGTTACATCCAAAAAGAATGTATTAAACATTGTATTTATTTATTTATTTAAACTAAGCCGGTACAATTGAGTGTGACTGGTGTTCAGCCCTGGCTCTGTACCAATCATACTCACTTTTACAATAAATCCTTATTTCTAAACTATTAATTATAACAATGCAGGTTCCTTATCAGATCTGTTCACTGTCCATAACCACTTTTTTTAACTTTGTCCGAGATTTGTCCGATCTTACTATCTTTAACAAACATTTCAGCTATAGCTAATATTCCTATCTAACTTAAACCATTTCTTATTAATAAATTCTTTCCTCCAAATTTCTGTCCCTTTACACTAAAAATATATGTTCTAAGCTCTCATTTCCCCTACATATGGAACAGTAATTTTGTGGAATACCCTTCCTTATACCTTTCAGTCACCATACCCCTGTTCTCACCCATGCAATACCTTCTCTCTTCTCTTTATTCATCACGTCTATGTACTTTTCCATTCCCCAAGTACCCTAGTATATAAAAAACTAAAGGCCTCTTCTCAGCTATTTCACTCAATATTTTCTGCACTTCTATGTTTTCGAATCTTTTTCTTGCAGATTTCCAGAAATTTGTTTACATTACTTTCTCTTTTTCTCCACATTTGCCCTAATCCACTACTCTCTAGGTTATTTCTAAGACATTCTACTCATCCCTTGTTCTTTAAACTTTTTTCTTTATAAATTAAACATTGTTTTAACAGATTCCTTTCTTCCAGATTCAATATTCTATACCAGAGTTTCAATGCCCTTTCCTAATCTTCCCTTTACTGGCAATTCTATTTGTGTTACCTGCCTAACAGTTGCATTTAGTAACCCAAGGATTTCTTTACAGCATCTCCTATGCACCTCATCTATAACTTCCCATCCTCCTTCTAGTCCCCATACTGCTTTGTACTTTGCAGCTTCTGATGGCTGATAAAGCTCCTTTTCCTTTTGCTAAGACAAATTTCTTTTGTTTCTCCCAATTCCCTCTACTGTCTATTTTAATTCCTACATAAATGCAGTTGCAAACAACCCTATGCTCTTTTTTGTTTTCATTCATCCATTTTTCATACTTATTTTCTCTCCTTTTTTAAACACTATGATCTGTGTCTTATCCTGGTTTACTTTTAAACTCCATTCTTTACAGTAATTATATACTGCTTCCAAAGATTGTTTTAATCCATTCACCGTAATTGCACCTACAACTAGGTCATCTGCAAGTAATCCTGGGATTGATATATTATTAATTATTGGCATAAGGTTATTACATCTCCCAATTTCCTTTAATATATCATCAATAGGACTGGGCTTAACTTACACCCTTACACCCTTTCTCTTGTTTGAATTCCTCTTGTTACAACTCCATTCTCCACTCTTATAAAGAACGTATTCTCCTTATACAATGCTCTAATAGTACCCACCATTTGTTTACTCACCGCTTTGCTCAACAACTTATGCCACAACAAGTGGAACTCAATCCTATCATAAGCTTTCTGAGATCAACAAAAGCCATATATAGCTTTCCTCTCTTGTCATTTAAATATTTATCTACCAATGTTTTTTATAATAAATACATTACCAGCTGTTCTTCTCCCTCTTCTAAAACCCATCTGAAATTCTGCGAGAATGTTGTATTCTTCAACCCATGTTTGTATCCTACTTGCCATAATACCTGTAAAGATTTTTCCCACATTTAATAATAGTGCAATTCCTCTATAGTTGTTTGGTTTGTCAACACTACTCTTACCTTTATAGATTGGATAAATAATTGCCTTTCTCCATTTTTCTGGTATATATCCCTTCACTTTAATTGTGTTAAGTAAGTCCCCAAGAATGTTAACTCTGTTTAATTCAGTACACCATTCCTTAAGAAATTCTGTTGGGATACCATCTATTCCAGTTGCTTTATTCCTCATTAATCTAACCTGTTGCAAAATTTCTTCAGTTCTTATTTCATCATCCAGCATATCTATATAGTTATTACCTATTTCCCCAATCTCTTTGACTGACTTATTCCCCCCATACAAATCTCTGAAATATTCCACCCACTCTCGTGGTTGTATACTGGGTTTCGTTGCATATTTGTTATACATTGATTTTATTGCCTTCCATACTTCATTTACATTGTTTTCATTAAGGATGTTTATCAAATGAGTTTCATGTTTTTTCCTCCAGATTGTTTTCTTTTGTTCTAGCATAGAAATATATAAGTTTCTCCCTTGCATATACTCTTCCTTTAATTCTGAATATTCTAACTCCCTCCACTTATGAGTAACTGTTTAACTTGTCCTCTAGCTACTCTCCATTCTTCATCAAACCATCCCTCATCTCTCTTAATTACCCTCATTTTCATTTTCATTTTCATTTCCTCACCCGCTCTCACCATGAGGCTATTTAAAATATCCATATTCAATTCTTTTTTCTTTTGTCATAACACTTATTCCACACTGACATATATGGCCATACTTAGAATTTAATGCCTCTCTAAAATCATTGCAGTACTCTTCCTTCCATTTATATCTATTATACATTTCTACATAGTCCCTTCCCTCACCTGGATTATACTCCACTTGTTTAATGCTTATTACTAGGTCTACTATCAGTGGAAAATGTCCACTACTAGAACTTAAATTTAACATCTTAAAATTATTTAAAAGGTATCCCCTATTGATTTTTTTTTTTTTTTTTTTTTGTAATTTACGTCCTCCAACGGTAAGTCACATCGGACGATAAATGAAATGGGTGAAATAATGCTCAAATGAGTCCAGGCTCCATGGAGCTTAGAGTTACCCGACATTCATCTTGAAGGATAAGGGAAAACCCCGGAAAAACCTTATTCAGATAACTCACCCTGACCGAGATTCGAACTCGGGACCTCTTGAACGTGAGGCAGACATGCTACCATCTACGCTACTGAAGCGGGCTACCCCTATTGATTAGCCACAATACATAGTCAGTTACACTTTGTCCATTTTTATTAACACATCCCTCACATCTTCTCCATATTTTGCATTTAAAATATCAAAGGTGTTCAATTCACAGAATTCTATAAATTTCTCATACCCTTTGTCAACTATCTTATCTTTGCTGTTTCTAATCCTTTCTGGTTTCTCCCATATAGTTAGTATGTTAGTTGTCCAATTATTTCCTCCCATTGTCCTTTTCTCGATTCCTAATATTGAAGTCTCCCATTAGTATAACTTTGGATTTAACATATTTCTCCTTTAAACTTCCAGTATCTTCCTCAAGATGTTTAAGTAGGTCTGGACTGTGGAAATGTGAGGAAAGAGGTGGATTGTATACTATTCCTATACATATCGCATTTTCATCTATTTGTTTATCCATTAAAACGACCCATAGTATTTCTTTCCTCATTGTCCACGTTTCTTTAACTGCTTAACTTAGTGAATTTCTTACAAAAAAGCCTATGCCTCTAGATACCCTGCCTTTTCTTGCTACTACATCTCTTTTATCCCTATATACTCAAATCCCTTGACATATATCTGTTCTTCCTTTAACCACGTTTCTACTACTGCTAAATAGTCAAGCTTCGACAATAACAAATTCAAGCTCCCCGCGTACATTTATTCTTAATTCCCTCACAATTCTAGAATCCAAGCCTCCTTATATTTTCCCTTCCCTATTGGGATTCTGACCTAAATCTAAATTGATCAAGTGCCTTCTTATTCCTTAGTTGTTCCGATGATAAAATACTGCTTTCCTCCCCTTCCCATACTACACTCTTCTCACTACCATGTTGCCACGCCTTCCTCCCCTCGCGCGCCAACTCGTGTTCACCTATCACTTCCACTGCTCTCGGTGACATCATTTTCTTGGGTGACATCTCTCCACTGCCTCCTCCTCCTGACGTCATAGCCAACATTCCATCCGTTGACGTCATTGCTTCATCAGCTGTCAGGGTTCCATCTGCCGTCTTTGCGTGTACATTATCCACTACCATGCTGATATGCGAATTTTGGGTTGAACAAGCTTTGCCGCCGTCATCCATGCCCATTCCTTTTTGATTGGACTTTGATCTTCCTGTCTGGTTTTCCACAGTCAGCGCTAACTTACGCTGAGTGATTTCCTCTGTGCCAAGGCCAACTTTCCTTAGTTCGTTCTTTTCCGAAATCAACATTCTCACTCTGTTGATCCACAGTTGAAAGTTTCTAATGTACGCTGTTCTTCCCTGACTTCTTGCTTCTTTCAATCTTTGTATTAAATTTCTCTGCAAGGCTTTCTTCTTTGGCGATAAATCTTTGTTGATAAAAATGTCTGTTCCCTTTAATTTCTTAGCTCTTATAAGTACTTCATGCATTAGTTGGGACGTTGCTAATTTTATTATGATTGCTCTCCTTCCAGTCTGTCTCCCATCTCAATAAGCTTCAATGATTTCCCATCCATATAGAGATCTTTTCTTTAATTATTTCTGTTATTTCTTCTACTGGCCATTTATCCCTTCTTTCCTTGTGATTCCGAAATTAAGAGATGCGATGAATAAAGAATTATAATGGATTTCAAAGGAACATAGTATATTTGTTAAAACGTGAGCTGGTGCAGTTGGGATGAGTAGTTTAACAAAGTGATGGGAGAAAGCGGGTTCTTAGTAGGGATTCTAAGTGGATAACACTTGACTCCATTTGAAAAGGCATTGTTTGGACCCTTAATAATGGCATGACCGAGACTAATAATCACAATGGACAAAATAGTCCCAAAAGGAATTTTGGTGTGAATAAAGACAGGCTTCGAGGGGTGAAAGTCACATGGAGCTGCAGTGAGGAAGACACAACTGGGTTGGCGGTCCATTAAGAAAGACACAACTGGTTCGGTGTTCGGGGAAGGCAGAAGAGAACCGAGAAGGAAAGGTATCTATTGGTTCTTACGTAAATAACAAATTAAGTGTTATCGCGTAATATGCATTCTATATACGGTGACTCTGAACAGTGATATATTGGTAATCCTTGGTTGGCAACTTTGTGATTGATGTGATGATAAAAAAAGAAGCAGTCATTAAACCAGTCTGAAACTTGCATTCCAGTGTCATTAGAACCATCCTTACTCCCATACATACCCACGCATACCCTTTGACGGATCTCTTGCTCCATCCTGAGGATAGGCCACATTAAGAATAAGCTGTATCAAACTGGATACCAATGCGTGGAGCAGCCTGTTTCAGTGTATAAGTAATTGACATGAAAATAACTCGCATCACTTGACTCCTTTGAATACTAAGTTACATCTTCTTTCTCTTTCCTCCAGTCTTTTCATTCTTTCCTTGATCATATTAACTTCTCTTTTTGTTTCCTGCACCTCAGCTTTGACTTCTTCATTCATATTAGTTGCCATCTTTTCCAGTTGTTTCCCTATTTGCTCTTCCATACCTTCTATTTTATTGATTTTCTCAGTTAAATTTTCCAGCATTCCTTTAATGTCTGCAGAGCCGGGGTTCATCTCAATTCCACCAATCACTAACAGAAGAATTAAAATACTTGCAAAAACCAATATATTGGTCATCTTCTCACCAAAACTGTTTTTTGAGTTCACAAATTTTGCTCTTCTAAACTGCCCAATTCTAGCTCCATAGACTGTAATATCCACTCCCATTGTGACTTAAGATGTTCTTCCTCTACACGCAGGAGCACCTCAAGAACACAACCTTCCTCTACCACTGCTGGCTTAGCACTCTATTAAACATTTCTGCAACTTCATGAGGTTTGGTAATTTCATGGTTGTCAACACAGCGTGTTATTGAGTAATTTTGTAATGAGTTTTCAGTTGTTATTATATTCCTGATGTTTTTTATTGTATTGTCTGAGTGCTGAATTAGTTTAATATAATGCAATATTCTGACTGCATTTATTACTTTCTTTAAAAGTTTGCAATATTTTTTGTAGTAGTTTTTTAAATCTAAATTGTTACTCACTCGAACTTGCTGATATAGTTCTCTTTTATGCCTGAATGAGGTTCTAATTCCTAAAGTGATGCAGGGTCTCTTTTGAAGTTAAATATTTTTTTAGACTTAAATAGGAAGCAAAATTCAAAGTGAGTTTTAAAGCATTGAAGAAAGCTATTATATTTATTGTTGGTTCCATTAGTATCATAAGTGTTTCCATAATTCAGGTTTAAGGTTTTTGCTAAATTAGTTCAGGGTGTGTTCATTTATTTCCAATTTGTGCATTTAGGTTTAGGTTTTAAATTTTTGTTATCAATCCATAGAATTTGCGCATCATGATCTGACAGTCCATTTGTTTTTTATGAAATAGAGCAAAATTTAGTTATATCTGAATTTACAAATATATTATCTATAGCTGTGGATGAACTGTTTTGGATTCTTGTTGGAAAGTTTACTGTGTCATGTTGTAAATAAAGAGCTAAGCTGCACAAGTTCTTCTAGGGAAGCAAGCCATGTGAAAAGACAATTAGAAATCAACATTTCAGGAGTGTGCATCTCTCCCATCATCAGGATATTTATTAATTGTTATAACCACAAATGAATCACTGGATATAACACAAATATAAACAAAGACAAAACACTATCAAAGTTCACATTACTGAACAAAAGACTTTTCAGTAAATTAAATGCCAGGTCAGGAGATGGCGTGAGTATAGAAAAGTAATTGGGTCAAAGAAATGTAAATATTTAACTTGATTATCAAGCTGTATTGAGGTCCCGAGTTCGAATCTCGGTCAGGGTGAGTTACCTGGATAAGGTTTTTCCGGGGTTTTCCCTTATCCCAAAAAGACGAATGTCTGATAACTCTAAGCTCTATGGACTGTGGGCTCATTTGAGCAATCATTTTACCCATTCCATTCATCATCCGATATGACTTAATGTTGGAGGACGTAAAATTACAAAAAACAAAGCTGTATTGATTTGTGCTTCTTAAGTCGATGGATTTCCATTTTTAAAGCTGGTTTCCTAGAGGAGCTGAACTGAAATCCAGCATCACGATGAAGTGTGCTCCTCTCGGAGGCAATGGCCAAAGCCTCCTTAATTCTCGGCTCCCAGTAACTGAGGCATTTTGCCAAGATGGTCGTCTCCCGAAAGTTGGCTCTATGGTCGTTATCAAAACAATGCCCTGCCAGCCTAGACTTCTCAGGTTGCATTAAACGAATGCTCCGTTCATGTTCGTTTATTCTGGTAGTGATGGTCCTTCCGATTTGTCTTGTATACGGTGTCCCACATTCACAAGGAATGCAGTACACTCCCGGAACTTGGAAGTCCAGTTTGTTTTTCACTGGTCTCAACAGATGTTTAATCTTCGGCAGTGGCTTGTGGATGGTCCTGAGGTTGTATTTGGCGAGAATTCTGCTGATTCTGCCGGATAAGTTGCCAGGCTTATCTGATGCTTGCTGAATTACAGGTTTCCCTTTCCTAGCTTTGGTGATCGAGGCTTCAACGTCATATTTGGAGTAGCCGTTTTGACAGAAAGTGAGTCTCAGGTGCTGTAATTCCTGTTTTAAGTGGCTGGGATCAGAGATAGACAAAGCTCTGTGGACCAGTGTATTGAGAACTCCCAGTCGTTGAGACTTATGATGGAAACTATGAGCATTCAGATAGCGATCGGTGTGTGTAGGCTTGCAGTATACAGCATGCCCCAGTGTACCATTGCAAGGGTATCACTTCAGGAAGCAATCCAAATTCTGAAGGAGCATTTTCCGGCTGATATCACAGAGCTCTTCCAACATACCCTGATGTCCACTTTCTTCTTGTTTGGTGGTACTTTCTATTAACAAGTAGACAGAGTAGCAAATGGCTCCCCTTTATCTCCAGCTATAGCTAATTTCTATATGGAACACCTAGAACATGAAATACTTGCCACAGCTCCACTTAAACCATCTCATTTCTATAGATACGTGGACTACACTTTTGTAATTCGGCCACATGGATCAAACACTTTGCCTAGCTTTCTTGCGCATCTCAACAGCCTTTGACTTCAAATACAGTTTACCACGGAAGTGGAGAAGGATGGAACCCTTCCATTCCTGGACATTCTTGTTTCAAAAAACAGCAATGGTACACTGGGTCATGTTGTATAACACAAGCCTACACACACCGATGTCTATCTGAATGCTCATAGTTTTCATCATAAGTCTCAATGACTGGGAGTTCTCAATACACTGGCCCACAGAGCTTTGTATGTCTCTGATCCCAGCCACTTAAAACAAGAATTACAGCACCTGAGACTCACTTTCCATCAAAATGGTTACTCCGAATATGATGTTGAAGCCTCGATCACCAGAGCTAAGAAAGGGAAACCTGTAACACAGCAAGCGGCAGATAAGCCTACCGCTACAGCCTGCATCCTGTTTACCGGCAACCTATCTGGCAGAATCAGCAGAATTCTCACCAAATACAACCTCAGGACCATCCACAAGCCACCTCCGAAGATTAAACATCTGTTGAAACCAGTGAAAAACAAACTGGACTTCCAAGTTCTGGGAGTGTACCACATTCCCTGTGAGTGTGGGACACCGTATACAAGTCAAATTGGAAGGACCATCACTACCAGAATAAACGAACATGAACGGAGCATTCGTTTAATGCAACCTGAGAAGTCTAGGCTGGCAGAGCATTGTTTTGATAACGACCATAGAGCCAACTTTCGGGAGACGACCATCTTGGCAAAATGCAACAGTTACTGGGAGTGGAGAATTAAAGAGGCTTTGGCCATTTCCTCCGAGAGGAGCGTGCTTAATTGTGATGCTGCATTTCAGTTCAGCTCCTCTTGGAAACCGGCCTTAAAAATGGAAATCTGTTGACTTAAGAAGCGTAGATTAATACAGCTTGATAATAAAGTTAAGTAGTTACGTTTCTTTGACCCAATTAATATTCTATACTCACACCATCTCCTGACCTGGCATTTAATTTACTGAAAACAGTCTTGTTCAGTAATGCAAATTTTGATAGTGTTTTGTCTTTGTTTATATTTGTATTATATCCAGTGATTCATTTGCGTTTATAACATTTAATAAATATCCTGATGATGGGAGAGATGCACACTCCTGAAACGTCAATTTCTAATTGTCTTTTCACCTGGCTTGCTACAGGAGAAGAACTTGAGCATATTTGTTGCCAGGAAAGCTTCAGGTCTTAAAGAGCTAAGCTGTTTCCTTTGAAGACTCAATTTCAAATAAACTACATTTGTCACCAGTTCAGATTGCTTAGTAAATATTTGAAAATTTCTTAAAAGAGACCGATAAATGACTACTATGATTAAGTTCATATGACTTCCATTTAACTGAACTGCACAGAGTTCGACATGTATATCAGAACAACATTTGGATAAATCTAAAGCTTTATAGATCAAATCATTTCTAACGTATATGCAAACTCCACCTTTTATGTCATTTTTTTGTACAGTATTCTGCTCCTAAAGAGTACCCTTGCAATGAAATTTGTTTAATTTCCTGCTGTGTCAACTGATGTTCAGAAATACCTAAAATATGTGGTAGTTTTTTGTTTTTTGTTTTTTCTCAGAATGAAGGTTAATAACAAGTTCTTCTATTTTGTTTCTTAAGCCTCTTATGTTTTGATGAAATATCCATAGATGGTGGTTATTTTTAATATTATTGCTATTATTTGTATTATCATCATCACTGTTGCTGATGAGGGAAGTACTTTTAAATGAATTAATTTATTGAATTCAACCACTTTTTTAAATAAATTAAAAGTTTTTCTCTAGGAATACTAGGAAATCAGGCAGTTACATCAAAAGAAACAAGTTTATCAGTTTTAGATAATATAACACTGTCAATCTTTTTAACTAATCAAAAGAATTTTTAATACTTAAACTCTCAAATTTATCAAAACTACTAAATTTTTTGTGTAGCCATTTAGCTAAATTATAAGTTGGTGAATTTATACAGTTTACAATAGGTCTCATTTTATTTCCAGGTTTATGAATTTTAGGAAGAGCATAAATTCTACATAAACTAGGATTACTAACTTTAACTAAATGTTTTTCTTTGTTTGAAAAATAAAAAATGTAGTAATTTTGATAAATTGGATTTGTAAGTTATGAGTAGTCCCATTGGCACAAAAGTTTTGTCTATGAGTCAGAATAGAAATTAGAAGATTTCATGTGATATTTTGCAGCCGATGGCACTGCAGAGAGAGAAATTGCTTTTCTCCCTATACCACCCACTTCATATATCTCCATATGAATTCATTTTGCCATTGCATAATATGTTATTTTGCATAATTCAAATAGTTAATAGTCTCAAGATCTTAATATCTTACGCTCATAATCATCGTCCATTTCTGATTCTGACAACTTGAAACAGTTTCAAAAGAAGATGGAAAGGGAAAAAGCACAAATTACTGTGTGAGCTTAATGTGATCATTAGGGCTTCGAAGTTGATCTACAAATAGGCAAAATAGGCCCTATAAAATATCCTTATATTTTGGGAAACATTGCATTAGCATTTTAAACAAAGATCTTAAGTGTTTTGAAGTGCATCATTAAAATGTTTAAAATTACCCATATTTTTATAATAAACAAAAACATTGGATAAATTTATGCCAATGCACATTTGAGTATCAGGATAACTGAAATTTCACATACCTGTTATTCAGCATTGCAATGAAGATCCATCACCATCCACAGATTCTCAATTTTTAAGGATTGTCTTGGAGAACATTCTTATACATTGAAAAGTGGACTAAAGGATGAAGCCTGTGACTTAAGTACTTACAATAAGTCACCACAAAAGGTATGTATCTCATTGTATATGAGATCTTCTAGTGGTTTACTGGGAAAATGAGTTATTTGGAGAATTTAATGTTATGCCAACATGTTGCCTTGGTAGCTAAATGGTTAAGAGCAACTGGATGGAAACCAGGAGATCCATGGTTCAAATTCTATCTATGGTGTTGAATTTTTCAGTCTGGCTCTACCCTTCAAAAAAAGTCATCAAGTGCTTTTCACCCCTGATAGGCTGCAGCACAGTAAAACATTATTCTTCATGTACTTCAATTTCACACATCTTGTAAATTAGTTTACTTCCACCTCAAGGAATAAAACATAGTAACAAAAGCCAGTCTCTAATCCCCCCCCCCCCAAAAAAAAAAAATTGTATCTACTTTTCTTTACATTCAGCATTCTTGCAGCTTGACTTGTGAGAACCAAAGTGCAGACTCCACTGTAGTATAATTTGTTCTGAACACATGAACCCACGGGAAGACATGAGGAAACAAAATATTATATTAGATATATGAATCTTTTACAGCAAGATCATAAGCTGCTATACAGTAAACAGTAGTGCTTTCATCATTAATCAGCATTCATCATAAACACCATATCCCATGACTGATGGGAGACCAAACTGATGCAACCAGGAAATGAACAATAGAGTTCAGTGCACAATCTGTACAATGTTTATCACATGGCTATATTATAAAACAGTTCATGTAATTGAAACTACTTGTAAAATGAGAATCTGTTATGTTATTTTCGATTTTCTCAAAATGGCTCTTAATGATTTCATTAAAACACTGTACACTCATGAAGTTCTCCATCTTCTGAATAAATTTAGTGTTTAAAAAATGCAGATCCCTTTAAAAGATGGTAGACATTTTTAAAAAAAGTTTTGGCATTATTCATTTTCAAATTATTTGTTGTTACAGATTGGAGTTTTTCAATATTCCCTTTTTTTTTTTTTTTTTTTTTTTTAAGTGCTGTCATCATTCAGTAGCTTCTCACAATCGTGAAAAAAAAAAAGAGTATGAAGAGTATGGAATTTCTAAGCCAGCTCTTTTAAGATTTGACGTTGCTTCAGTCTTCTATACCCGTCCCGTTTGTACTCCTACAAATGTTTAATTGAACAAGTTAACTTCTGTTATTTTTGTGCATTGATTACAAGTAAGCATAGAGGAGAATGGTACCAGTCAATTGCACTGCTGAATTTGAATGCCTGGCCAGTACTCTAATGCTTGAGTTTGGGTGAGGTAGCAGTGAGACCTTTGCATATCTATTTTCCAGTCAAAGTGCAAGGAAAGAACTACCATGTCCAAAAACTTCTGATGAACTTGAGGGTGGGAGGGGGGGTGAAGTTTGCTATTTGTTACTCCAGTTTCAAACTTCTTTATTTCATAACCATCTCATGCTTGCTTGTGGTGGAAAAATAAAGATCAAATGTAGATTGCGAAGATAAGTCTTAGTATCAGAGAGATTTGTTCTCCAAAATATGTAAGCAAACATTTCAGGTCTATTTGAAGTTGCAAAATTAAATTTGCTACATATACCAAGAATATGCACTGCTTGAAATAAAAGATGTGCTAAAGAGCATACAACCACCACACCTCCCTCTTTTATTAAAACACACTTGCTAACACATTATTGAATATAAATGTAAACAAACTTAACTCTCATTGGAACTTAAGTGAATGTGGCTTTCATTCAACTTTTATATCTGCAGTTATGTTATGTTATGTTAGCTTTCTAAATATTCAAACACATATAACTTTTGTAACGAATTTCATTTATTAATATTTCCCTCTTTCATTGGAGATATTTTGTGTAGGTACCTCATAAATTCTCATTCATTTGAAAAAGTATTTGTGGTTGATTTTTTCAATTAATTTGGATGTCACTGTTACTAAATTCCTCAAAACGCGCATAATCTTATAAATTTGTTTTGCTTCTATTTTCAGATATAAACTATGAACCTTCTTCTTCTCCTGAGGTGCTGGTACCATTTGTTAAGGAGGAACCTTCTTCTGAAAGAATAATTCCAGAAGCAACCATGCAAGATTGCCATATGCAAGAAGAAGAAAAATGTAAGTTTGCTTCTCAAAATATGAGAAGATACATAAATGCTTAATGAAAATATAGGGAATTGAGCAGGTTTATGAATAGACCCCGGAACTTAATGCACTTTATTTTATTTTTTGTAGTTGCATATTCCTATTTCTTCCCCTAATATATTTAGCCTTTTAACTGTAAATATATAATGGGAAGACTGTTACAGTTATGCACTTAAAACAAAAGTACATATGCATAAAAACTGTTGAAATATGTGCTAAAAACGTAATTGTATGTTTAGAAAAATAACTTCAGGTTTATTTGGTATAATAGTTTGAAGTATTAAATTAATCATTGTCTTCAGGTGATCAATATTGTTACCATGTGGCATTGTTGTGCTGCTGCCACAGGCCGGAGCCAGGCGCTCAACAGGAGAAAAAAAGACAGAGAGAGGCTCCAGAACGTTATGCCCATTGCTGCAGCTACGTCAACTTTTGAAGTCTTCTGCCGCCAATTTGACACATTGGCCAAGTACAACAAGTGGTCACCAGAGGAAGAGACTGCACATGTCTTTTTCTCTCCTGTCGAGCACTCGGCTCCAGCCTCTAGCAGCAGCACAACAATGCCACACAGTGACACTATGTTCATTATTTTTATGTATTAATTACCAATTTTGATACTTGTTTGAATACTTAACATTTTTTTAAACATGTTTGCTGTCCAGTAATTCTTATGATAAAAGCATACTGTGACAAGGTTCAGAATGGGACTAGGCACTGGGACCTATGAAATCTTTTGTGCCTATGTCTCTAAGGGGCACCCTTAGGAGAGGGCTGTGCTGAGAGGATACTAAGGTGGCTGGACTAAAGAGACAACAGAGGTTAGGGTTCCCAACAGCTACAAATTGGAACTCCCCTGTGGCAGCTTGTGCACCTGACTCAGCTCTCCTCCCCCATGGACTTGCACATCTCCTGGGGGTGCAGTAACCAGATATCTTCTCTGATTCAGAAAATGAGGATCTACAGAGAGAAAATTCCCAGCCACACACACTGGAACTACCACTGACTTTAGAGCTGCCAACCAGGATAAAAGGGGAGTGAAATGAGAAGCAAGGTGAAATGTAGTGACAGAAAGTTCAGGAGATGTAATTATCCCTCTCAGCATTCACTTAGTGATCCAGGAGAAGCCCCTAAAATCCAGTCAGGAAGGTTGGTCACAGGAATCAAATGCACAACTTCCTGAATGCAGGCCACAGATGCTACCACCTGAGCCATGCCGCTTGATTATGTCAGTGAGCAAGTAGTTTTTGTATGGCAGTTTTTGTATGGCAGCTTTGTCTCTAATGTTCTTACAGTCCTTGTCTTTTAGTTTATCTTCTTCATCAAGTATCTGCTGTCTTTTAAAACGTTGCTTAATGTTGTTTAGTTGTTTATTAATTTCAATTTGTCTTACAGGTTTTATTTTTTGAATTGCACCTTTTTTTGCTAGTTGATCTGCATGTTCATTGCCAAAAGGTCCAACATGGGCTGGGATCCATTGCAGGGTGACATGATTTCTCGATTCAACAGCTTTAATTAAACTTATTTCTTTTATGTTTCATGTTGTTTTGTTTTTATAATTTACTATCCCATCTATGGCCAATTTTGAATCCGTTAAGATAACTATGTTTCGTTTTATGTATGGTCTGTATAGGATATTCTGCAGTGCTGCTTTTATGGCTGTTAGTTCTCTGTCATAATGGTTTGAAGTTTTGTCTAGTATTAGATACTGTGCGAAATATTTGCAGTATACTCCTGCATCAGTTTGTTAATAAATGATCCATCTGTATATATTTTGAGCCGTTCTTTTTCTGGATATCTTTCATTTTCTGTGGCTATTGCTATTGCTCTCATTTCATCTTCTGAACTATTGTTGTCTACAAGTATTGCCTCATAGTCAACATGTATTTGTTGTTATAATAGTTCCCTTTTGAATCTCTTTACTGCCATTTCCTTTATAATGATATCACTAGGTAATTGGTGTAAATGCACTTCAGTAATTATTTCCATTTGTAGAGTTTTTTCTAACATATTACCTTCCCATTTTTCCAAACCATTTCCCAATCTTTGTTTTTAACTTCAACTTTTTAAAACGTTTTTTTCCTACTGGGGGTATTTCTTTTCTATTTCTGTGTTGATTTCTGAGCTTCCATTCACTTTGAACAAAACAAACAGAGAAATATTCTTTCAGTGTATAAAGACTAAAATTGAGTAATACCTTTTAATACTTGTAACTTCACTCACGTCCAAGGTATGACTCAATTTTAGTATTTATACATGAAATTAGCTTCACTGTTAACAATGCTTTTATTTATAACTTCAAATTCCTTCGGTGGTTCCACAAAACATTTGTACCAGCTGTAATAAAATAGCTGAAGAAGAAAAAACTTCCAGTGAAAGTCATCCTTATACTTAACAATGTTCTCAGTCATCCTTCTGACGTGACCTTACAATCAGATGGCATACAAGCACTTTTTCTCCCATCCATTGTGACAGCACTGATTCAGCCCAAGGATCAGAGCATTTTGGTATCAATTAAACGTCATTATCAACATGCACTTCTTGTCTCCTTGCTCAACGAATATGAAAACGACTGACTCTACTGAGGCTTTGTTGAAGGCATGGAAAGCAATAAACTTACAGAGCAGAAGCATGGGATAAAATGGAGAACTCTGTCATAATGAAGAGCTGGAGAAAAGTGTGGCTATGCATTATGCAGAGTTAGAGCCAGTACTGATCGGCAACGATGAGCCGCCCAATTCTGGATCATTAGTTGCTAACAGTTTGTACAGTGACATACTCCGCAAGCTTCCAGAAGGAGGAGAAATTGATGAAGATGTTAAGTGGCTGAGTGAGGAAAACTGAGGTAGACCAAATATTAACAGATGAACTAAATCAAAGGCATGCAGGAAAGTAATGATGAAAGTGATGAAGAAGAGGACATAGGAGAAGAAGGCATGAAGATTTCTCACACTGCTTGTGCTGAAACTGCATATATCTTCCTGGAGTATGCTATGCAACAATCAGATGCATGTAGCACTGAATAAAGCAGTTGCGTGATTAAGCACGCTGCAGTTGTGTGGCAACTAAAAAATTTGGGTCATCTTTCATAGTGAGTGATACTGTATGTGCACACCAAATGTTTAAGTTTTGTATAAAAATTACTGTATCTTTGGATTAAAAAGTACAGTGTATACCCAAGCATTATCAAATCAATAATCTGGTGCTTCTGCTAATCCGGCAACCATGTTTGCAAGGAATGGCCAGATTAGTGAGAGTTTAGTGTATTCTAACTTGGTTGTATTCTAACTCAGTAGATGAAGATGCAAAATCTTTAACATCAGCGATTAAATATGCTATTCATAAAATAGTACCTAAAATGAAACTGAAAAAATGTTCAAAAAAATTTGGACTGATAAATTACAAAAGCCAATTCATTAACCAGAAAACTACAGAGAATATGTCATAAATCATTATATTTACCTAAAGGGAAAATAATTTACAAAAATACCAAGAAGCTAAAGAAAAAATATAAAGATCTAATTGAAGATACAAGGAAAAAAACATGGTGGTTAATTTTAGAAGATAAGATAAATCATTTTATAAAACTATATGTAGTCAAAGTTGTTTGGGGCTGGCCATAAAATATTAGAGCATCAGAACCATGCTAAATTCAGTATTTCAGAATCACACTAAAGAAGAATGGATACAGTAAGAGCAGCATCAAGAAGATGCACCCTGTTATTCATAATGTTAAAAATTTTCAGGATATTCGGTTTATAGGAAACTACCTCTAAGCCTGTTGAGTCACAAGAAATCAGAAAACAGTGCAGGTCTACATTCCATATATCAGTAATTTGTTCAGAAAACTTAGCAGAATGTTGGTCACATATGACATTATTACCATCCACAAACCACCCAATAAATTCAGAAACATGCTACGACAGGCTGAAGATTCCCTTGGTGTCAGAGTCCCGTGATATAATGCATTCCATGTGAATGTGGCAGCGCTTACATTGGACAGACAGGAAGAACCGTGGAACAATATTGCAAAGAGCACAAGGAGCTATATCTGTCTGATGTACCTTGAAAACTCCAGTCTTGCAGAGCTCTGCATTGAAGAGCAACACAGACCGAAATAACTACCACCTTCAAATCTGCAAGCTACTGCTCGATTAAAAAAGCCATAGTCATCAAACAGGAACCACATATCAGCAGCGGCATGGCTTGCAGTTGAATAGCATTTTGAGTACAATGCTCAAAAAACATGTAGGAAACTTTGCCAAATGGCCAATAAACATCACTAGTTTTAAATTAATTGGGAGTCGATTAATAACACAAAACAACACTCACTTTTAAATTTTCCCGGAACCGGTTTCTGAGGCCTTCCCTCTATCTTCAGCCAGACATCGACTTGTTCTCATTGGTGTAGCTGGCAATATTTTGTCATCGGTCTCCTCTGGTGGCGGTTCAAGGCAGACAAAGGTAACAAAATAGTCATAATGGATAAATCTGATTACCTTGAAAAAATGGAAGAAATGCTAACAGTGAATATGAAACCATTAACAAAAATCCATTAACAGCTTGCATAAAATCATTTGAAAAAACAATAGCAAAATCAAGTATAATATCAAACAAATATGCAGTTAAACCAGATAACCCAACCTTACCTAGACTTTATGGCTTACCCAAAATACACAAACCATCCATAACAATGAGACCTATAGTTAGCAGTATAAATTCACCAACATACAAACTTGCAAAGTGGCTAACAAACAAATTCAACTCATTTCCAAAATTCGATAGCCTAAGCATCAAAAACACCTATGAACTTATAGAAAATATTAAGGATACAGAACTAAATGAAGAAGACACACTAGTCTCATTTGACGTTAAATCACTGTTTCCCAGCATACCAGTTAAACAACTCCCAACATTGATAGAAAAATGGCTCAAATCACTTGGAATGTCATCACTGGAAATTTCAGATTACATCAAACTTACCAAATTATGCATAGAACAGAATTTCTTCCAGTTTCAAACAAAATATTTCCATCAAACTTCTGGTTTAGCAATGGGCAACCCCTTATCACCCTTCCTGGCCGATCTGTACATGAGTGCACTAGAAATAAGGATCACTAAAGGTTTCCCATGGATGTTCAAACTCTGGCAAAGATATGTAGATGACATATTTGCCATAGTGCCAAAAAAAAACACATCAGTGATGCACTAAAACTTTTAAATATTCAAGAAAAAAGCATCAAGTTCACTGTAGAAGTTGAAAAAGACGAGTATTTATCATTTTTAGATCTAAAAATAATCAGAAATAAAAATAGAATAAACTTTGGCATTTACAGAAAACCAACACAGACAGACAACTACATAAAAGCTAATGGCTACAATCCAAGATCCCACAAACAGGCAATCTTTAATAGTTTAGCACACAGACTGGTCAACATCCCTCTCACAGCAGAAGAATACAAAATAGAATACAACAAAATTATTGAAATAGCACAGAAAAATGACTTTCCCAAATCACTAGTAGACAAAAAAGTTAACTTAGCAAAAAAGAAGAAACTACTAAAGGAAACCACAACCCTCTCAGCTACAGAAACTAAAATGATCTTCAAAAAATTCACTTACCATCCATGGGCCTTTGATAAATTCAAAAAAGTCTTCAAAAAACAAAACATTCAACTAGCTCCAGTGAACCATTACTCCTTAAAAAACCTAATTTGCTCAAACATCAAAGATGCCATTCCATCTAACAAAAAATCTGGTATATATCAAATTGAATGCTGTGACTGTAGTCAAATTTATATTGGAAAAACCAAAAGAAATTTAGAAACAAGAGCAAAGGAACACTTTAGGAACATAAAATACAAACAATTAGAAAAATCAGCAGTTGCCACGCATTTTTGGGGAAAAAACCACAACATAAATCCAGAACCAAAATTACTAAAACATACAACAGGAAAAGAACTGTCCACATGGGAACAAATCTTTATTTCAAAAAATAGGAACAAGGTATTCAATTTCGACATCCCCCAGAAAGATTTGTTCAGCAAGTTCCTCGAACCGCCACCAGAGGAGACCGATGACAAAATATTGCCAGCTACACCAATGAGAACAAGTCAATGTCCGGCTGAAGATAGAGAGAAGGCCTCAGAAACCGGTTCCGGGAAAATTTAAAAGTGAGTGTTGTTTTGTGTTATTAATCGACTCCCAATTAATTTAATTTATACAACAACACTGTTTTCAACACTTCCATGAAAGGATTTATCACTAGTTTTGTTGCCGGCACACAACCTGCGACAGACCAATCACAGGGCTTCCACTCAGCAATAGACATAATTGGCCTGCAGTCAATGCCCCCGTGCCACCCCTGAGCCAATCATGCTGCGTCATCTGGCTTGTTGTGCCCACAGGACTGACTATAATAAATATAGACAGAACAGCAGTCTCTACATCATTTCTTGAAGATGAAGGTGACGTTAGCTCTTGAAAGCTCAGAAATCTTTCCTGAATTCACCTGGCTGATAGCCCAGGAGAAGATATTTTTAAAACATCCACTATGGATCAAGGAGATGTGAACATAACCAACAATTGGTAGCAATCAATGTCATTGTCACCTGAGACATTATTACCTGATGATGGAGAGCAAGATGAAAATATAAGAGCAGAAATTAGGTTTGGTTATAATGAGAATATTATCTTTCCCTTTGATCTAAAAAAATAATAATAATAATAATAATAATAATAATAATAATAATAATAATAATAATGTTGCAATCAGGATTGTAAGGGGGGTGAAGGACTTACAAACCTAATCAACAACTGGGGGTGTAGCTACTGAAAGGATAAGGGAGCAGATGGTTGAGCTAACAAGTCAAAGGATAGTGACATAGGGTTAAATTAAAGTGATTAGTTCTCAACAACATCTACAAATGTTTTCTAAAGATTGGGGAAGTCAAATCAAAGAATGCTCTCCTTTATCTGGAAGAGATAAAGGGTGCAATCAAGACAGACATTAAATCAATTAATACATAATAAATAAATATTACCTTTTATGTAGAGTAGCATAGAGTTCTGAACAAGAGGTGACTGGTTCACTCTGATGTATTAAGTTTTTGTAGAAGTATTAACAAGTTCTATGATAAGACTAGAGCACCAGCATCCAACTAACAATGAACTGACTAACCAACTAACTGACTAACCCCTCCTTACTGGCTGTAATCGTTTAAATAGAAATGGCTTCCAAAATGTCTGCTATCATACGAGTCAGCGGTTCCTAAGAGAGGGTTTACATCCTATGGTGCAATATTGTGTAACCCAAGAATGACCCTTTTTAAATTTTCTATCGAATTAACAGGAAACATGAGCTGTCAGGTCAATACCACTGCTTACTCTGATCACTGAGTCATCCAACCTGTCTCAACTTGTTAATTCCTGCTAAAGCCTGGAGCTTACCACGAAATGAAATGTGATCCTCCAATAATTAAAATATTTCCCAAATCTTGTTCAGACATTATATGCAACATATCCCTATCGCTTAGAGTTTGCTGCCCTCAGCAAATCCAAATGACTGGTAACTTGTACGGATGAGATACACATTTTTAAGTGGAGACTACATAAAAGAATAATTTACACTTACAAAATGTTGTGCCTGGGCACATAGGCAACCAAGCATACTTGCCAGGTGCAAAAATACAAACGTTTACATATACATGATTTTTTTTTCTGAAAAGTCATAAGTGTAACACCTGAAAAAGAAAATTAGAGGACAGGAAATGAGAATGGGGTAATGCTGATTGTCTTTGAAGTATCCCATGTTGAATGAAGTCCATAGTTCCATAGAAACATACTGTTCCACCACTATGAGTTATGTCATATAGTTTTGGAAGACACTTCACAACACATGGTCACTGAAGGGTTAAAAGTACTACTTTAAGTTTGTCTAACATGGCCCTAGCTGTCACAAGTATTGTAAGTTTTTTTAGGTTGTGGCTTCCAAAGAAAGAAGGGGAAAAAATTTTTTATGCTTCCTGCTCCAGCTTGGATTGTACTGTACTAGTCTTTTAAAGCAGGGAAGCCGATGAAGAACCTCGGTTGTGGCTTGCTGTTTATTTTATATTGTGTTCAAGCGCACTGTGCTCTTTGGTATTGCTTAGAAAAGTCTGTACTGAAGAGCCCATGAAAAGTTTGAAAGTGGAGTTTATGGTTTTTAGAATAGTCCACTTAGCTTACACTCGCCTACCTCAGCTGGGTCGGAGTTCTTGCAGGTGAGTCATTGAGAACACGAAAGAGTGACTTATAAGCTCTTTTGCTTAAGCCACTATAAAAGTTTGCTGGGTAGAGTTGCTTTGTCTTTTACCCAGGGTTTCACAGTGATAGCCATGAGTCCATGAAGTTGAGGAGGTCCTCTGGAAAGATTGGGTGCCTTTCTAGATGGGGGTAGTCTTGGACACCACTGCTAATGTGATATTGGTCATCTGGGGTGCCTTGCTTGTGCCAGGAAAGAGTAACTGCTAGGGTCCCTGGCTTCTGTGGTGTCTCCTCTGCTTTCTCCTTATGTTGGTGGTGTTTTCGGATGCTTTGACGTGTTTGTTCATCCATACCACAACAGAAAAACAAATGATTCAGAGTTAGGATTGATGCACAAGAATATTTCTATGGGGTTGAGGATGGATAAAGTTCATGGGATATAAGGAAATGGAAGGGATTTTTAGGTATTACATTACAAAATGAATATTTCTTATATCTAGTTACACATTATGGTTATATATAGTTAACATAAATGGAACATGTATGGATTATGTGGAACCATTAATTAGTTTTAGGGGAAGAAGAAAAAAGAAAGAACATTTTGGTTAAAATTTGTAGAGTAAACAGAAATGAAACTTTATGCTTGACTTATGGCTGAATAACATAAGCAAATAAATTAAGGAAACTTCATAGATGTTCCATTTAAATATGGTTGTTCACACAGTGGTGATAAACTTGGAACAAATTACAAGTATTATTCATAAAACCATCATACAATTGAATTAAACAGAATCATCAACAATATTTACTACAATTTAGCTAAAGAAAAATTGAATCATTCAAATATCAAGAGTTAACCATGGCTTTGTATTTTGTTTCAATTAATCTTGTTGATGCTACTGGAGTAACTTTCTAGAGTTACATAACATACTTTCATAATACATGGTAATTAATGTCACATTGATACAATCAAGGATCTTACAATCTATAAGGGTATCCTATGACTTTTATCTTTTTACATAAATATAGCAGAAGTAATTCTGACATTTGCTGGTTTAGTATCAATTGTTTAAACAAGAGATATAATGTTTCTTTTTTCTCTCAAAAAAAAAAGTGTGATCAAAGATATCAATAACAATATCGATCCTGTTATCTAAAGATATGATGTACTCTACTGTCACTGGATGTTAAAAACAACAGTGTTAAGTTAAAGTGCATTAGGGTTGTCCTATAAATGAAATTTTAATTGACAATAATTAAGTCTTCTCTTGTTTATTAGTCCCTAATAAATTTAGGCATGCTTTTATAGCATGGTGATTATAAGTTACAGCAAAAGAAGGGGGGGGGTTGTAGATTGTAGATTTCATCATGACTGTAAACAGAACTTGATATAATTATTAGGGTTGTAACAGTATTTTTGGGTTATGTTCGGAGAAATTATGAATTTAAATATGTAAAAATGTATGTAACTGCGTGATTGGCCGAAATAATAATTATATGACGTAATGTGGTGACGTGCCATTGAATCGGCCAATCACAAAATTAAGTAAAAGTAACGATAGTGACGAGAAGTCAGGAATCTTGAGGAGAGTGATATGTTCTTCAGTCTTGAATAGTGACGAGAAGTCAATAATCTTGTTCTAAAGAGAAAGAGATTTTTTTTGTTACGACAAATGTAATGTATACCGCTGCAAGAACAAAAATGTTTTAAGTTGTAGTTCGAGTCCGTATAAATATAACAAAATAAGAAGGGCTATTAAAGCCAGCCAATAATGCAGCTGAGCTCGATGTTTGGGAGAAGTTGCTAATTATAAAAAACAAACAGTATACGTTAAATTTCGAATTGCCGCCTGAAAACTCTCTTTGGAAGTTCATCTCACAATCAACAGATGTCACCTCAAACAACCAGCTCACTTCAAGAAACCACGGATCCAACCAGTTGGATAGTTGCTGATGATGGGGACGAGCCGGTCTCCGAAACAATTGTTCAAGTAAGGATATTTTAAGTGATGTTGTGTTTGAATACCAACTCATTACTTCAAATAAGAATTCGTCGAAATAATTTGACTTCTTTATTCCGAACCACGCCTTGAAACACAGATGTCTCATGACTTATTTAGAATTCGATCGATACTTCAAAAAAATCATGGAAGTGAACGTATGAACATAATTTTGGAGCTGATGTTGGCGTGGATGCCTTGTACAAGAGGATCCAAGTAACAAATCAGAATTAACATTATCTGACCCAAATTTCCGTTACAGGGTAATCTTTTTCATTGGTCATGTCTCATATACATAATGAATATCGTCAAGGGATGTATTTGAGTTATGTGCTGCTGGTTGAATTAAAAGTTCAATAACTGATGGAGAAACTTGCTGGTTTTGAGGAGTACCTTTGGAATATCATACCATGATAATTACATCAAGTTGATCAGTCTGCTTTGACAGACAATGAAGATAAGTCATAAGTTTCTTTATCATTACATAAGGGTGAATTGGGGAAATATAACTGACTCTGATGACTCAGAATCGGAGATAACACTGGGTTAAAACAAAATTCTGTGCCTTTCTTATCACATGATTTAAGTCGTTTATTGACTTTGCTCTTCAATCATCATAGCTGATACAATTTCTTATATGATCTTAGGATTTGAATGTATTTCTATACTTGTCTATTCTACCATTGTCATTCATTAGGGTAAGCTAATGAAGGGTGGCCAACCCTCATAGAAAACTTCACATTCACGCTGCGCAGCTTTCACTCATACTTAAACATTTATCTTATTTTGTCTTCACAACTTCTTTATTTACACTGATCAGTGGTTTATGTACCTTTTGCTTGTGATTGTTTACAAGGGAAATGCTTGCACGAAAATCCCTGTTAAAACACAACAAATCTAAACATATCAGACTACTTTAAAGGGCCTAAATGCCTTTGGGTGTCGGGATCACTGAGTATCAGCTGAGGATAGGAGCAAGAGCTCTTGAAACATGTCCTGTGAATAAACAGTGTGAGTGAAGCAATATGTCAATATATTCTCGATTCACTTTTGTACTAATTTGTGCTTCACTGTCCCTACGCTTCTTTCAAGTTTATACTTGGAAGGTAATAGGACTCTTAGCTGATTGATAATAAAATGTGTTACCTCTGGTGTGTTGCTTTTATCTCTCGGAAGGGAGGGATGAAGAAAAGGGCTGAATGTGTGCCTTGTCATATGGGCGAATATTCTGCAGGAGGATTGGTAGGGTTACTAAGGGCTGGAGAATCCATTTGCCAAGACGTTGCGAGGCCCAGAACATCACAGGAACTTGGGGCTGTCTTTGTAGTCTGGTGAGGATGATAATTTCATTATTAAAGAAAGGAAATTTTCCACTGGGCTTTTAAATACGTTATTTAAAGGTAAAGGTTTATAGTAATGGGAAGTAATGAGTATAATCAAATAATCATTCGTAAGAGTGATGATTTAGAAAGGAATTATTTATATATAATAATGTGTGAAGGAAGGGGATTTTTACTGAAAATAGTAGCAAAGAAATATGAATACATGTTAGAAATAATACCTATTTAGAAACTATGACTTATAGCGTTGTATTGCTTGAAGATATGAATAATGTGTTAGGGGTAAATCAGGAACTTATCCACAAAGGAAGTTTGTTCTTTAGTGTGAACACATCAGTTGTCTTTCCTGTCGATCAACGTTTAGCTTGCAAAGTTTCATATTTCACAGTGTAATCGCAACGTCAGTATTTTAGTTTATTGCTGGCCTATGAAAGTCGACAGCATTCCATCTCATAAGCACCGCGTACTAGCGTGTAAAGATGTGTAATTATTAGATTTGTTTGCCAGTTCTACGTGTTTATAATCTTGGAAGAGAAAAATGCAGTAAAGTAACTGTTTTAAATCGTTTTCCATGGTATAATGGGTGAATATCTACTTAATATGTCGCGTGCATTGGTAGCTGTTTATTGAACTTAATGTGTATTATTGTGTATGTATAGAACGAAATAATGTGCTAGCTGGTCCAATACCAGGTCAGTAATTACAGATTTAGAAAGATAATTTATAATCAGGAGACAAAAAAGTGTTTTTGAGTGAGATTAGGCACATCGAGTGTTGTAAATGGAGTTACACGTGAGGGTGAACAAACATTTTTTTGTGTTTTTTGGGTGTGGGGAGTTCATTAGTTATAAATTTGTACAAGGTATAATGCGTTCCAAAGGTTTGGAATTGCTTAGCATGAGTGGGTGAGGTAAACATTCATGTGTGTTTTAGTTAATTGATGGAAATTAATCATTTCTCCACACTACCCGTATATAGGCTAAGGTTTTTAATAGATAGAGTCAGCATGAAAAATTCAGTGCCATGGCCGGGATTTGAACCATGGATCTCCTAGTTTCCGTCCAATCACTCTTAACCTCTGAGCTACCATGGCTCATCTCCGTCCTGACGGCAACATTCCTGAGCACACAGTTTTTGAATGCAACAGATATGGCCAAAATTTAACTGATGAACCCATAGCTTTAGAAGGGCATATATTACACTTATGAATTGACAAAAACTTACATCTTATAACAACCAACATCTTACAAATACTATTAGTACAATAATTTGGGAAATAACACTACAGAGGGCATGTGGACACAGTAGCGATATGAAGCATAACTCCAAAAGTAAGAAGATCCTTGCATATTCAGCATTATAATAGAGCAATGGAAGATGGTTAAGGACCAGAATGGACAGATAACTGTTATTGAAATAATAGAAGAATGTGAGAAGTTTTAATTATAATTATGAGGGAAATTTTAAAAATTGGATAACTTAAGAAAATGGAAAGAGATATTTTAGTATCCAGAGGATAACAAAAATGGTGTGAGAGGAGGAGACAAGAAAGGTGAGAAGAAGAAACAAGAATGAGGGATGTAACAGAAGACGGCACAGGTGTAGTGTGGTACTTTATTATTAAGGAAAAGGTTATTTTAGAGCAGCAAAAGTGAGATGGCAGAAACTGGAACTACACCAACAATAATAGGAAGGATGGATGAAGATTGTGCAAGTGTTTAGTGCAGTGAAATGTATAAAAATGAAAAGTGACAGTGCAGTAGAACCTTGTTTACCCAGATCAAGTGGGACCAGGGCTGATCCGAGTTAACAAAAATCTGTATTATCCAGAGAATGATGGGAAAATGATTAAAAAAAATGTATAACATTACTCAAATATTTTTAATAGAGTTTAGAAATTACTATTGCACACTTTCACCTGAAAACATGTACACTGTATGCATTATAATAGCTTATGTACAAGTATTTGCACTGTACAAAATATAGCTAGAAACTAGTAAAAATGGCAGTGAGCTTCTGCTGTATCAGTTTAGTGTATTGCATGTGAGCAGTGCCATCTCACATCTGCTTTAACATTATGAGTCCATTTGGCAATGCTTTGGCGTGACTCTTAAAATAAAATATCAATTTCTGCTGCTGAATGGTTACTGAAACTTCAATGTTTGCTACTGCTTGCGCATGGCTCAAAACCAAAGCTAGCTGATCAACACTGTCTGAAATTGAATACTCATTTTCATTTTCACTAACACCGCATGATCCAATAATGCTTTTCTCTGTGATCGGTTTATAAACACTGTCATTGTCAGTGTATTCATCAATATCGGAACAGTCATCCATACTTTTAAAAATGTCTTTAAAATATAACTATTAACACCAATTTCTTAAGATAAGTGAAGCCTTTGTAACAAATATATATTTGTGTAATGTCTATAAAAATATTCTTCCACATTTATTTTTTCTTCTTCATCTTCTTCTTCTCTGCAATCTTGTTTTGTGGCAAGTCACACACACCAGACCACAACTTTTTCCATTACTTTATCAAAGTTTCTCTTCCAGCCTGATCCTAAGCAAGTGAGGTGAGTATTTGGATAAAACTTTTTCTGGGATTTTCCCTTATCCTGAAAGACGAAGGTCAGGTAACTCTAAGCTCTATGGACATTGGACTCATTTGGGCCTCATTTCCCCCATTTCATTCATCATATGATATCACTTAATGTTGGGGTGAGTGCAATGAGTTTGCCTGCTGGCAAGAGAATTCGAGCAATTTACTGACTATAAAACAAGTCTTCGTTTACTAAGCTGCATTTGTTTTTTGGTTTTTTCAAAACTGGTCTGGGTTATAGGGCCCTGGGTTAGTGTAAATAAAAGCCTTTATTATGAGTGAATTATTAAAAAATAATGTAAATCTATTTTAATAACGTTAATTGTAAATAGTATATTCAAATATAAAATTTATGTACTGTGCTGCTAATTATTATTGTAATAATAGAAATAACATTAGAAGCAATTAATTTAAATTGAAATTATAATATTAAATTTACACACACATACGCTATATATGGCATGCATGCATGTGTAAAGGTTAGAAGATTAAGAAGAATAAAAATATATTAGATAAATATAGATAAAATAAAAATAGTGCATCATTAATAGTTATTAATAAATGCTATTTAAATAAACTAGGTTGAAATTATAGATTGGGCTAATAAACAAATTATAATTATAACAACATTGTTTTTTTTAAAAAAATAAACATAATTAACTATTTAATTAATGAATGTTTAATGAAATAAAAGTAAAAATAAGTAGATAAACTTACAGATACCTGCAGTGGTAGGGTAGAATGTTCTGGCTTGTTTCCGCTGGGTACCAGTTACCTTCATTGCTGGTTTCCAGCAACAGTTTATGTAGAAAATCGTCATTTTTATCTTTTTGTTACACCTTTACTCGGATATTCCTGACTCTTAATATTAATTTTCTTTACAATTTTAGTTTTTTAGCTATTGTAGTAATATAAATTTTTATCTGAAAAATTAAATGTAAATGTTTGTTATGAAATAAATGTTAAATTCATTTTTTAAGAAACCTTAGATTCAGATTCTATGGTATTGGCAGTAAAAAGTGTGCCCTAATCCGTCAGTTCTAAAGTAAAAAATCTATTATGTAATCTCACATGGCTTTCTCTTGCCATAAACTTTTTAGAAAAGTGTATTCTACTATCTACTTCATATTAATTGAGATAAATGCTTGTAGAATTGACTTTGTTACGTATTTCCTTATAGGTACAATGGGAGCATGAGACTACAATGAGCTTAAGCAGTAGTCAACTCTCTTGAAAGTTGGTTCCCACTATTGTGACTGACATTCCATTCTCTTTGTATGGCCAGGACATAAAAAAAGCAAATAGTGACTTTCTATTTTAGAAAAGCACTAGTATTGCAAAATGGAAGTCAACAAGGCGGAATATTTTTTGACAGTGGTTATCTTCACAAAAAATATTATTTATAAATTTTGTGCTTTGAGAGATCTGGATATGGTGTAGTAAGATTTTGTCTATCTCTTATTGATTACCAATTATGCAAAAGTAATGCAGAATGAAGAGAACTTCAGAAGCTACCTCCAGAAAATTCAAGGGATTTAATTGACGTTTTGTGTTTAAGTTATAGTGCCCCCCACACACCCATACACGTACATACACACCCACACACACAAACATATACACCCACACCCATCCATTCACGCAGCTCTCTCTCTCTCTCTCTCTCTCTCTCTCTCTCTCTCTCTCTCTCTCTCTCTCTCTCTCTCTCTCTCTCTCTCTCTCTCTCTGTTTGTTCCTTCTGAATTGTGTCCTTTGTGGTGGTTCTGAGTATGTTTTTATGCAATGCTTATTGAATGGCACTAATTTTATATCATATTCTTTGAACATTTTAATACTTCCTAGGTATACGAGAGGAATTTTTTTAAACATTTTTGGCTGCTCTCTTGTTTGCTTAGTGTGGTGATTTGCTTTTTTTTTTTTTTTTTTTTTTTTTTTTTTTTTTTTTTTATATATATATATACAGAAATGAGGCTATAAACTGTAACAGAATTTGACCAAAGTAAATTTCTATTGCAGTTATATCTGGGCCACTGAAAACCTTACAGCATAAAAGTTGTAAGAATTGTATCCAAATAATCTTACTAAACCTGTAAAACAAAACCAGCATATTTGGTTTTAAATGGATTCTATTGCATCTCTGAGAGTGAAAAAAATGTTTTCTTTGGTGATGGTCATGGAAACTGTTTTATGCAATTAACATGAAGAAGCAACTGTAAACTGCCAATAATAGTGCTAATAGTAGAGTGCATGATATACTTAATGAATGTAGCACATTAATTTTTCAGCAGTTTTCTTTTCTCTTTATTCTTGTAGATGGTTAGTCAAAATGTCTCTTTATGCAGTATTTTGACATGAAAAGAATACAAATGTTCAAGTTCAGCTATGTTGTGCAAGCTCTCTTATTCATGATGCACAGGCATGTAAAGTTAAGGAAAATATGTCCATGAAAATTAATTTCAAATGTTAGTTGGAAAAAACTATTTGTAGCCGTTTATTGACACTTTGTCTCTTACATTTAAGTAATATAAAATGTAAGCGACAAAGTGTCAATAAGCTGGCTACAAATAGTTTTTTCGATTAATTTTGACGTCACTGTTACTAAATTCCTCCAATGACACATATACTCAAATGTTAGGTTGCAAATAAAACATAGTATGGCTTTATAAGTACATTTTAAGGCAAAACAAAATATGTTTATGCTTGGACCATACAGTATTGAAATATGTGTGTAATTTGCAGTAATAGCAAAGCAGTTTGTTCTGACAGTTCAGGTGTAAATAATGAAATGGCATTTTCCTTTTTCTAGTATTGGAACAACAACAAGCGGTGGAAGTGGAAGTGGAAGAAGTATTGGCTATTGCTGGTGACCTGCCTTTAGATGCAGCAGAACTGGCAAATCAAGCTTCACGGCTTTTGGAAGAACATGATCTTACCAATGTCCTCAACCAAATCCCAGCAGATGCATTTAATGATTTATTTACAGGTACAAAAAATGTTATTAAAATTTTAAAAGTAAATATTTAAAGTGATACTTAGAGGTAAGACTTAAAGCTTTCATGGCAAACCTAACTATACTATATCGAGATTTAACTGTATTGGAACACCACAGTGAAGCGAAAAATTATTAAATTATAGATGAGTCGTATTTTTTACACATCTGCTTCACTTTCGTACCTATTTTGAGGACATGTTTCGCAAATCATCGCTTGCATCTACGGCTCTTGTGCGACTCGCACAAGAGCCATAGATGCAAGCGATGATTTGCGAAACATGTCCTCAAAATAGGTACGAAAGTGAAGCAGATGTGTAAAAAATACGACTCATCTATAATTTAATACTAACTATACTAGTTGAAGTATATTCCGGGCTTGTAGGCCGTGGTCTACTGGGCTCTTTCTTCTTCTTCTTCCCAGACGTTTCGTCTGCGACTACGGCAGACATCCTCAGTGGCAGTGGCGAGATCGAAGTACTCTAGTGGGTATTTCAACAGCGACTGTGCTGTTTGCACCATGGTCTGGGACCAATCACAGCAGAACCCCCTTCAGCCACTTGTATAAATACCGCGGTCCACGGTGCACAGTCGCTGTTGAAATACCCACTAGAGTACTTCGATCTCGCCACTGCCACTGAGGATGTCTGCCGTAGTCGCAGACGAAACGTCTGGGAAGAAGAAGAAAGAGCCCAGTAGACCACGGCCTACAAGCCCGGAATATACTTCAACTAGTATTGACACCGGCCGTGAAAGCCTTAGAACCTTGATAAACCTAACTATGGCGTTACAGGTGATCAACCATGAAGCCATAATTTGCACTTTTTTTTTAAGATCCTTAGGTTTAGGCCATTTTACAGGCTAGTGATTATCATTATCTAAGGCAATAGTAAACAATGAAATTATACAGAATGTATATCAAATTATACAAATAGTTCAAACACATAAGAATTTTCATTTTACGATTTCTATCATAATCTATTGAATTATTTGTTTTCTGATTCCCAAGTACTTTTAAACGAAATACAGAGCCTTTGTCTTTTAACCGTTTATCTAAAAAAAAGTTTTAAATTTATTCTTTGGATACAAGTAATGCTACTAACTGTGATATGAAAGCCTGGAAGAAGAGGGTAGATCAATTTATTGGTTTTGAACGAATATTTTAACTATGAATACCACCTCTTATTGTACATTATTCAAGATTTTCTGTGATAAAAGTTAAAATTGTAAATATATGCACAGTACTGCCAAAAGTTCTGTTAGTAAAATCCAGACTCGCTCTAGAACGGTAATTGCAAGTGAAGAAGCATGGCAGTGCTGTATGTCATCATCTACAATGTGACCTTCACTACAGCATGAGTAACCAGCTGACAGTGTGCCAGTAGGAAGCACGAGAGAAAGATGAATTGAGGAGTGTACGAGAACTGTATCACTGTATTGGCATTATTTCTTTGTGGAAAGCAAGCTAAGGAAATTTTTTCGATGCTGAAACCACTCGGTATCAATGAACAATTCATGTTTAGGACAATAGCACGGTTTAAACAAATGGGTCAAACTGTTAATCATGTTAGATCAGGCCGTCCTAGGTGTGTACAGACAAAAGAAGTTGCGAATGATGTTCGTGCAAGGATTTGACATAAGCAAACAATTTGGTCTCGTGATATGAATATTTCTCTATGAACTATGTCACACATTTTGAAGGATGCTTTACATGTTCATGCATATAAAAGATACACACGGCATCTACTAACCTAAAAATTTAAGGAGACATGCCAGGTTCGATCCCAGGCTTTGTTGAGGACTTATGGGGAGAGTCAGTTTCACGACATCCTTTTCACAGATGAAACAATGTTCACCAAGGAAGAGTCATTTAATGATCGTGCATATGCATGGTCCTCCAAGGAAGCAAGAGACAAATTCCATGTGTGCAGTGAGGACAGAACCCCGCTTCTGTCATGGTATGGTGGGCGGTTTCCTGGCAGGGAGCCTCAGAGATGCATTTTTGCGAAGGTGGAGTAAGGACTAGCGCAGCTGTCTACCATGCAATGTTGGAAATGGTGATACCACATATAAATTCGAGGCTGTTTGAAGGGAAGTCATGGATTTTTCAGCAGGACGGCACTTCTGCACACAAAGCAAAGACCACGCAGCAGTGGTTGACAGCCAATGTTCCAAGGTTCATCACAGCGACTGACTGGTCTAGTGGAAGTCCAGACCTCAATCCCTTGGATTATTCTCTATGGCAGAAGCTGAAGGCAATAGCATTTCAAAAACGACACCGTAATATTGAGATGTTAAAAAAATCAATCAGGTCAGCTGTGAAAAAAATTCCACTGGACATGATCCGTGCAGCTATTGATGAGTGGCCTGATTGTCTTTGTTGCTGTGTTACCGCAGATGGTGATCATTTTGAATAAGAGTTGAATAGATTTGTAGCATTTTCTGTGTTCTTTCAGAATATATGTATATCAATGATATGCATTGTTTTATTTAGGAGTTATATGCATTGAAAGTACTGACAGAGCTTATGGCATTACTTTGTATAATCCTAGCACTGTCATAATTTGTGATCATTTAAAATGTTCGGAGAAACTTTCTTTTGTGCGATGCGAGAATATTTTCTAAGTCCAAAGGTGTACGTATATGCATGCGCAAGTAGACAACCTGCAGGTTCTCGCGTTGCAGCCAAAATGAGAAAGATATGTAACTATTATTAAATTTTAGATGAGTCGTATTTCTTACACATCTGCTTCACTTTCGTACCTATTTTGCAATTAAAAATGGATATGGAAAAAACATTGTAGATAAAAAACTAAATTTATTCAAACTTCAAAAGAGATTAAAACAGATCACAGCTCTCACACCAATAAAACAAGAAACTAGATTTGCTAAATTTACTTACCACCCCTGGGCCACAAAAAAGTTCCAAAAAATATTCAAGAAATACAATATAACATTGGCACCAAAAAACAATTACAACATTAAAAACCTACTTCACAGTAACAATACTGATAAGATAAAACCAGAGGAAAAGTCAGGCATTTACAAAATTAAGTGTAAAGACTGTGAAAAAATTTACATAGGGAGGACAAAAAGAAACATAGGCACTAGAAAGAAAGAACACTTCAGGCACTTAAGATACAAAAATATTGATAAGTCCGCAATAGCAGCTCATTTCTGGTCTGAAAATCATGAAATTGAAGATAGCACAGAATTACTAAAATACGTACAAAAACATAGTGAACTCGTCATATGGGAGAGGATATACATAGAAAAACATAAAAACCAACTAATGAACTTTGAAATCCCGCTAGAAGAGAATCCCACATTTCAGTTCATCGCTAAATCAACAGATGGCAGCAACAACCCCAGAATTACCCACACCGCTGGATCTAGCGTCAGTCGCACAAGAGCCGTAGATGCAAACGAAGATTTGCGAAACATGTCCTCAAAATAGGTACGAAAGTGAAGCAGATGTGTAAGAAATACGACTCATCTAAAATTTAATAATTTTTCGCTTCACTGTGGTGTTCCAATACAGTTAAATCAAGATATGTAACATTTGTAGCCAACCTCTGCAAAAATGCCCCAGACATCTGTCCTACATGGTGCAAAAAGACATGTGGATGCAATTAGCTGAGGCCAGTTTTGGAAAATACTGATTATGTTACTGATAATGTTTCCTCTCAGGTTTAATTGCTTTACAAAAGTAGGCTTGCTGTCCAGCAAAAGTACCTATTGCACTGTTAGAAGCAAAGGCTGTTTGTTTTTTGCGTTCTTCAAATATTTAAGATTCATTCAGTGCGTTGTTGAAAATCGGAACATGGCTCAACAAATGAGTAATGTGTATGAGCTTGCGGACTGTATCAGACTGGTTCGACTACTGCTGTGAAGTGTGCATGATGACAAATGACACTAAGTATACTGCAAGGGGGAAAATTGGCGGTCCCGGCCACTTCATTCAAATCGACTCGTGCAAAATAGGACAATGCAAGTTGTATCATGGGCGCATTGTAGAGGGCTACTAGATCCTGGGAATGATCGACGAGGAAACGAATGAGGTGCAGATGACCTTGTGCCCCAACAACAGAAGCGATGCAAATACACTTTACAGTGTAATTGCAGAGCACGTAGAGTTCACCAGTACCATTCACACTGATGCCTGGCGGGGATACTGTGTGAAGATGTCTGGATGGTTTGCTGCGCACCTCACAGTGAATCACTCAGTACACTTTGTCGATCTAGTGACAAATGTGCATACAAATAACATAGTCATGCTGGCAAGGACTACGGCATCGTCTAACAAGGGGCATTTGTAAAGACAGTGTGGATGCTCACATTTTTGAGTATTTGTGGCACAATGACTGCCAAAACCGGTCAGCAGACCTGTTTCAAGAATTAATTGAGTTTTGGTTTCTACCCTGTAGTGTAACAATTGCACTTAGTGTTTAGGCTAGGGATAGTTATGTTTAGGGTAATTAGTTAGCTAGTTGGTGAAAATTAGGGACTATTGTGTGTGTTTAGTGTAATTAGTTAGCTAGGTGGCGTAATTTAGGTACTACTTCATTTTAGTTTGCTAGATTTGTAATTTAGGGAAATTAAGACTGTTGGCAGCATTGCATTCAGTGCAGAAACAAAGATAGTTTGGCTGCACTGAATTCGTCAATATGGCTACATATGCAGTGAGTAAATAAACAAGCAATTAATAATGTTAAAAAGAATGCCCTCCAGTATGAAATTGCACTAAAAGGTAAAGAAATTATATTAAAAATCATAGTTGTATATAAAAACATAAAAAAGTGTGAAGGACTTAGAAAAAAATCGTTGCATCGAATATTAGAAAGAAGAGCCAAATGTTCTTTGCATGACTATTGTTAGAAGTCCTAATATACTTCTAAGTAATTATAAGCAGGAGAAGCAGCTGACAGTGAAGATTTCAAACAAAATTAATCTAGAAATAGGAAAATTTATTTACACAGTTTACTAAATTGTAGTAAAGTGTGTATATTTTCCTGCTGCTTGTTTATTTTCATACTTCTAAGAGTCTTTTTCTTTCTTTCTTAATCATTTCCCTAGTTGTACCAATATCATGGTGTTAGGGGATTCTTGTTCCTCTATCCGTTTAAGGTGGGCCTGAGGAACCGAAGCTTTGGATCTGATAGAGAACCAGGATAGGTGATCAGCCTAATGTCTGGTATGAAGGTGAAGGAAGTGGATGATATATATGAGGGTGAGATGAATGATAGGAAAGATGATGATGGAGCATTTGGTGGAATGCTGACGGAGCAAACCGGAGGACCCGGAGAAAACCGTTCCCAGTGCCATATTATCCACCACAAATCTCAGTTTGTGGTTGCGTGGGATCGAACCCAGGCTGCATTGGTGAGACCCAAGCAGTCTTAACCACTCAGCAGTGGCGCGGCCTTAAGAGTCTTTTTAACATTTAAAATATTTCCTCTTACAGTTTCCTCACAAATGTGATGGCATATGAATGAAAAAATACATAACTTTTATAAACCACTCTTCACTTATATTGTATCTGAGTTTACAGGGCATAAATTTGTCTTTTTACACCGCTGTGCTCCATTCAATTTGGTTAAGTGGTTTTCTCTTATATAAGGGACATTCAAAAAGAAACAAGTTATAGTCTGGAATGCACAAATGGATGACAGGATGATAATATTGTGGTGTGTGTAACGAAGAGTGGTTCTGGCAAGAGTGTGGAAGTTCACAGCCCAATGCTAGAGGCGCGCATGTAAGTTACATGACTATACACAGCTAGCAGAAGCATGCATCAGTCCAACGCTGTCATTCGCATTACAAACAGTGAAATGGAGGCATCAAAAGAAGAGCAAAGAGGTGTTGTTTGTTTTCTGACAGCAGAAGGAGCAGGGGAATGGGCATTTGTCGATGAATGTCACAAATGTATGGCGAACACTGCATGTCCCTTGCCAGGGTCAAGGCATGGCACAAGCACTTCAGGGAAAAAAATGGGTGTTGTTAGCTGATAGTACAGGTCTGGAGCACCACACTGCATTACCGATGACGTCATCCAGCTGGTTGATGCACTCATTACCCATGACTGCCAAGTGACAGTGAAAGCCATAGCCACCGAGGTCGCATTGAGCGTCAGAAGTGTTCACACCATCAGGAAGGAAAGATTGTACTTGCACAAAGTGTACGCCCAATGGGTGCCCCACAGTCTTTAAACACACCAGCAAGCATGTCAAATGGCCTGCTGTCTTGGTCATGTGCAGCGCTGTGCTAGGGAAGGGAACGTGTTCCTGGCACGAGTGGTGGCTTGAGGTGAGTCTAGGTTTCATCACTACTTCCTTCATCATGGAACAACAATGAATGCCCAGCATTACTCGCAAACCTTGACTACCCTTTGCCTCACAATCAAATCAAAACAGCCAGGCAATCTTAGCCATGGAGTCATTCTGCTCCATGACAAGGCAAAGCCTTCTACGGCCAACACAATTGCGGCACTTGCAGAAATTCAAATAGCAGGTTCTGGGCCACCCTCCATACAGTCTAGATCTCTCTCCCTGTGATTATGCCATGTTTGGTCCCCTAAAAAAGGCTCTGAGGGGCAAACGATTCACCTCAGACGACGTCAAGCTGTACGTGCAGAACTGGTTTCCAATGCAGCCCCGGAAATTTTATAAGACAGTCATTCAGTGCCTTGTGTCACACTGGGACAAGTGTCTCAACAGCCAGGGCCAATACTTCTAACATACAGGTACTGGTTTCTGTTTCTATGCCTCCGGCTCTTTCTTTTTGAATGCTCCTTATATATGCAGAGTTGGCCAAAATGAGTATACACTCTGTCACACTATATAAGGATATTGATATTGTCAGTTGATTTGAATTATAAGTATATTTTAGTATGATCTTTCACTCAGCAGATGCCATTCTGATCATAATAGTTCTCTAGTTACCTCTACAATAGAAAGTAAACAAAATGGCTGGACCACACTTGTCGTTCAAACAGCGAAAATGCATTCTGAAATGGTTTGATAATTGGAAAAAAAAAAAAAAAACAATTTGTAGTCAGTTTTTTGACATTCGTCACTTACATTTTTTATATTATTGAATGACTAGTTTTGGAAACCACTGCATTCGTTTTCAACCTCTCTCCAACTATCGTCTGTTGTCGTCTGCTCTGTTCTCTCTAGTGGTGGAACTATGAACTCCTTTGTCAAATTATCTACTGGTGGAATTTAAAAGTTCATTTACTTGGTCCTTATTTTACCATAGGAATATGTTCTGCGATGTCAGTTATTTTGGTTTATCACTCCTTTTAGTAATTTTGGATTTGGTTCAGTTACGTGGTTTTTGTTCCAAAAATGATATGCTACTGCTGGCTTATCTTCATTTTTTCAATGTGAAATTTCTAAAGTGGTCTTTGATTCTGGTTTTTAGGTTTCTTTTAGTTTGACCTATGTAGTATTTTTCACAATTCTTACTAACACCGGTGACAGAGGCAGAAATTAATACAACACTGAAATCTCTAAAAAATAAACCAAGTGAAGGACATGATCAGGTACCTATAACAGTGTTCAAATACTGCAGTAGTGTTTTGGATAAAGTACTAAGTTATTTAATTAATAAATCTTTTGAAGCCGGACAATTTCCAGATATACTTAAAATTGCCAAAGTAAAACCAGTTTTCAAAAAAGGTAATAGAGAAAAAGTCGAAAACTACAGGCCTATATCAATTTTACCAGCCTTATCCAAAATTGTAGAAAAAGCTATGCTAGTAAGATTTAGTTCGTTTTTGGAGAAGCATAATGTAGTTAACCCTGCACAAAATGGGTTCTGTAAAGGAAAATCCACAACATCAGCAATTTTTGAGTTTACAGATCATATATTGGAGGCTATTGACAATGATAATAACTGTACAGGCTTACTAATAGATCTAACCAAGGCATTTGACATGATTCATCATGAAATTCTGTTACAAAAGCTGTACTATTATGGGATAAGGGGAATAGTATGGGATTGGTTCCAATCATATTTAAAAAATCGGAAACAAATGGTGGAAATCACAAATGTCGATGAGCGGAATGTCGTACGTAATCACTATTCAAAAATGGAAAAAATTAAATATGGAGTTCCCCAGGGATCCATACTAGGACCCGTCCTCTTTTTAATATTCATAAACGACTTCCCAAATTATTTAAATCCAACTCGAGTAACTATGTTTGCTGACGACACAAATGTTATAATAAAGGGAAATGAACATGCATAACACATAACCAGTAAAATTGAAACTTGGTTTGCTGAAAACAAATTGATTATTAATACAAACAAATCTTCAGCAATATCATTTCGTCACAAACAAAATAAAAATGTTGACAAACCTGACATCAAGTTGTATGGTGCATGTGTTTCTTATAAGACAGAAGCAAATTTTCTGGGAGTATGGATAGATCAGCATTTAGACTGGGAAGCACACATAAAATATCTAGTAATAAAGTTAAATAAATTCTACTTCTCATTAAGAGTAATAAAAAATGAGTTGTATGCAAGTGACATGAGAACCTTATATTTTGCATATGCAGAAAGTCTAATGAGGTATGGCATTATGTTTTGGGGGGATAGTAAAGACAGTCACTTGGTTTTTAAAGTACAAAAAAGGATTGTTAGATGCCTAATGTCAGGAAAAAAATATGACTCCTGCAGGAACTTCTTTAAGGAGTTGAAAATCTTGACTCTGCCCAGTCTGTATATATACTGTTTGCTATGTTATACAAAACAAAACCTTGAAAATTTCACCACAAATAATCAAATACATCATCATAACACCAGAGGTAAAACAGACTTAAGAACAATAACACATAGAACTACACTTTATTCCAAAGGAGTTAGATATTCAGCAGTCACTCTGTATAATAAACTACCGGCCAATCTGAAAAACATAAAATCCATGAGGTGTTTCAAACTATCGTTGAAAGAAATTTTATTAAGTGATTCATATTATGATATAGGTGAATTTCTAGATACACTGTAGCTGGCCATATAATTGTATATATTTGTGATGCATTTTAAATGCTGTGTAGTTGTAGAGCCATGCAACTATATATATTTATGAGTTCATGCTTAGATCTTATTAATTACACTTGATGCAACTTATTTTTTTATTTTATTTTTATACTTATATTATTTGTATTGTTCTAAATATTTGTATTGACGTATCCAATGTCATTGTATTGACTTAACGGATGAATAAAACTACTACTACTACTACTACTACTACTACTACAACTTATTTGGAATTTACAGGAAGTCAACACAGTCAGGAAATTATGTAAGAAATCATAGCTATAACCCAATTACACATAAACATGCAATAATAATAATAATAATAATAATAATAATAATAATAATAATAATAATAATAATAATAATAATAATAATAATAATAATAATAATTATAATATTATTATTATTATTATTATTATTATTATTATTATTATTATTATTATTATTATTATTATTATTATTATTATTATTATTATTATTATTATTATTATTATTATTATTATTATTATTATTATTATTATTATTATTAATATTATTATTATTAATAGGTCTTAATTTCCAAAAAGGAAGATTAATTAAAAGAACAGAATTCAGATAATGATGGAAGATATTTAATTTTATATGTTAGTTTATTCAAAAGTCATACCTTATACATTGTAGTCCTGGGGAAGGTTGCTGTCTGCCCACACATGCATGACACAAGATTTAACAGTGAAAGAGTAACAGCAAAAGTGGCAGAGTGCTGTGTGTGGTTTTATATAAGCTATGTGATGTCACATCACTTTGTTGCAAGTTACATGCATGGCATTATTAGACATTAAATTAATGATTTCTAAAACTTAAAGTTAAGAGCAGTTTAATTCAGCGTCTTTAATCACAGATGAAATAATAGATTAGGCCTCCAAACTTCATTTGTTCACTGTTAGTATTATGAAGTTTAGGATAGAAGCAAAATATAGAAGTAAGGCATACAAAATGCATAAAAGCTAATGATCCACCAGCTGTGGGATGTACCATATTCATGCTGTTTGGATCAGTTTCTTCTCATGGGTACTTAGTTTCTGTTATCCTTCCATATAGTGTTGTCATGTGTACTGGAGTGATACATTAAGGTTTGTTTACTTTATATTGAACTTAAATAGAATGAGCTAGGTCAACGATACATCCCTGCTTTTTTAATTTCAACATTATGCATCATTGCTATACTTAGCAAGCTACAGTGCTTGGACTTCTTTGCTTTTATAAATTACATCTTACTGCCTAATCTGATATTTTGCAAATCTCTTTGTGTTACAGAGGACAAGAATGGCCAATATGAGCCCACGCGAGAAGAAACAGAAGAACTTGAAAGAGCACTTGAGGCTGTTGACAAGGATGTGAAATCTTTAGAGAAGCTTTCACAGACACAGGGATTGTTGGACACACTGATAGATGAACATGCTTTAGTCCAGACCTTAGCACAGCTTCCTACAGAAGTGCCCAATGTGATGCCAGCAACCATACCAGGTATTGTACCAGTGGTTGCCACTTACCACCATTATCATAATGGGTTTGTTATGAATACCCCAAATGTGGCAGCTGCAACTCACCTTGTAGAAACCCCAAATATTGCATCTACACAAACTCAGACTGATTTGGCTTCATAGCATGAGAACAAATACCAAATAGAAACATATATGCAAGGCAGTGACAGTATTTTGAATTAGTGTAAGAAACACACAATTATCTTGAATTGTTGAGCTACAATTAATGTAATACAAGTTTCTCAAGTTGTTCCAGCACATTAAGAAATAATGCAAAAACAGCAGAACTGTGAAGTTTTGTTTATTGTAATTACAATTAAATGGTAGATGTTAGTAGTCATTAAAGCTGTTAATTTCACATGCTTTTGGCACAGTGATTGCTTTGTATGAAAGTATTGATGTGTTACATTACTTTTCATGTGGGGTTTACAGGTTATATTCATTGAATGAAATAACAAGGTTTTCAGAAGTGCTTGATACAATATCCATAAAAGATTGAATTCATTTTTAACGACTGCAACAAATGTATGTGCAATCACATTTCAATAAGTTTCTTGATTTTGTTTTCCCACAGTTTGAATTCATATGCTAAGAGACCAACTATACATATTTAAATACAATGCTTGTTGAGTTTCAGTTTAGCATTTAATCAATTATGCATTTGCTCATATTTAGCATATAATGCTTTTAATGTCTATGGCTAAAATAGTTTTAATGTTCTTTCAACTTAATTACCTTTATGTATGAGAATTTATTGTAATATTTTCATGTGCTAAAGCATAGAGGTAAGTTTTATTGTAAATAGGGAAAAGCTAAAGCCTCTTCTGCCTCTAATAGATGACTGTACTTGTTCTCTTCTCTTCCCTGTATATCAGTAGATGTCAATTAAACCAAAGCATGGAGTGAGTAATAGGACTATTATCTCATAGGCACTGAGATACATCTAACAATCAAGAAACAGTGCCAAGATGCTCGTTTGTTCCAGCTGTCATTGTTTGTTTTCTATTCAATCTGGGTGCCTAAGTACATAGTTCGCTCATTTCTTCCTTTTTTGCTTTTGTGTAAAGTACTACAGTTTAGATAATGATGCTTATATTGAAGTTTAAAATACATTCAAAGTTTTACTTGCTTTATGCTACTGGAGGAACTGATTAATTTAAACAAAAGATCTAAAAGTAGAAAATTATCATTGACATAGAAATATCTTCCCATTGTATATGCAAAAATGACACAAATCTCATTTAGCATTATAATCTTTGCCAAAGGAAACATTTGGCAATAGAAAGTATTGAAATAAGCATATAAAAGAACAAAAAATTTTAATTCTGACGAAAATGAAGAAATTAAGGATTATAATGAAAGTAAAGTTGTTGCAAGTATTAAATTTAAAGGGAGTCAATTAATGACACTAAACAACACTTTTAAATTTTCTGAGACATCGACTGAGTCGATGGCTGGGTGAGAATGGAGGCAAAGTCTCTGATACATGTTCCGGAAAAATTTAAAAGTGTTGTTTAGGGTCATTAATCCACTCTCTTTAAATTTAATTTATTATAAAAACACTGTTTTCAACACTTCCAAGAAAGGAATTGTTGCAAGTAGCCTAATTTTGGAAATGTATCTTCACAATGTTTCTTTGTGAAATCCTGTTTCAAGTTTCTTCAATTTTAGCCTTGTGTGATGGTCCCTGAGCAAATAACAAATGAATGTTTCACTGTAAATTAGTGTTTGCTCCATCTGACTTCAATAGTATTTTCTTTGGATCCTTCTCTTAGTGAACCTACACCCTCTGGGACTTGCAAACCAATGCCTACGGTCAGTAGCTTATCAAAGAATAAACAAACTTTGTATCAAAGCAAGGATGTGTAATCAGCCCAATGCCTGATATGGCAGTAAAGAAGAAGGAAGTTAAATGTAGTGATGAAGGGGATTATAGGAAAAGAATGAATTCTGAGTAAAATAGTGTGCTCATTTACCTTGCTCAGAATTATCTCTTGGACATGTGTGATGTCATCTGGGTATGATGCACCAATAATGGCATCTTAAAAGATTAGAAGGCTTTTGTCGTATACTGCAGGTTCAGTGCCCCTGGGTCTCTTAATTGGTTTAGCCTTATCTGAAGCTGGTGTGTCTGTGTTGGTCCTGGTTCTTTTAGAAGTCCCTGTCCCAACACAGGATTCACCAGTTGTAAATTGAAGAGGGGGTCCAGGTTGATTACTAGTGCCATCAGTTTTATGCCTATGTTGCAGCATTTTCCTAGCCACACCAGGAGGTTTTGTAATGTTTTGTAATGCTGAGGTGCAGCCTGTTCAATGAAAAAGCAATTATGCCACTTCCTGCTGAGACAGACCTTTTCAGTTAAGTTCCTGTTCTCTATTTTTTTTAATCCATATTGGTCCCAATAGTACCAGGGAAATAAAAACTGTCAGCACCCACAGAGCCCTGTTTATGGATGCAAGGCTGGATATAACTGGACTTTGTCTGGTGCCATGAGGGGATCATTAGCAACACTGCATATCTTCCTACCCTAATGTAATTAATTTGTCACCACCGTGCTTCACAGCTTGACTTAGGTAGACCAAAGTTTTATCATTAGTGCCCAGATTTTTATGTACTAAAAAGCTCTAAAATATTTATTTTTTTATGTGCTAATGATTCTAAAAATGTGTCCTACAAACTGAAAAATATTTTCAAAAGAATTAGAACAAAGCATAAAAAAACATATAATAGAAAAATGGATATTGGAACTCACCAGTTTGCGGCTAGACATAGATTTAACATCTTGCTAGAGTTGCAGTGCACAAGTGTCATCTCCAGATTGCACATCATATAGCCTTGCCTATTATCTTTGAGTAATGCCTTTTATTAGAAAAATGAATGTTTTACACCACAGGATGTCAAACTTGCACTCTTGAAGAGGGGAATATCACTAACAGATACATTTTCAAGTTTACATATGTATTCACCTTTCATAATAATGAGAGTTTGATAGCCACTATCTTTCTCAAATAAGCCTGAAATGTTTTTCTTACAACTTCTGCTTTTGAACTTGAGATAGTGTTAATTGTTTTTCAACAAACTATATTTCTTTAACTGAATTATTGGAGAAACTTTCTTTTGTGCAATGCGAGAATATTTTCTAAGTCCATAGATGCATGTATATGCATGCAGAAGTAGACGACCAGCCGGTTATCGCGTTGCAGCCAACATGAGAAAGATATGTGTGTTTGGAGGAATTTAGTAACAGTGACGTCAAAATTAATATAAAAATTATTTGTGGTTGGTTTATTGACACTCGTCACTTACTTTTTTTTGGAGGAATTTAGTAACAGTGACGTCAAAATTAATATAAAAATTATTTGTGGTTGGTTTATTGACACTCGTCACTTAGAAGAGATTGGGAAGAGATTGAAAATGGAGGCCAGGGCCTTTGAAACTAGTCTCTCATAAATATATGAAAAAGTAAGTGACGAGTGTCAATAAACCAACCACAAATAATTTTTATATGAGAAAGATATGTAAAACTTGTAGCCAACCTATGCTAAAATGCCCCAGACATAGGTGACGCAGTCCATGTGCAGGCTAAGTTATTGTCCGGTCAGATTTTGTTACTCATGCACTGATTTGCACATAAACAATCTTACGACACGACGATAATGGAGTGCTCCGTAGGAAATATTGGTTTGTTTCATAAATTTGTTTGATTCTTGTTACGTGTTTACGACAAAGAACGCCTGCACTGTATGCCCGTATCACAACTACGGCAACGAAGTTGCCTAATTATCTAGGGGTAATCTGTTTACATATGCAAGGTCATCGAAAGTAATCAAGGCAATGAACTTTTCAAAACAAACTTTATTTTGTGCAGTATGCAGCATTATTATCAATAACATATCTCCATTTCTCAGGAAGCTTATCAATTCCATTTTTCCAAAATCTTGCAGTTTTCTGGTTGACGAACTCTTGTACGGCGAGTCTGAAATCCTCCAAGGAAGTGAGGCATTTGCCATTAAGGAAGTTTTGCAGGGATCGGAATAAATGATAGTTGGATGGGGCAATGTCTGGAGAATAAGGCGGGTGAGGTAACACATCCCAGTCGAAATTCCGTAATTTCTGACGAATTACCATAGAAATGTGTGATTTGGCATTGTCTTGATGAAAGACGACTTTGCCATTAGATGCTAATTCTGGCCTTTTCTCTCCTAGGGCAACCTTCAGACAATCCAACTGAGAACAGTATTTCTCTGAATTGATGGTCTCCCCAGGAGGAAGAAATTTGTAATAAATAATTCCTTTCCAGTCCCACCAAATGCACAGCATAATCTTCTCAGGATGAAGCCCTGGTTTAGGAATTGAGAGTGGTGGTTCCCCTTTCTTACGCCATGATTTTCTCTTTCAGATGTTGTTGTGCACAATCCACTTTTCGTCTCCTGTAACCAGCTGTTTCAGAAAAGGGGCAGTTTCATTGCGTCTTATCAATGCGTCACAGATGGAAACGCGCTGAACTAAATTTTATTCACTCAGTTCGTGCGGAACCCATACATCCCGAAGATTTACGTAACCAAGTTTCTTTAGGTGCCTGGCTACAGTTGCATGAGATAAGTTTAGCTCCTGACCTACCTCCCGAGTTGTTATTCTGGAGTTGTTCGTAATCATGTCGTTTATCCTTTCCTCATCCGTAACCACAGGTCGTCCAGAACAAGGTTTGTCTTTCACAGAGAAGTTCCCAGCTTGAAATCGATTAAACCATTTTTGACATGCCCGATTCGTCACTGCATCTTCTCCATAAACAGCACAAATTTTCCGTTGAGTTTGTGAGGTGGTTTTACCTTTACGGTAATAAAACAGCATTAAATGTCGAAAATGTTCCTTCTTGCCTTCCATATTAACATTCACAAGTTACAACTCCATACTGTTGCATCCACAAACTCGTACTGAAGTTTGGTTACCAATTCTTACATAAGTTGACCTATTTACCTTTGGCCGTGAGGTCGCTGTGGTTTGTGTTCATAGCATTCTTTTCAATTATTGTGTTTGTAAACAAACCCCATATTGTTAGGCAACTTCTTTGACGTAAAAGTAATGGGGGCATGCAGTGTTCTCAGGAGTTCTTAGTCGTAAATACATAACAAGAATCGAACAAATTTATGAGACAACCCGATACATGTATGAGCTCATGGACTGGTTCGGCTACTGCAGCGAAGTGTGCATGATCTCAAAGGACACCAAGTATACTGCAAGGGGGCAAATTGGCGGTCCCGGCCACATCATTCAAATCGACGAATGCAAAATAGGATGACACAAGTTTCATCGTGGGCACGTCGTAGAGGGCAACTGGATCTTGGGAATGATCGACGAGGAAACGAATGAGGTGCAGATGATGATATGCCCCAACAGGAGGGATGCAAATACACTCTACAGTCTAATTGCAGGGCCCATGATGAAACTCGTCCTATTTTGCATTCTTCGATTTGAACGACGTGACCGGGACCGCCAATTTTCCCCCTTGCAGTATACTTGGTGTCTTTTGACATCATGCACACTTCGCGGCAGTAGCCAATACAGTCCGCGAACTCATACATGTATTTCCTACGGAGCACTCCATTATTGTCGTGTTGTAGGATTATTTATGTGCAAAGCAGTGCATGAGTAACAAAATTTGACCAGGCGATAGTCTGCTAGATAGTGTAATTTCGGGACAAGTAAGACTGATGAAAGAAGCATAGTTTGGCTGCACTGAATTCTTCAATTTGGCTACATTACGCAGTAAGTAAATAAACAAAGAATTAATAACGTTAAAAGAATGCCTTCCAACACAAAATTGCACTAAAAAGTAAAAAAAAAAAAAAAAAAAAAAGTTATATTAAAATTCATGGTTGTATATAAGAACATCAAAAGTGTGAAGGAATTGGAAAGAAATCGCTGTGTTGCATATTAGAAAGAAGAGCCAAATTATTTAATAGGTCAGTAGAAGTTTGTAGTTTGTTTACTGAATAAATCAAGAAATCAAAATTGGAAGATATGAAAGCCAAATCACATTTTAATTTAGCATCACATAATAAATTCTAGATAATCTCAATTGCAGAAGCATTTTTTTGCCCAGTTCATTTACTACTGATGCAAACATATCAAAATGATCTACATAAAATAACAATTTATAAATCACACACAAGCAATGATGTGTGAGCAAGGGCGTTATCATGGTGCAAAAACCAATTTTTGTTCTACATAAATCCAGGCATTTTTCTGGTGCATCGCTTCATGCAAATTGCACATAACTTGCAGGAAATATTTCTTATTGACTGTTCTACCCTGTGGCAAGAACTCATGATGCACCCTGCCCCTGCAATCAATGAAAACTGTAAGCAAAACATTCACATTCCACCGAACTTGGCACGCTTTTTTTCGGCCTTGGCTTGTGTGGCAGCATCCATTGGGATGATTGGGATCATCACCCTCTGGAGCAAATTTGGGTCATTGTGGACAGACTTCAACAGCTCCTTAACAATGTTAATACGTTGGTGCTTTTGGTAAAAATTGAGCAACTTGGTACAAATTTTGCGGCGACCCATCTCATGCCCAAATCATTGGTCAAAATTGAACGGCTGGAGCCAATCAATATGTTTAGGTCCTCAGCAACTTCTCTGATGGTGATTCGATGATTGGCCACTACTATTTTATTCACTTCTTCAATGTTTCCGTTTATTGTTGATGAGCTCGGGCATCTGGGACATTCTCGTTCACATCCACATCTTCTCGGCCCTCTAAGAACCTTTTGTACCACTGATAAACGTTGCTTTGGTCCAAGTTAACTTCACCATATGCCACAGTCAATATTTGGAATTCATCCGTGCACTTAATTTTGTTTTTCACACAAAATGTGATACAGATTATTTGGACAAAAGTGAATCAAGAAGATATTGACACACTCCTTCAGTCACAGTTTTTTCACAGGACATGTTTCAAGAGCTTTTGCTCCTATCATCAGCTGGAACTCAAGCTCCAGCTGATGATAAGAGCAAAAGCTCTTGAAACATGTGCTGTGAAAAAACAGTGTGAGTGAAGCAGTGTGTCAATATTTTCTCAATTCACTTTTATGCTAAGTTGTGCTTCACTGTCCTTACGCTTCTTTCAATTTTATACTTTGATAGATTCTTTGTTTCATTTTTTGGAATAGGCAAAAATCGAAGACGAGCCAAAACACGTCCAAGCAAAATAGCTGTCAACAATTAGCTGAATATTCAAAGGCCGAGCTTAACATAAGTAAGGGACATGTGTACCAACATAATGCCACAGAACAATCGAAATACGAATATACTTAACCCGCGAAAATTCAGAATTCGAGATACTTTTTGAACCTCGTATAATAATGTATTTTATCTGCATTAGATGCATATAAAGATATATGTTAAGCGACATTTGACTTAAGTTCGTAGAAGTTGTCTTAACTAACTGTTAAAAGCAGGATTTCTTAAACACTGTTTTTAAAATGTTTTTCTTTTTAAAAACATTCTCATGACTGCTCCCTACATTAACTCACTTTTTTTTTTCTTTTTAGTCGTAGTTTGTCAGTATTTTGTTCCATATGCACTAACACATGGAGATACATTTTACATTGTTAAATATTGGTCTTTTATATAAATTTTCGCTGGAAGATAGAGAAAACACAGCATCTATGGAGCATGCAGAAGTCAAATTTACTGAAATGTGCTTAGCTAAAGCTTCTGTCTTACAATAATAAAGCAATGTAGTTGCTGATAAGCATGTAAACAGATGTGGATGAAGAACATTGCATCATAACTTGACCCATAGTTAACATTAAATCGAGAACCAAAACAGATTGAAAAGAGATTGAAAATGGAGGCGATTGCCCTTGAAACTAGTCTCTCATTAATATAAAAAATTAAGTGACGAGTATCAATAAACCAACTACATATAGTTTTTGAGATCAAAACATTTCTTTTTCTGCAATATGTACTGTGTCCAAAGATTTTATTTTGTAGTTTTCCCATTTGATTAATTGCTTCTAAATTTACCATGATTTTTGCATTCTTTATTTTGCCCATTTATGCCACAAGACCTTATTTTTGCTTACTTTTCACTCGTCTATTGGAAAATTCACATAATCCAGCAACACAGCAATGAACAGATAATTGTGTGCATTGTTGCATGTCTAAAAGACTCAACAGAGTAAACGGATTAGTAAGTTACCTTGCAGGTTGGCAGTTTGTCAACCCTTGAGCAAGACCATTGTTGTTAAAATTAATAAAGCACTTTAGAGAATGTAGGCTTTTATGGCTGGAGTCAATATAACTGGAACTTATTTAGACTATTTCGCTTTGACCTGCTGGAGATATATGTTCCAGACATATGTCCACCACTGTGGTGGGCATCTTCAGTGGCATGGTCATATCCTTGGAGAAAGTTTCACTGCATCTGAAGCACTGACTGTCAGTGCCACTATATTTATACGAAGAGCATCCTCCGCTAATTAGTCCAGAGGCCAGATGGCTCAATGGCAACTGGTATTCAGTTCATTGAAGGAAAGAAATGTCCTATAACAGTAGAAAACAAATCAATACAATTGAAGTGAATAACACAATAGAAGAAGTTAGTGCCCCCCTCACCCTCCCATGAGGCATCCAGCCTCTGGACCAATCATTGCACACTGCTCTCAGTATAAATATAGCAGCACGTAAGCCAACGCTTCAGATGCAGTAAAAGGTTTTCTAAGAAGACTTTGATCATGCCACTAAAATGTCCACAGTAGTGCACAAAATGTCTGGAACATTTATCTCTAGCAGATCATGCCAAAACAGGCCTCAGTTATAAACTCTTTAGATTTAGGTATTCGTTTTAAGACAGTGTACAATCACAAAATTAGCTTACTCTGATCAGTTCTGAAAGTACCAATATTTCTAAGCACACACCAAATTCATTAGAGTTAAAAGAGAAGTCAAAAGTGATATTACAAAAAGTTGCACATCACACATATTTTTTAATAATAATTTCAAACTTATATATTAATTTAATATTTTCTTACCATACTCAAATGCTATGCAATTTCTTATACCTTTTCATATGTAAATGTTAAAAGTTTGCATGTTTTAATTTGAAGCAATGTAATTTCACATCTAACATAAACAATTCAACTAGATAGTGTCAAGCATAAAGTACGTAAATTGTGCAAACTACTAATTATATTAAGTAAATTATTAAAGGCATAAAACCATTGCTTTGTAATTCGAGATAGGGAATTAATGTTGTAATATTACAAGTTGCTTATTGCTAAGTGAGTGCTATTGTGTTAAATGGGTAAAAATCTTTCCTGCCTGTAACATTTCATTATAACATTATTTTAGAGTGACTATAAAGTCCTTGCTCTTTGGAGCTATCTTGATAGTTGAGTTTCATATTCTGCTAGATTAATTATTAATCAACAAATTACACCTGAAAGTGAGTTGGATGTACCTGCAGTTATTAAGTAAGAAACCAATGCATTTTACCTGATTTTTGTACATTAAATAAGATTAGGGTTGAAAGATTATAAATACTTTCTCAGTTGGTATATATTTTAAGAATAGTTTGCTGGTTATTTTGAAGTTCTTAATGCTTCAAAACACTTTTTTAAACCAATTCTCGAACTGTAAAAACACTTAAGCTCCACTTACTTTTGAAATTAGGGCATGTTTCAAGGACACCGCGTCCCCATCATCAGCTGATGTTCTACTGGTTCTTCAGGTGACCGCCTCCCTCTCCTGGCGCTGTTCAATGAGTTGAATGAGCGCTGTTTAATGAGTTGAATGACGACATCTACTATTGGAATTTCGAAGTTCATTGCTCTCTTTTTGTTCTTCACAATGTGTATATTTTCTCAAACTGTTAATTCCCAATACTTTTTTGCCAGTACCAAAAGTTTTATGTCTTTGGAAAGATTATGATTTTTTGACCAGAAGTGATGGGCTATGGCTGATATATCTGTCTGTTTGTATTTAATACATCGCATATGTTCTTTCATCCTTGTTTCTAGGTTTCTCTTTGTTTTTCCGATATAAATTTCGTGGCAATCCTCACATCTTACGCTATAAATTCCAACCAACAAACTATCTGGAATTTATAGCGTAAGATGTGAGGATTGCTGCGAAATTTATATCGGAAAAACAAAGAGAAACCTAGAGTGAGTGAGTGTGTGGTGTCTTAGGGCCCATCGACAACAAGGTCATTTGGGCCCGAGAGAGACCTAGAAACAAGGATGAAAGAACATGCGATGTATTAAATACAAACAGACAGATATATCAGCCATAGCCCATCACTTCTGGTCAAAAAATCATAATCTTTCCAAAGACATAAAACTTTTGGTACTGGCAAAAAAGTATTGGGAATTAACAGTTTGAGAAAATATACACATTGTGAAGAACAAAAAGAGAGCAATGAACTTCGAAATTCCAATAGTAGATGTCGTCATTCAACTCATTGAACAGCACTCATTCAACTCATTGAACAGCACCAGGAGAGGGAGGCGGTCACCTGAAGAACCAGTAGAACATCAGCTGATGATGGGGACACGGTGTCCTTGAAACATGTCCTAATTTCAAAAGTAAGTGGAGCTTAAGTGTTTTTACAGTAAGAGAATTGGTTTAAAAAATTGTTTTGATTGATGAAGCTCCACTGTTTATAAATACTTCTATTTATAGTTTTATTCTTAATGCTTTTTTTTATTGTTGTTGTTGTTGTTGTATGCATCCTTTTATTTGTATTCTATTCCAAGAGGAGCTGTTTTGTATAGAACATGATGATCAAATCAACAATAACCTATGGTCAAAAATATGCTGTACTTGTGATGATGTTCTCCCATTTTACTTTTAAGGTACACAGTCTCTCTCTCCCTCCCTCCCTCTTCTCCCCCTCCCCCTTCTTCCCCTCCTCCTCCTCCTCCCCCTCCTCCTCCCCCCTTATGCACACAAGTAGACAGGCATACTTTTACAGTTTTCTTATTTGTTGCATTTAGTAGGATGTTTTAATTTATTTCATTAGAACAAACCATTGTATAAGAAATAATTGTGTGTTTCTTTCACTAAGCACTATTTAGGTATACTAGTTAGATCGTGTACAACCAAAATGTTGTATATATAGCAACAGAAACAGATTTTAACTGTAACATGCAGAAACTAACATGCAAAGCAGAAACATGTAGGTAAAATATTAAATGTTGTGGGAATTGTATCTTTAGTATTTGATTGTTAACTACATGTTCTAAGTAACATGTAGGGCAAGGTGCCAAGAAAATACTCTGGGCATGAAGCTAAATAGCTTTAATTTCAAAATAAATTTGTAACAAATAAAATCTCTTCAAATCACTATATTTCTTAATTATGAAGTAATTATTGTGACTATGATAGTTTCTAGCCTAATTCCTTACTATGTTAGTGATATCTGAATTCATTATTTCAGAGTAGAACTTTGTTTTACGGGTGCAATCTAAACATATGCATAAAACAAATGGTTTCTGTGAATTGGTTTTGAAAACTCTTTAGATGTTTTGGAACCTTAAGTAAAATCTTCATCCTTAGATTTATAACTTATTTACATGTTACACATTTTTGTCTAATTGGTCTTAGTATTCACATACTGTGAATAATTCAGGAAAGAGTATTTATCTTACAAGGGAACTATTACTATACTCACACCTGTACACACATGAAAACTTGATGGCATCACCCTTAACATATGTAAAGCATGTGCACCAAAAAGTCAGCTTTGGCGTACAACTGCAAGGCCCAAGAATAATGCCCGGAAAGTGTTGCATACTACCATGTACAAGTGGCTGTTGAGCATCCCTTGTTCCTTCTGGGTGGCTAAGATAACTGCTTATATCCATTGTAGACAGTTGGCCATCAGAGGTAGACAATCCCTCCCTTACAATGGTGTGTTGTTATCCCTATATGTTCCTACATATTCTGGACTCATTTTCAGGTTCTTCTAGCTATAAACCACACCTGATTTTTGGGTACAGGCTGCATATACAGCAAGGATGATGCCACCAAAGTCCCAGGCACATACAGTTGTCAGCACAGTGATAGTTCTCTTGTTAGTTTTAAACAACTTGTTGTGAGTCTGGTGCAGTATAATAAATTGTAATGTCACAAATTGCATACATTTTTGTATATATTCTTTTTCTTATTTTTTTTAATTGCTATTTTTGTTTGTTAAGAACTGATTAGTAATAAATGCTGTACCACTTTGTTGTCAGGACACAAGTACACTGTGTAGATGCATGCAAATGAATGAGTGTTTGTACATACATGATTGACTGAGTGTGAGAGATAATTTACAGTTAGGTATTTTATTGAAAATACATACATAAATTTTGTATAATTTAAATGTTTATTATTTTCTTTATCCTTATTCCTATTATTTCCCATTATTATTTCCATCATATTTTAAGATGCCTATTTTCCAGAATGTTAGTTGTATGCTTATTGCAAATTTCATCTCCACTAAATTCCAGAAGTACCGTTTGAATATGTGCATTATTTTAAACACTTTAAGGGGAGACATCAGTGAAAAAATTGCCAAAAATGATTAAAATTAGCATTTTCTGTTTATGGCCCTAAAATTACCTTGGAGCATTGTAGTTTCAGAATCTACCATCAGTTACGCCCTAGCACCAGTTAAAGAGTTGCTACTCATGATATAAATGCCTGTGTGCAGATGGGCGTATCCACTTAATCACCTGTTTTAGTTCATTACAGTGCTATTGGTGGAATTTTCATGTTTAAACCTTGCAGTTAGATTTCAATTCTTTGTCATTCTGTGCAGAGACATCTTCTGGATGTTTGTGAAAGCTACTGAACACTAATGATTATGATTATAAGCAAGTTATTCAGTTATTTGCTATCAAATGTTTAATAAAATATTTTTATTTATGATTTTAATATTACTTCTAATATTATATTCCTTCTGTAGATTAAATGTTATTATTATTATTATTATTATTATTATTATTATTATTATTATTATTATTATTATTATTATTATTATTATTATTATTATTATTATTATTATTATTATTATTATTATTATTATTATTATTATTATTATTATTATTATTATTATTATTATTATTATTATTATTATTATTATTATTATTATTATTATTATTATTATTATTATTATTATTATTATTATTATTATTATTATTATTATTATTATTATTATTATTAGTGGGATTCAGGGAACTTGTATATCCGTTCACTCTGTGGGATATCAAAATTGAATGCTTTGCCCTTGTTCTTCCAGATGATCTTTTCTCATGTTGACAATTCTCTGATTCCTTATATGTGTTTTCATAACTTTGGTTCCGATTAAAGCCCCAATGACCTTGTTGTCGACGGGCCCTAAAACACCACACACTCACTCACCCAGTTCCGATTAAAGTCATGATTTTCCATCCAGTAATGTGTAGCAACTGCTGATTTTTCTAAGTGTTAGTGTTTTATGCATATGAAATGTTCTTTGTTTCTTAGTGCCTCTTAGTTTTCGTTATATAAGCCTGGTTCCAGTTCCTTTCTTGGAAGTGTTGAAAACAGTGTTGTGATGATAAATTAACTTTAAAGAGAGTCAATTAAAGACACTAAACAACACTTTTAAATTTTTCCGGAACATGTTTCTGAGGCTTTGCCTCTATCATCAGCCGGCTCTCGACTAGTTCTCGTTGGTGTAGTTGACGATATTTTGTCACAGGTCTCCTCTGGTGGCGGTTCAAGGAACTTGCTGAACAAATCTTTCTGGGGGATGTCGAAATTGAATAATTTGTTCCTATTTTTTGAAATGAATATTTGTTCCCATGTGGATAGTTCTTGTTTTCCTGATGTATGTTTTAGTAGTTTTGGTTCTGGATTTATGTTGTGGTTTTTTTCCCAAAAATGTGTGGCAACTGCTGATTTTTCTAATTGTTTATATTTTATGTTTCTAAAGTGTTCCTTTGCTCTTGTTTCTAAATTTCTTTTGGTTTTTCCAATATAAATTTGACTACAGTCACTGCTTTCAATTTGATATATACCAAATTTTTTGTTAGATGGAATGGCATCTTTGATGTTTGAGCAAATTAGGTTTTTTAAGGAGAAGTGGTTGACTGGTGCTAGTTCAATGTTTTGTTTTTTGAAGACTGTTTTGAATTTATCATAGGCCCATGGATGGTAAGTGAATTTTTTGAAAATCATATTAGTTTCTGTAGCTGAGAGGGTTGTGGTTTCCTTTAGTAGCTTCTTCTTTTTTGCTAAATTCACTTTTTTGTCCACTAATGATTTGGGAAAGTTATTTTTTTGTGCTATTTCAATTATTTTGTTGTATTCTGTTTTGTATTCTTCTGCTGTGATAGGGATGTTTACCAGTCTGTGTGCTAAACTATTGAAGATTGCCTGTTTGTGGGATCTTGGGTTGTAGCCATTAGCTTTTATGTAGTTGTCTGTCTGTGTTGGTTTTCTGTAAATGCCAAAGTTTAGTCTGTTTTTATTCCTCATTATTTTTAGATCCAAAAATGGTAGATGATCATCTTTTTCTATTTTTACAGCGAACTTGATGCTTTTTTCTTGGATATTTAAAAGTTTTAGTGCATCACTGATGTGTTTTTTTGGTACTATTGCAAAGATGTCATCTACATATCGTTGCCAGAGTTTGAACATCCAAGGGAAACCTTTGTTGATCCTTATTTCTAATGCACTCATGTACAGATCGGCCAGGAAGGGTGATAGGGGGTTGCCCATTGCTAACCCTGAAGTTTGGTGATAATATTTTGTTTGAAACTGGAAGAAATTTTGTTCTATGCATAATTTGGTTAGTTCGATGTAGTCTGAAATTTCAGGTGATGCCATTCCAAGTGATTTGAGCCATTTTTCTATCAACGGTGGGAGTTGATTAACTGGTATGCTGGGAAACAGTGATTTAACATCAAACGAGACTAGTGTGTCCTCTTCTTTTAATTCAGTATCCTTAATGTGTTCTATAAGTTCATAGGTGTTTTTGATGCTTAGGCTGTCGAATTTTGGAAATGAGTTGAATTTGTTTGTTAGCCACTTTGCAAGTTTGTATGTTGGTGAATTTATACTGCTAACTATAGGTCTCATTGTTATGGATGGTTTGTGTATTTTGGGTAAGCCATACAGTCTAGGTAAGGTTGGGTTATCCGGTTTAACTGCATATTTGTTTGGCATTATGCTTGATTTTGCTATTGTTTTTTCAAATGACTGTATGCAAGTTTTTAGAGGATTTTTGTTAATGATTTCATATTCATTGTTAGTTAGCATTTTTTCAAATTTTTCAATATAATCTGATTTTTCCATTATGACAATCTTGTTGCCTTTGTCTGCCTTTGTGTAAATAACGTTTTTCTGTTTCAAAGAATGGATAGTATTATGTTTTCTCTTCTGAAAGGATCGAGAGCCGGCTGATGATAGAGGCAAAGCCTCAGAAACATGTTCCAGAAAAATTTAAAAGTAAGTGTTGTTTAGTATCTTTAATCGACTCTCTTTAAAGTTAATCTGGTTCCAGTTATTGCATTCGTTTTGATAGATTCCAGATTTTCTTTTTGATGGGATGCTGGCTTCAGTGGTTAAGTCAAATAAGCTTATGCCATCTTTTTTGCTATGTTTACATTTTTATCTATCAAAAGATTTCACAATAATTTATTTCTAAAATTCTGATGATTTCTGTGTATTTGTTTCATATTATTGTGTTGCAAAGGGTACGTTTTTCTGTTCTGAACTTTTTCTTCACTCTAAATACTACCAACAAACCTCAGGATTAACAGTGGATAACCTACTCTTTCCAGTACTCACAAATATCTTTATGAGTTCAGTAGATTAAAAAAATCACCAAAGGCTTGAAAATCTGGCAGTGGTACCAAAGAAACACAATGATGCGCTAAAATCTGTTAAATCTACAAAAAAAAAAAAAAAACCATAAAATTCACCTGAAATAGAAATAGATGGACAATTTCCATCTTTAGACTTAAAAATCATTCAAAATGCAAACAGAATACACTTCAGGATCCACAGAAAACCAGCATAGATGGATAATTATATCAAATTCAACTTCTACTACTCTCTAAGATCACACAAACAGGCAGATTTCAATAGTTTCATTCTCAGACTGGAAAACATAAACATCAGTTAAAGATGCAGATCCTTTGGGATAACCTGTTCCAGCAAAACTGATAAAAACATCATTCAGGTGAGGGAAATGGTACTAAATTATAGGCACATTGCAGTAAGGGAAATTTCTGACTCATTAGAAGTCTTCTTTGGAAGTGTTCAAAGCATTTGAAAAGATGTTTCGGATGTAAGAAGGGCCATGAAGTTCATGCCCCACCTGCTTTCAAGTGACCAAAAGGAAAGCCCTGTGCTTGCCTGCAGAGTTCTTAAAGAACTGCTTCAAAATTACCCACAGATTATAGAGAAAGTCATTACTATTGATAAAACATAGATTTATGGGTATGATACAGAAATGAAGGAACAGTCTCCACATCCCAAAAAAGCCAAATAAGTTTAATCCAAAGTGAAGTCAGTGATTATTATTATTATTATTATTATTATTATTATTATTATTATTATTATTATTATTATTATTATTATTATTATTATTGTCATTATTATTGTCATTATTATTATTTTTATTTTCATCATCATTATTAGCATCATCATCATTTTTTAACATTAAAGGAATTGTACATAAAGAATTTGTACCAATCAAACAGTAAATGAAGTGCACTATAAACAAGTGTATAAAATTATTAATTTTTAGATGAGTCATATTTATTACACATCTGCTTCACTTTCGTACCTATTTTGAGGACATGTTTCGCAAATCATCGTTTGCATCTTCTGCTCTTATGCGCAAACGATGATTTGCGAAACATGTCCTCAAAATAGGTAAGAAAGTGAAGCAGATGTGTAATAAATACGACTCATCTAAAAATTAATAATTATTTTGCTTCACTGTGGTGTTCCAATACAGTTAAATCTCGATAAGAGTCGCATAAGAGCAGAAGATGCAAACGATGATTTGCGAAACATGTCCTCAAAATAGGTACGAAAGTGAAGCAGATGTGTAATAAATACGACTCATCTAAAAATTAATAATTATTTTGCTTCACTGTGGTGTTCCAATACAGTTAAATCTCAATAGAGTCGCATAAGAGCAGAAGATGCAAACGATGATTTGCGAAACATGTCCTCAAAATAGGTACGAAAGTGAAGCAGATGTGTAACAAATACGACTCATCTAAAAATTAATAATTATTTTGCTTCACTATGGTGTTCCAATACAGTTAAATCTCGATAAAGTGTATAAAAGATTATGGGAGAGTCTGTAATGCAGACAGCTAGAGAAATAGAGGAATCGTAACTGGTTCTTGCATCATGACAATGCGTCCACGCACAAAGCCCTTTCTGTCCACCAATTTTTGGATGAAAATAGGATGAATATATTTTCCATCCTGCCTGTTCTTCATATTTGATTATGGCTACTTTTTCTCTTCCTGCGACTTAAACTGCAGCTCCAAGGACTCTGTTTTGAGGACAGTGATGTTATCAAACGCGCATTGCTGAAGGCTCTGAATGGGTTTAAAGAAGTTGACTTCCAGAGGTGCTTTCAAGGGTGAAAGTGCAGAATAGACAAATTTGTGTTATGTTTAGAACCGCATTCCAGAAACTTTATGATCAAATCTTGTATTTGCAAGATTAAAAAAGTGATAACTCTAATAAAGCATAAGGATTTTCTAGAAGTAAGGCTATATGAATTTACAAGAAGAGTATGTACAACATTAGACAAAATAAATGAGCAGCTATCAAAAAGAGAGTTCGATTCGGAAAACATCAGAAGCTTTCGATGACGCTGCATTCACAATATATGCTTTAATATCACTCTGGCTTCATTGCAAAGCTAAGCCTTCCGACTGGGGTGTGCATGATAGCTGAGCGGTAAAACACGTGTGTCCCGTAAGGGAACCAACATAAGTTCAAATCCTTGCTGTGCATATTTCTTTTTATTATTACTTTAATAGCAATGATTTATGTTTTACTTGCAGAAGATAAGTAATAATATTTTAAATATATTTATGAAAATGCAAATAATATTCTTGTCATCAAAATAAGTGAATGTTATTAGAAAATTGTCTTAAGGTTGGTTGTGAAAAACTAGGGCTTTTTCAGCTGCTATGAATGGTGTTGGCGTATAATGTGTGCGCATCTCATAGCCTTGGAATTCTGCATGATATGCTGGCAATCATACTGACTTAAGCTATGGCTGAGCGTACACAATTGAAGTGCCTATATCGGCAGCAACAAGGTGGGTGCAGTTATTCAGAGAAGGGAATGTTTGTTTTGGACCTGATTCGGCTCAAAAACGTTCGTCCACTGCTAGAAGAGACAAGTAGTAATCCCTTCCAGCAAGCAGTTAGAAATAATTCTAATTTCCCTGGATAGAACTGCACTGCCTTGCATCGTTTGGCTTCAGCAGGGCTCTTTGCTCGATTAGCAGCTAAGAAAAGTGCACCACAGATGACCACAGATTGTGTCGCCTCACATTTGCAGAAGAAAATGTCAGCCATAACTGCAGTAGGGTTATATTCACAGACGAGGTGATATTTCCATCTACAAATGCGAGGAAAATAATTGTCTACTGCCCCAGAGGAAAAAGTTACGATGCAAAATATTTCACACAAGGATGTTGTCAAGGATGTCTATCTGTGTAGTGTTGGGGTTAGATGTCACAAGATGGTCTAGCTGTTTCGTGGCAGTTTGATGGCACATCAAATAGCCAGTAGTATAAAGATATCCTGGAAAACATAATAGAGCTGTCTGTAAGGACTATATATCCTGATTGAGTTCCATCAGGATTTATTTATTTTTTTATTTTTTTATTTTCAGTTCAGTATAGTGTTAAATACACAAAAGAACCACGTCATATGAATTTATACAGTTTAAGAACACAGCTATACAGATTGTGTGATATAAATAGAATACTAACTTGCTTTAATAAATTCATACACAGGATAACCATCCTGTCCACATGTCAGCAGGTTCTTGCACAAGAAAGATATCAAAGTGGTTAAGTGTCCTCCTCGCTCCCAAATTTGAATGCTATTGAAAATGTGTGAGCAGAGGTGAAGAAAGTTTCGGAGTTAAATTGGCCTGCAAGACAATGAAAACCAAAAGAGGTTTTTTGGGATCCAATACAGGATGCTTGGGAGCAAGTATCTTCTTGCGAAAATTTCACTGTGCATTTGGTCTCATCCATGCCCTGCAAAATGAGGGCAGTAATAGAATCAGAGAGTTTACACATCCAATATCTTAATTTGCATTTGATTTGATTTGTGACCGAGATTTGATCTCGGGACCTCTTGAAAGTGAGCCAGACACACTACCATCTACGCTACAGAGGCGGGCATACCACGTGTAATATACTTTTTGACGCATAAAAGTGTTTGTTGATAAGTGTGTAGATTTATGGTTTGCCTTGTATTAAACTAATGAACTGATTTATTCTTAATGAAGTGTGAGCCTGTATTGCTGTTGGTTTTATGGATAAAAAAATTATTTCAAATATATAAATGCAAGGAAAGGGATGAATGTGTAATTTTTAAATAGGGGTTTGCATGATATTCTTGTAAGGGCTCCTACCATGGCTCAGACTATTTTATTTTACATTATAAAACAAGCCTTTCTTGTGGCTGACCCCCCTCCCCAGAATAGTTTGCCATACCTTAGCAAGGAGCGGACATACTGTAAGCCATTATAATGATCTCTGGCTTTGTGCACACTGTAGTACCTGTATCTTGTAGCAGGCTGCACCATAATTATTTGTTTATATGATTTATGTGGGCTTCCCATTTTTAACTGTGTTGGACCCAAAGTTGAAGAAATTTGGTAGTATCTACCCTTCAGTTGTCTGGCTGAGGGAATTGAATTTGTAGAATCAAATCATCTTTGTTTTCTTTTGTCTGGATGTCCATAGTAGCTGTCTTATATCTATTATGAGTTTGTTATGAAGTTAAAAGATTGTTATTTGATTTGATATATACTGAATTGATTTTAAGAAGTTGTACTTAACATTTGTTCTCGCGAGGAATTGTATCATCAGCAAAGAGGAGTGATTCAGCATGAGGATCATCTAGATTGAAGTCATTGACAAAGAGTAAGAATAGGATAGGACCTAGTAAGGAATCATAATTAATCACTAGAGAATTTTATCTATAGCTCTTTAACTCTAGATTGCTTTCTGTTTCTCAGATATAAATTAATCCACTTGTATGGTAGCCCCTAATTCTGTGCTTTTCTAGTTATTCTAACAGCCTTTGGTGGTCACTTGTATCAAAAGCTTTTGATATGTGTAAAAGTATAGCTGAAATATTTTTTTTTTTTTTTATTGATGATTCTTTGTGACTCACATACAAAGAAGAATATTTCTGATTCAGTGGAGTAATTACTTCTGAAACCTGTTGGTCTCTAGACTTGGAAGCTCAAGAGTCGTTTGTAAAGTTTTTCTAAAATTTTGGAGAACAGTAATATTGTTGCAATGGTTTGGTGATTTGACATATTAGTTTTTTCTCCTTTTTTGTATAATGGCTTCACAATAGCTGTTTTGAGACTGGTGGGAAAAATATCATTACTAAAGGATTCATTGTACAGGTACGTAAATGGTTGGGCAAAGATGAGCACATATTTTGACAAGAAAATCTCCTGTGTCGTCTGTTCCTGCTGAGTATTGTACCAACAACGGCGCGTGCCTGCCATGGAGTAATTAAGTATGAATCAAAAAATTTTACCACCTTTGTGGTTTGTTGGTGCGAGAAGCATAAATAAATAATGCAACTGTCAAGGACAGCCACTAGTTGACTTAATGAAGCAGTAAGCCGCATTGTTACTGCACATGAAACCTTCTCGAGCGTGCGAGTAATGGAACTCGAGAATATTCCGCTTCCAAAACTTCCTCCTGATAATCTGGCATGCCAGACTCCTTCACAAACTTATCCAAATGGGACTGTCCTTAGACACCTTCAAAGTCACAGCCTCGGGGGAAAACATCTACACTATGACCCTGAGAGGCAGAATTCCAGAAACCTTTGTGCTGTCTCCCACGCTTTTCAGTGTGTCCATGGCAGACTTTCAACCTGGCCGTACATCAAAATAATCCAGTACGCCAACAAAGTGCTACTGTTCTGCAAAGACAAGCATATTCTCAGAGCTTTTATCCTCGCCTCGTCCAAGAGTGGTACCGGCGTTGGCATATGTCTGTTAATTGAACAAAATCGATGCCATACTATTTTCTAAGTGCCACACCCCCATACACTGCCCCACCTTTCAGTTTCGAGGGACGAAGGATTGAGCGGGCAAATTCCATCCAGTACTGTCTGTCCACCGCAAAAGGACAAACGGGGCCTGAAGAGGGAGATGGGTTTGAACTGTTTTTCTGCTCTGGTAGTGGATCTGTTTACTACGAAATGAGTGTTGTTGTAGTTTTCAAATGCTAGGCTTTGGCAATGAAGCCATTAGCTCTTTTGCTCTCCAATATTTCTGTGTAGTGGATCCGGCAGGTAGGACTTCACAGGTTAGAAGATTAGAAGATTAGAGTGCATATGAGTCACCCATGCCGCCAGATCTGATGCTCATTTCAGTAACAGCAGTGATAGGTATTATGCATGGGTGAGTAATATGAGAACACTGTGTATATATTTTACACGAACCTAGCATCCTTACATCCAGAAGGTGAGCATAAACATCGTACATACCGCAAAAGTGATAACATACATTTTCTGCCTTGCATTTTTGTGTTGAGTGGTCAGTACCTGGGAGTCAAGCTGGACAGAAGTCTAACTTTTAGTGCACACATAAGGCATTTCCTACACCTGTGGGTGCATAGGGCATTTGCCTCTGTGTACCCTATGGTGGGTTCTGGTTCGATGCCTGTTCACCCAAAGCTACACCTCCGAGCGTTCGTAATCCCATTAATGTTGTATGCCCTCAAGACTTGGGCTATAGCCGCAGACAGCTGGCTACCATGGCTACAGCTTTGCGCAGAATAGAAAACTTTGGACTATCTATTCTGTTGCTGCTCTTTCCCTGAGAGACTGCTTCACGAAGCCTCATCTCTTCCATATGTGGAGGATGAAATTAAATGCTGAGCTACAAAATTCTATACCAATTTACCACAACATCAAACCGTCCTGGTTAGGCCTCTTGTAGATTATGACAGCACAAGACGTTTCGGGTACCCTGCACGGCTTGCGGGCGCCCGAGGTAACACTGGAAGAGCTCCTTACAGCAGTAAGAGCTGAGCTTCACATTTAATCCAGCCAAGAGCTGATCGGCCTCAAAATTCTATCCTCAATCAATGAAGTTTCTTGAATTAGTAACTAACTACACCCACCAGCATGCAATGGGTTTGCATCCTGTCACATATCCAGAGGAGTATAATGCTAGCTTATAAACCCCTTCCCAAATAAACCTCATAACCCTACCAATAAAATCCTTCATGAAAAGTTCCCATCTATAGTAAAACACTCATAAGTTTAGGTAAGCAGCAAAATGCATTCAGGCCAGTGCTTCACTCGCTCGGTCGTTTGGTCAGTCAGCAGAGTCAGTTGAGTTAATTGAGCTGACCTGTGCGTTGCAGTTCAGAGTAGACAAGACTTGCAGTGCATTTCATTTTCATAGGGACGAGACTGAAGGCAGTGTGAGCAATTCAAAGGAGAATATACCAGTGAATATCGGAGTTGATGTGTGTACTTCGGAGAAATTACAAGCAGCACAAGTTGGCGTGTGCAATGGAGACATGAAGGAACATTAAGATGTGTTTACGCTGTGTATGCAAAAAGAGGAAATGAATGTTAGTTAGCATTGAGCTAGCGATTTTAGTGAAAAATAAAGGAGTTGAGGTGAACTTAGTCTTGTGTCATTTCTGCCACTCTAGCATCAGGAGTGGGATAAGAAGCCATGATGAAGGAAACATTTCGGAAAGTGTGGGCTATAATGGATAAAATTAAATTGTTGATAGAAGAGTTAAACATGGTGAAATCCATAAAGGGAGAAATGAAGAGTGAAATGAAAAGCAGTATGAACATGATGGAAATGAAAATGCAGAGTGTGAAGAAAGAAAATGATGAAATGAAAATTTGAATAGACAAGATGGAATCGAAAATGGAGAGAATGAGGGACGAAATGAAGACAGAAATGTTCGAGATGAAACTGGAGCTATTAATGATAATCAATGGAAGGCTATCCTGCAAAAAGGAGTGGAAGCGCTTGGCGGAAAGGAGGAAGAACTTGGCCAACATGTTAATGTCGTGGAGGAACTGAGCAGGCGTCTTAGAGTTCTGGAAGGTAGAGTAAAGGAACAGTGGTGCTTGCTAGAGGTTAGTGATGGCCTGAGGAGGGAGTAGCTGATAGACAAGATAACGACTTCCCCCATCTTGAGTATCGGAGTATTCAGTACGTTTGCAAGGTAACCCTGTAATAGGTTACAGCTTAACCCTCTAAGAGCGAGACAGCTGTGAAGGTGCACCAACAAGACCAGCATTCATGGATCCTCATGGAGCATCATCAGCTCCAGGTAGCGGGTGATTCGGCACAACCCGGATGCAAGACTCGGCACGATCAGCGAGCTTACAACCGAGATTTCCGGCGAAAGGAATGCATCGCCTTACCCGGACTAAAGAACGGTTCTCCAAGCTCCCATCAGCGAAGCAAGGACTGCACTATGTGAAGTGGGGGATCGAAGGAGAAGTCTGCTACGTCCAGAGGTAGCCCTGAGCAACGTTGTGAATGGTACAAGGCTAGTCAGGTCGGCCAGTCCTCAGGAGGGAGCATGTGATGGCGACGCCGCATACCTGCCATGAAGAAATTAAGTGTGACTCAAACAATTGCGCCACCTTTGTTATTTGTATGAGAAACAAAAGATAAATAAAAATAAAAGCAAAGGTCAACGATAGCCATTAGCTGGCATCACAAAGCCTGAAGCAAATTCCCTTGTTATTGCACACGAAACCATCTCCTGTGCCCGGCAAGGTATATAAAGTAGTGCAGAACCTAGCAGAGTCAGTTGAGTTGACTTAGTTGAGCTGACCGAGTAGGTGTTAAAAGTTAGTTACATAGATAGGTTGTGAGATTTGAGTTCTCCTTAAGGTAATGTTACTGATCTGGGATAGAGAACCTTTTAATTTATATTCCATATACACTGCTCATAAAAATTAGAGGATATTGTAAGATCATCTAAAAATGGTGCAGTGATATACAAGATCATTTATTTTTTCAACCACATATTACTTACATAGTGCTATACTGACAGATAAAGCAGGCCATGATTACAGAAAGCCCCTAATTAGTGTTTGATCAAATAACATGAATTAAGAGAGAATTTGGCAAAGCAGCATAAACACTGCAAAAATCATAGGCCATGGCTGAAAATTGTTCTTCAATATGGTGTATAAATTCCTTGAATGGCTAGCACTGCTTCACACCTGTGTGACGATGCAATGAAATGATCAATAAGTTTCTTGTGGGATACGTGGCCACTGTTCCATAAGAACAATCTGTAGCTATGGAACAGATGTGGGAGGTGCGGTCTGTCTGCAATGTGCCTGCCTATTGTATCTCACACATGCTCAGTCAGATTTAAGTCTGGCGAGGAAGCTGGCCACTGCATAGGCTGGATACCCTCCTCTTCCAGCATGTCATTCACCAACCCAGCTGTGTGGGGATGTTCATTATCGTCCATAAACATAAAGGAAGCACCTATGGCACCAGCATACAGCATGACAAAAAGTCGAATCTCGTTGCTATACCTTACAGCAGTCAAGGTACCATCTGGAATGATGTAGAGGTCCATATGTCTATCCAGGCTGAGTCCTGCTCACACCATCAACCCACCACCATCATATGGAAATCTTTCTTGTACAGAAGCAGGGTTGTTTCATATCCCTCGTTCCCTCCAGTTGAGAACATATTGACTATCGGATTCCACGTTTAATCATAACTCATAAGAAAAGAGAACTGAGCTGCATTCGGCATGCCTCCACCCACGATGCCCAGTTTTTTGCAATCTCCTCAGTGTTGCAGAGTTAGCCTGGTACACACCATGGGTCTATGGACATAGAGGCCACATGCATGAAGTTGGTTAGAGAGGGTTTGGGTTGATACTCAGCGTCCTGTTGCTGTTAGAACGGCACTTCTCAGTTAAGTTGCATTCTGCCATCTATTCCAGCAAGCTGTTAATAAGAGGTAAAGGTCATCCCTTGCTGTAGTTACCTGTGGGCGATCTTGTCATAGCCTTCTGTGAACAGTACCTGTTTGAAAATGATTCCAAAGCCTGGAGATCACACTTTGAGACGCGCCAATGGCTCGAGCCACCTCTTGTTGTGTCTTTCCAGCTTCTCTCCGTCCTATGGCCCTCCAAGCCATTGATTCAGTTAAATCACATGGAGGCATTGCTGTCCCTAAGTCATGTCATTCACTAACTGACAACGGGAATGGAATGGCTCTGACCACAACAACAAACTACCGCTGCTTGATCCTTTGACAGCAACAGTACAGACAGTGCCCTCTGTCATGTGGTGTATGTGCAAAGATGATGCAAGTACCTGTTTACCTTCTCTGGGAGTAAAAGAAAGTGATTGCATCTAATGTGATACCGAAACACATAGCATACATAGATTAATTTACAATATCCTCTAATTGTTTTGCAGTCTAGCATTCAATTTATTGCTTGCTATTTGGCTTCACCTATAACTCTAGCTTGAATTTTTTTAAAAATATATTGTAATAGTTTTTAATGTAGAGAGTGAGATTTTAGTAAAATATGTAAGTAGCATTTAGTTTTACATGCCTTTTTTTTATTCCTTTTAGGAATCCAAGCTTACCTCTAAATCTTAAATCTTCATTTCTCTAATTGATAGAAGCATCATTTCCTTTCTTTTCTTGGCTGATTTGGACAAGTGTATTATCATTAAGAGGTTTCAAAGGTAGGTAGCAAGGTGCATTATATAGTGAATGTCTATAAAATTAGTCAGGAAACTAGCACATGTATCAATAGAGGGGACAGTGTCATTAAAATGAACTTCAGTTGAGGGTACATTGTGTCCTTGAACTATTTTTTCGCTAAGTAGGGAGCTTTCAGCCTAATAAATATTTACCAGAGTTGTGAAGAAGACAGTATGTGACCATGGTTCAATTTAACATGGGGGAAATTAGGGGGAAGAAAACTAGGATTAAGGCATCACTTGTTAAAATCTAACAGCCTGTAGACACAGTTAATGCTGCTGTCACTGATACAAAAGGTTACATAATTATGATTATTGAGCAGAAAGAAATGGAAAACTATTCAACTTTAAAGAGGGTTTTTGAAGGAAAATGTATAGGGATAACATAACTTATGGGCTAACTCTACATTATATACCCAATGAAACATGGTAGTAATAGCTTTCCTTTTTCTCTGAGAGTTAGATAATCTGTAAAGGAATTAATTTTTGTCAGAATTTGTCATGTTGTAATTATGGCTGCAGATTCTTTGGGTATCATGCACCCTTTGGTTATGGACAATATAAAAGATTAAATTATTTTTCATATTCCTATTCTTTTATAAAACCAATGTATTTTACATAATGTACCACTAAATGTTCTGCAAAATCATTTTGTTGTGTAGTACATCTGACTGTTCCAGAGATTGCACTCCTGCTGTGTAATCTTAGTATTTGTCACTTAAGTCTACCTAAGGTAGGTCAGAGCAGTGGATTAGGATAGATAAGAGCACTTGTACTAAGCTATAATGAGGTGAAGGTGATGTAGTGTGCAAAAAGAAGTTAACTAACTCTTCATAAATTTTAACTAGAGTAGCTACAAAATAAGAATGAACGTGGGTTGAGCCAATGTGGCTATTGTACTGTCTTGGCATTGACAGTTCCACAGCTAGGGGGGACAGAGATGGAAGGTATATCTGTCTTTTTTTTTCTCTTTATTGGTTTCAACTGCATGCCCCATTACATGGTAATATTACATGCATTACAATACATGATTATACATTATAATTTACAGATTCAATTTTAAATGTATAAGCTTAACAGACTTGTTCCTAATTTATTTTTGATATGTACACCTTTGAACTTTTTCTGACCTATATGTTGGTAGTTCCTTTCTCTAGTTTACTAGTCTATTCTTGCTTTGTATTGTTTCATAGTATGTTTGTAGTCTTATCTCTAATTCTATTAGTATATTTATAAATATATTGAATTTAAAGTTGACTACTTTTTATAAGTTAATTGAATAAATATATATTTGCAAAATGGTTTCAAGTATTTTGTGATTAATTCCTGGTTGGTTGTGGGCCATTTTCCTCCTTGTTTTTGCACTTCTGCCTCCAATATAGATCTCTGCTGTTGTCTGTCTTTACATTCAAAAATTAAATGGTTAACTGTTTGTCGGAGGTTACTGCATGTACATTTTGGATCATTAATAATATGGAACCTGTGTAGGTAATCTTTAGTTTTCCCATGACCTGAGATTGTAGCAGTAAGTTCTGGTGTAATGGGAAGTTTTCTCTTTAACCTATCTTTGATTGTTGGGAGGAAGCTTTTACAGAGAGCCCCTTTGTTTGTGCTGTTCCACCTATGTTGCCATTGTTCGTGTGCTCTTTCTTTATGTCTGCTTTGATCGTTGACCTGGGAACCTTATTGTAAATGATTGGCAGTCCTTCATCTTGAGCAGCGGCCTTGGCCAATTTATCAGCTATCTCGTTGCCAGGTATTCCTACATGGGCTTTCACCCATTTGAAGTGGATTCTCCAATTAGCTTGTTGCAGGGATGTTAGAGTGGCTGCAATGTCCTCCACGACTTGAGTTGTGCTTTATGTTGTTTACCAGTGTGTCCAGCGTTACCTTGCTATCTGAGTAAATTGCTGCTGTCTTTTCTTCAAGTGCTAAGTCTATATGGTTTCGAAGCTCTTATAGCACTTTCAATATAGCTATTTGTTCTGCTTGGTTGTTTGAACACTTGCCATCCAATCTATATTTTAGTTGAAGACTAAGTGCTTCATGTTTGAACACCACTGCTGCAGCTCCAACACTTTCTGCTATTTTACTCCCATCTGTGTAGATTCTGAATATGTAATTAGTGGCTTCCTCAGCTTCTGTGATTTCAGGAACTTCTGCAGGATGTTGCCATTTCCTTGGTGGTAAGGGTGCATCATAGTTATCCCTTTCATGTGTAGCCCAGTATAGTGCTATCTTCCCATTGGTATATCTTTGTCTCACCAAATCCACTTAGCAGGTGATCTGAGTCATACATACAGATTCTGACAGAGAAGTTCGCTTAATATTTCAGTAGGTGTGTGACAATATACACAAGGATTATTGCATGGTAGCATGATCTGAACCTTAAAACCTTGAACTGGAAAACAATCTGATTACGTAGCTATCGTTCATATGCACACAAAGGAAAAATGACTAGAATTAGATGCTTTCTACGAAAGAAGGTGTTTGCTACAGTGAAACAAAATAGTGACATTTCAATGATGTGTGAATGTAGTTTCTATTTTAATGATGCCATATTTATGTACTGCCTGTAATGGACTTTAAACCAATTTTTGTTTCATTAAAATACTTAATAAATACGGAAGATATGAATGTGTATTTGTAAAGCATTTTTTCACCATAATCACCTATACGTCTAATGTTGTGCATTGTGCACAGAAATTTTAGTCTTGCAGCAACAATATTGCTTCTTTCAAGCAGAAATTTTTGACCATCATTGATCTCCTGTATTTGAACCCAAGAGATTTCAAAATATTATGCATAAAACAGAATCCGTATATTCTATTTTCTCCCTCCTTAAAGTGGTCAGCCTTTTGGCAGTTGGATATTGACCCTTGTCATGTAAATCATAAATTGTTCTAAAAAAACACCCTATTGAAAATCGTCTAAGTTTTTTTAGCTGCTTGATGTTTCCCTGGCGAACTGTTTCCTTTCTTTAGCAATATTCATCACAGTATGAGCACTCATGCGACAAGCTTGTGCAATTAATTTTCGACTCTATGCGAAATTGTCTTTGACAACTGTTTTAAAAAGAAATACACATTAACAAGAATATTTCTAGCCTGCTTATGTAAAATCTTATTAAGGTGAAAATATTAAATGAATTAGGTGAAAAATCAGTTTTGTGATATGTGCTAAGTGGAGTATGGGAGAGAGAAAGTATATATGTGGCAATAGTGTATAACCCGCCAAATACCTCAGAATTCTATGACCCACAATTATTTATTAAGATGAAACAAAACATGGAAGAAATATTAAACAGAGGCCAAGGATTTGTTATAATGGGTGACTTCAATGCAAGAGTGGGGGAAAATCAATTGCAGTTAACAGATTTTGAAGGGTAATTAAATGGGTTAAGAAAAGAGGGGGAGCAAAGATAAATGTATTAACAATGAAGGTAAAAAACTAATAGAATTTTGTGAGGAGAATAATTTGATGATGTGCAATGGGGTGAAAGGAAATAACCATCTAGGAGTGTTTACTTTTATGAATAGAAATGGCCAAAGTGTAAGATTTAGACGAATACTGTATAGATTTTTAGGTCCTTTAAGTGCAGTATTCAGAGGTATAGATAATGAAAAGGAATTATGCTCTGAGCAGAATGGAATAAAAATTCATAGATATAAATGGAGGGATGAGGAAGCAGGAACATTTATGGAGAAGTTGGGAAACCTGTCAAATATGTTAAGGGTAGTTGGCATAGAGGAAATGCAGAGAGAAAATAAAATTGAAGAAACTGTAATAAAATTAGAGGAGTTAGTGAAACAGGCAGGGGCAAGAATGAGAATGATACATAAACCAAATATTAGAAGAGGCTGGCATGATGAAGAGTGTAGTAAAGCATAGCAGAGAATTATAAGGGCGTTAAGGAAATGGATACTGTCACCCAAACGTCGGGACTTCCTGTGGAGCCGACCGGCGGTGGGGCCGGATAGTAGGCGTTCCGTCACGCCCATCTATTTGTCTTATAGCGGTAACGAGGGGTGGCTGGAAAAACATCACTGTGCTGTCTCTTTCACCTCCCCCTGAGTTCTCAAACATACAGGATATTTCATCTAATCCAGAACCTTCTAGATTGGCCAGTTGGTCCTATATAAGCAACGCGCCGGGCTGGAGAGAGTTCAGTTCTTGTCGAGCAGCGGTGACAAGCGCCCAGTGAGGGAACAGACTGTGTACGTGCATCAGAGGAGTGTACGTAACTGCGTGCAGTGGACCTGTAACAGACGAACTGGTGAATTGTGATTGTGTGCATTACCTAATTCTGTGTATTCGGCAAGTGTTCCGGTTTTAATTCGGTGGAAATAAAGAACATTTTGAGTGGTGCAATTGGACTTTTCATTTCACGAACCCACAAAGTCACCCTGGTGTCAGAAGTGGGATGACAACATCACCGAACATTACAACCATGGATGCGGCACTGGAAAAGATTTTGGAGAAGATGATGGAAATGAAGGCCGAACGGACCTCGGAAAATGACATCACCAATAAAATGGAAAAGAAGTTAGAAGCGGCAAATAACAGCCTGGCGGCGAAGCTGGAGACTACAGATGACAACCTGGCCGCGGAACTGAAACAAATAAAGACAGCTAACGACAACATCACCGAGAAGATGGAAGAAATGAAGGCCGAATTAACAGCGAAGACGGAAACGGCAAACAACAACTTGGCCACGACAATGACAGCAAAGATGGCCGAACTGACCACCGAAATGAAGGTGGCGGACGAGGCTCTTGCCGCCAAATTTGAAGAACAGTTGGCCGGCGTGAGGGATAACGTGACGCAGTTGGGCAAGCGGATGGGCCGAGTGGACGAGCGCGTCGAGGACCTGGTGAACCGCTTCAACGACCTAGAGGAAAAGGCCGACAGTAACGCCAAGTCCCTGAACGCCATGGCGGAAGACGTCGAACACCTTGCTAACCGCGTGAAAAACCTGGAAGGAAAGGCCGACAGCAGCGTCAAGTCCCTAAACGCCATGGTGGAGGACGTCGTCGGTAGGAGGTTGAAGGATTTCAAGGCCGACGCGCCGGGACGCGATACAACATCGGCGCGCGTCAAACCTCCGAAATATGACGGCGCGTCAACGTTTGAGGTCTTCCGCCGCCAATTTGACGCAGTGGCCAAGCACAACAAATGGTCAACAGAGGAGGAGGCCACACAGTTAATAGCCAGCCTCCCGGGACGGCCCACGGAAGTCCTAAACGCGGTGCAAACAACGGCGGCGCCCAAACACATCTGGGAGGCCCTGGAGAATCGTTTTGGAAACCACCGCTTAGCCGCCGCGTACCGCAGCCAGCTAAAGGCAAGGTCACAGCAGCCAGGGGAGACGCTGCAGGAGTTCGCCCTGGCAGTCGAACAACTGGCTAGCAAGGCCCTAGTCGACCTTCCACCAGAGTTCGTATCCCGGGAAGCTGCCTATACATTCGTTGACGGGGTACGAGACACGGAGATTCGTCACCGCCTAATGCTCGGCGATTATAAAACCATCCACGAGGCGCTAACGGCAGCATTAAGGATGGAGGCGGCCAAGGTAACGGCTATCCCGACGTCGAGAATTAGGAGTGTCCGCTACACCGGAGATAGAAGACCAGCCGAGGGACGCCGGCTAACACCTAGTGGCCTGTGTTGGGGGTGTGGACAGCCCGGACACCTGGAGAGAGACTGCCGACACCAGGAAGGGCAGCCGGAAGAACGAGTAAGGCCCGGCGTGGCGAGGAGCACGTCGGCGCCGTCCACACCATCTCGAGTGATACTGCGCGCCGTCAGCCAGCGGATGGATGACAGCCTTATCGCGGACGGCTGGGTAAGAGGAAAGCCGTGCCGCGTACTGGTGGACACCGGGGCGGCCGTGACCATCATCAGACCTGACGTGGCGAAGTGTTTGCCGACAAGGAGGCCGAGCCGACCATACCAGCTGTCACGGTATCGGGCGACACCTTGCCTGTGGAGGAGGCCCTGCTGAAGCTGACCTTGGGATGGAGTACCGTACGTCTGTGAGTGTTCGTCGCGAAAGTGGCTGAGGAGGTGATACTGGGATTGGATGCCCTCAGGAGCCACGAGGCGACGGTCGACGTCGGCAAGAAGGTCCTGCGGCTCAACGGAGAAGAGGTTATACTCCGTTAACCAGAAGAGCGCCTTGGAATTTGCAGGGTCGTCTTGAACGAAGACCTGGTTGTCCCCGCGAGGAGCGAGGTGGTGGTGACGGCGCGACTGGAAGGCCAGAGAACCAGGAACATGATGATGGACCAGAAGACGCCGGTACACGGACTGTGTGTAGCCAGGGCATTGCTTACGTGCCGAGAGGAGGTGCCAGTGAGATTGCTAAATCCAACGGACACAGACCACGACGTCCTGGCCGGAACGGAGTTGGGAACGTGCGGGCCCGTGGTAAGCGTAACTGCAATCGACAAGACACAGGAGCCGGTGCCGACGCAACACCTGGGGCCCCGGCTAGAAGGTCTACTGGAGAGGGCGGCTGACCACCTGACCGCAGAGCAGCTGGAGAAAGTTCGACAACTGCAAAGACGATACCAGCGTGTCTTCAGCCAAGGTGATAGTGACTACGGCCGCACGGACAAAGTGCTTCACCGCATCGACACCGGGGATGCCGGGCCTATTCGACAACCACCTAGACGCGTTCCGCTGGCGAAGCAAGGGGTGGTACGAGACTTGCTGGACATGAGATCCAGGGGAGTGATTGAAGAGTCGGACAGCCCTTGGTGTTCCCCTGTAGTCTTGGTGACGAAGAACGGTGATCTGCGCTTCTGCGTAGACTACAGAAAGTTGAACGCTGTCACCCGGAAGGACTGTTGTCCCTTACCCCGGATTGACGCCACCCTGGACACGCTAGCTAGTGCACAGTGGTTCTCGACCCTGGACCTGAAGTCGGACTACTGGCAGGTAGCTCTAGGCCCAAGAGACAAGGAGAAGACCGCATTCTCGACAGGCCAAGGGCTCTGGCAGTTCACGGTTATGCCCGTTGGCCTCTGCAACGCACCAGCTGCCTTCCAACGTCTCATGGAGTCAGTGATGAGAGGGCTGACTTACGACGCCTGCCCGCTATACCCGGACGACATCATTGTCGGGAAGACTTTTGAAGATCACCTCGAGAATCTGGAGTAATATGATGATTTTACGAAGAGTGCTGTATGCAATAAAGTCCACAATTTTATTTTCAGAAATGAACCAACTGAGTAAGGTGCTACAGAGATTGCAAGTGACCAACTTGAAGCTGAACGCGAAGAAGTGCCAGCTCTTCCGCAAGGAAGTGAACTACTTGGGCCACATAGTCTCAGGAACCGGAGTGGCCACAGACCCGTAGAAGACACAGGCTGTGAGAGATCCTCGCCAAAGGATAAGAAAGAGTTGCGCAGTTTCCTGGGGCTGTGCAGTAATTACCGGCGCTTTATAAAGCGGTTCTCTAAAATCGCCAAACCCCTCACCCACCTGACAGGAACACCGGCCTTATGTGTGGACGAAGGATGCCGAAGACGCTTTCCAGCACCTGAAGAAGACCCTGTGCAGTGCTCCAATTTTGGGATTTCCAACACCGGGTGGCGCCTTCATTGTGGACACCGACGCCAGCGACCGTTGCATTGGAGGCGTCTTATTACAGATCCAGGACGGCCATGAGCGGGTGATAGCCTACTACAGCAAGACGCTATCCAAGGCAGAGAAGAACTACTGCGTCACCCGAAGAGAGTTACTGGCGGTAGTAAAGACCTTGGAGCACTTCCACAAGTACCTGTACGTTCAGCCATTCCACCTGAGGACTGACCATTCCGCCCTAACCTGGTTATTGAGCTTTGTGAACCTGGAAGGCCAGACACCAGAGGCTGCAGGAGTACGACTCCACCTCGGAACATCGTAGAGGGAAGAGCCACGGTAACGCTGACGCCATGTCCCGAAGACCCTGTCCAGAAGAGTGCGCCCAGTGCACAAGAGTGGAAGAGAAGGAGCGTGCCGCAGCAGTCCGAGTAGTAACGGCAGTGCCTGCGGCTGGCTGAGATTGCGTAGGCCTGAGGAGGGAGCAGCTGGCGAACGCAGACTTGGGGCCACTCTTGAGGGTAGTGGAGGCAAAGACGAGACCAACCTGGGAGAACATCGCACCGAGGAGTGCCACCTACAAGTCGTACTGGGCCCAATGGGACTCGTTGAAGACCAGAGAGGGCGTGCTGTTCCGGGTATGGAAATCCCCAGATGGAAGGACGCAGAGAAAACCGTTGGTACTTCCCCGAAGTAAGGTCCCGGAAGTCTTGGAGGAAGTGCACGCCGGTACTTCAAGACACCTGGTAGCGAACCGAACGATTGACAAACTACGGCAGCGCTACTACTGGCTGAGGCTCCGAGCAGACGCTGAGAGATGGTGCCGTCAATGGCACGTGTGCGCAGCGATTCGCGGCCCCCAGACTAGGAGCCGGGGTCGCATGCAGCAGTACAACGTCGGAGCGCCATTCGAACGGATCGCCGTCGACATAGCTGGTCCATTTCCGATGTCCGACAGAGGCAACAAGTACCTGATGGTCGCCGTGAACTACTTCACCAAGTGGCCGGAGGTGTATGCCATCCCGAACCAAGAGGCAAGGACAATCACAGACTGCCTCGTGGAGCAAGTGTTCTGTCGATTTGGGGTACCGTTAGTGCTGCACAGCGACCAGGGCACCAATTTTGAGTCCAACCTGATGAAGGAGGCACTGCAAAGGGTTGGGGTGAACAAGACCCGCACGACGCCTCTACATCCCCAGTCGGATGGCATGGTCGAAAGGTACATCAAGACCTTAGAGGAACACCTGAGGAAGGTCGTTGCAAGCCATCAGCGAGACTGGGACGTCAAGGTGCCTCTGTTCTTGCTGACCTACCGCTCGTCTACACACGGCACAACTGGGATGACGCCAGCCATCTTAATGTCCGGCCGAGGGTTACGCCTCCCTTGTGACCTGGCTTTTGGAAGCCCTCCGGAAGCGAAACAGCCAGCGACCGAGTATGTGGAGAACTTGGTGGACCATCTCCACGACATGCACGAGATGGCTCGGCAGAACATCCAGAATGCGAGCGACCGCATGAAGACCAAGGATGACAGGCAAGCCAACAGCCAAGGATTCCAGAAGAGTGACCTGGTCTGGTTGTACCGTCCTACCCGGACCAAGGGACGCTGCCCGAAGCTCCAGCAGCCATGGCAAGGACCGTACCGGGTGGTGAAGAGGGTTAACGACGTGGTCTACCGCATCCAGAAGGTTCCTCAAGAGAAGATGGTGGTACACCTGGATCGCCTGGCACGCTACGATGGTTCTGTTTGGGACGACCAGCTTTGAGGAGGGAGCAGTGTCACCCGAACGTCGGGACTTCCTGTGGAGCCGACCGGCGGTGGGGCCGGCGAGGGGTGGCTGGTAAAACATCACTGTGCCGTCTCTTTCACCTCCCCCTGAGTTCTCGAACATATAGGATATTTCATCTAATCCGGAACCTTCTAGATTGGCCAGTTGGTCCTATATAAGCAATGCGCCGGGCTGGAGGGAGTTCAGTTCTTATCGAGCAGCGGTGACGAGCGCCCATTGAGGGAACGGACTGTGTACGTGCATCAGAGCGGTGTACGTAACTGCGTGCAGTGGACCTGTGACTGACGAACTGGTGAATTGTGATAGTGTGCATTACGTAATTCTGTGTAATCGGCAGGTGTTCCGATTGTAATTCGGTGGAAATAAAGAACATTTTTGAGTGGTGCAGTTGGACTTTTCATGTCACGAACCCACAAAGTGTAATACAAACAGGGGACATAAGAGAAAAAGAAAATGTTAATAACTGAATGATGGGGGTACAGGCACCTCATGGAAGCTATAAAGAAGGAATGGGACGATAATGTGTAAGAAAATGAGGGAAGCAATAAAAATGAATGATACAAAGGCAATTTGGTCCTTAGTGAAACGAACCTATAGGGTTAGAACTAGGCAAAGCAACATAAGTTCAGAAGCATGGTGCAGATGCTTTGAAAACCTTTTAGGGATAAAAGAGCGGAGACAAAGTATCCGAGAATTGGATAATACAGGAGAAATCCAACAATAAGTATTGTCGCGAGACATTGTAGACGAGCACCGAGAGAGGGAAAAGCGGGGAATGAAAGAGACAGCGGCTGAGCTATAATGTAACATATTTAAGTGTATCCGGGTATGATTTGTTGGATATCTTTAGGATTGAGTTGCAATCCCTGTCGAAAATTAGATTTATTGGTATTCCGGCAAACTGTGTCACGTCAGTGTGCTAATCTTGGTAGATTGTTTAATCATTGTATGTACAATTTTATGTTATTTCCCCATGTCCATGTGTAAATTGCCTTGTTCAATTTGTTTCTCTAGTCTGCAGAACTACCCCGCTAGGCAGCAGGGACTCCAAGGGCCACTGGTTAAGTCGATAGATTTGTAACTAAGGCATGGCTTGTTATGCTTAAGGAGGTACTATGTTATTTAGGAATTCTTGAATATTTATTTCTGGGTCCCCCAGGCCAAGTGTTCTATCAAATGACAGCGGTCTTTTGTGAGTGTCGTGTTCTGTATTGTATGCGCCTAAGTCGCGAATGAGTGGGTTTTTGTTTTTCGCTTTCCTATCGTATAGGTTCTAGTTGAGTAGCTTAATAAATTCTTCGATTGAGTGCAGTTTTAGCTCCTTGTGTAATTGATAAGCCGGAGCTACTGGCGGTACCTTTGCAATAATTTGTATTATTCTGTTCTGCAGTGTGTGTAATCTGTTAATGTGTGTTTTAGCAGCGTATCCCCAAACGGGGGCTGCGTACGTCAATATTGGCCTGATAAACGTTTTATAGAGCGTAAGGCCCATATTGAGCTGTAGTTGGCTATTTAAATTTATCAAAGGATGCAGTCTGTTCAGCTAGCCATTCGCTTTGGCTCTAACGTTTTGTATGTGCTTTTTCCAAGTGAGACCTTGGTCCATGGTGACACCTAAGTAGGTAATTTGATCTTTCTATTCGATTCTCTCGCCACTATATGCAAGAGGTGGCTGCCTGTGCCTGGGATGTCTATGTTGTATTCTTTTTGTGAATATTATTGATTGGCACTTTCTTGAGTTAACGTTTACCCTCCATTTTTGGAACCAGAGTTTGAGAGCATTTAGGGCGTTTTGTAACCGCGATTATCTGCGGCTGCGTAGACTGAGTTACCAGTGCCGTGTCATCGGCGTATGTGTATTTTTCTGTGCGAGTGAGTTCAGGTATATCATTTATGTATAAATTAAATAGGGTGGGGTCCGAGCAAACTCACTTGAGGGACTCCTGCCTTAACAGGCTTCAGAGAGGAGGGAGAGTTCTCCACATTTACCCGGAATCGACGTTCGCTAATATAATCTTTAATGAGGGCAATCGTAGAATCTGAGAAGTTGTATGATCTGAGTTTGTAAATCAGGCCCGCGTGCCACACTTTATCAAAGGCGCGTTCAATATCTAGGAAGATGGCGCCAGTGGATTTGTTGGTATTGTAACCTTTAGATATTGCTGCAGTAAGGCGTAGAAGCTGCTGTGTCGTTGAATGTTGGGATCTAAATCCAAACTGTTCAGAGATAGGTATGTTGTTTTTTATTGTGTGGGAATTTATTCTTTTAAGAATTATTTTCTCTAGTACTTTTTGGAAAGCATTCAATAGGCTAATTGGCCTGTAGTTGGAGGCGAGAGCTAAGTTATGCGGTTTAGATATCATTACAATCTTTGCTTCCTTCCATTGCGGTAGAAACCTGCCGCTGTCTAGAGTGTAATTGTAAATTTTTGATAATAGCACTAGTGCTCTACGCGGAAGATATTTTAAAACAACGTTGGGTATATTATCGGGCCCTGGGGCCTTTTTGTTCTTCAGGTGCCTGATAATCCAGCCGATTTCACCTGGGTTAGTCTTACGCATTTTGTTGTGAGTGATAGTGTAGTCTGTTTCGTTTATTTCTTGCTCAATGTTTTCTATCTCTCGTTGGTTCGCTAGCGCCTCGGTCGGGTTTGGTGTGAAGACCTTTTCAAGAGTGTCGGCAAATACCTAAGCTTTGGCCTGGAGGGTTTCTGCTATAGTGTTATTATGTACGAGTGGTGGTGTGTTTGTTTTCGCTCTGGTTAGGCATTTAGCTATACGCCAGACAGAATCTAAGTTTGGATTTAAGTTCGCGAGCGTTTGATTCCAATCGTTGGATATAAATTCCCTTGTTCGGACAGTTACTGTTGCTCTGGCTTCGAGATAGTCATGTCGATGTATTGGGTTTCGCGTTCGTTACCATTTCTATCTTAGTCTGTTTCTGTTCTGATGTAAGATTTTTATGTCCAAGGGATACCGAGCGCTTATTGCTGGTCGCAACTTTTGTGGTACACACATTGTTGTTGCTACCTTGATTGCCAATTCAAGTTTGTTTATTGCTTCGTCATGTTGCTGTGGTGTACTAATTTCAATTTCTGGTAAGTATTGCTCTACAACGTCGTTGAAGTCTTCCCAATTTACTAGTTTAAAATTTTGCGTTGGGGTTCCTCGCTTGAATCTCAAGGGCAGTGTAACCTCCAGGAGTAATGGTAGGTGGTGAGATGTCAGTTCGTACATTACAGTACTTTCAATGTTAAATGGCATGTTTTTCAATATGGCTAAGTATAATATATCTGGGGCGTGATTATTAATATGAGGTATGTGGGTGGGATCTTCTGGCCCCGCAATAAGGTAGTTGGTGCTGTTGATATAATTTAGTAGTTTAGTCCCTTGCGGGTTGGGCTTCGTACTGTGCCATAAGTAGTGCTTACAGTTGTAGTACCCCGCCGCTATTACTCTTGATCCTAACTGCATGATTTTATGGACATATTCGGTGGCGATCTCACCTGGTGGATTGTATATCGCTACTAATACAATTTCGGTACTAAAGATGTTAGCTTTTACTGCTGTCGCTTCTAGGCGGCTTAATTGAACGAATAGAACGAATTGTTCCACGAACAAATAGACGGTGTTGCCATGGGCAGTCCCCTGAGTCCGGCGGTAGCAAATTTCTTCATGGAATCATTTGAATCCACAGCCTTGAACTCTGCTCCTCTAAAGCCGACAGTCTGGTTCCGCTATATGGACGACACTTTTGTCATATAGCCCCACGAAGAGGAAGCGCTTCAAGATTTCGTCTCACACCTCAACAACATTAATCACCGCATCCAGTTCACCATGGAAACGGAAAAAGATGGACAGCTAGCTTTTCTGGACGTCCTGGTCAACAGGAAGGCCGACGGCTCTCTTGGACACACTGTCTATCGCAAGCCTACACATACCGACCGCTAGCTAAACAAGGATTCAAACCATCACCCTAGGCAGAAACGAGCCATAATAAAAACACTGGTAAATCGGGCTTCTCGCATCCGTGAACCACAACTAAAAAGTGAACTCAGACACCTAAAACAGGCATTACACTCAAATGGTTACTCCATCCGAGAAATTAACAGAGCTGTCCATCCCATTAGATCTCAGCCAACCATCGAGAAACCAGAACAACCCAAGTGTAAAGGCACTGTTTTTCTGCCGTATTTCAAGAACATTACTGACCAGATAGAGCGGATATTGCAACGTCACAGTGTTAAAACTGTCTTCAAGCCCACAAGAAAATTAAACAATTTAATATGCTCAGCCAAAGATCCCCGGGAATCTCTGTCCTCAGCCGGTGTATATCGCATTCCCTGTTCTTGCGGCTCAGTATACATCGGAACAACACAACGCAGTGTCAACAGCAGGATGAAAGAACATAAGAGCAACTGCCGTCTGGGCCACACAGAAAAGTCCGCAGTCGCTGAACATGCTATTGAGGTGGAAGGCGAGCATATGAAACAATTCCAGGACACTAGCATCCTTTCCATTACAGAGCATTACCACACACGACTTCAGCGGAAAGCCATCGAAATTTATAAGCATCCTAATAATTTCAACAGAAAGGAAGAAGCCTTAAAACTCAATAGGAACTGGCACCCTGTTATCGAGAACAAGAAACGTCATTTAACTATCAAAAATGACGCCGACCAATCAGAGGATACCATTGTCGGACTACCCAGGCTCCGCCCCCCAACAACCACTACAAATAGCACGACTCAGGCACTGCAGCACCCTGGTGTTTTGTTTAGTTTAAGATTACCCAAGGCAACGCCGTGTTGCCCACCACAAATCTCACTTTGCGGTCGCCTGGGATCGAACCCGGGCCACCTTGGTGAGAGCCAAGCTGTCTAACCACTGAGCCATGGCGTGGCCCCCTTAGTAAAGTCCCGGAGGTTTTAGAGGAAGTGCACGCCGGTACTTCAGGAGGACATCGGGGAGCAAACCGAACGATCGACAAATTCCGACAGCGCTAATACTGGCTGAGGCTCCGAGCAGACGCTGAGAGATGGTGCCTCAATGTCACGTGTGCGCGGCAAGTCGTGGCCCCCAAACTAGGAGCCGAGATCGCATGCAGCAGTACAACGTCGAGGCGCCGTTCGAACGCATCGCTGTCGACATAGCTGGACCATTCCCAGTGTCCGCTGTTGCCTTGGCTGAAGACGCGCTGGTATCGTCTCAGTAGTTGTCGAACCTTCTCGAGTTGTCTCAGGTAGTCGGCCGCCCTCTCCAATAAGCCTTTCAGCCGGGGCCCCAGGTATTGCGTAGGCACCGGCTCCTGGGTCTTGTCGATTACTGCCACGCTGACCACGGGCTCGCACGTCCCCAACTCCATCCCGGCCTGGACGACGTGCTCGGTGTCAGGTTGAGCAGTCTCACTGGCACCTCATTTCGGCTCGGCAACAATGTCCTGGCTACATAGAGTCCGTGCACAGGTGTCTTCTGGTCCAACATCATGTTCTTCGTCCGCTGGACTTTCAGTCGTGCCGTCACCATCACCTCGCTCTTCGCGGGGACAACCATGTCTTCCCTCAGGATGACCCTGCAGATTCCAAAGCGATCTTTGGGTTGCCGGAGTATCACCTCTTCTCCATTGAGCCGCAGGACCTTCCTGCCGAAATGAAATGTGTAGTGTTTAACACCCGCTTTTACTACATACGGCACCGCAGGCGGTGACACTGATGATACATGAGATGAAGATGGAGCACCGGTGGAATGAGATGACGGAGGAAACCGGAGGCCCCGGAGAAAACCCGCCCAAGCGCCGTGTTGTCCACCACAAATCTCACTTTGCCGTCGCCTGGGATCGAACCCGGGCCGCCTTGATGAGAGCCAAGCGGTCAAACCACTGAGCCACGGCGCGGCCCCTTCCTGCCGACGTCGACCGTTGCCTCATGGCTCCTGAGGGCATCCAGCCCCAGTATCACCTCCTCAGACACCTTCTTGACGAAAACCCACAGACGTACGGCACTCCGCCCCAAGGTCAACTGCAGCAGGGCCTCGCTCTCCACGGGAAATATGTCGCCCGATGCCGTCACTAGCTGGTATGGTCGACTCGGTTTTCTCGACGGCAAACTCCAGGCTACGTGAGGTCTGATGGTCACGGCTGTCCCGGTGTCCACCAGCATGCGGCACGGCTTCTCTCTCACCCAGCCGTCCGCGATCAGGCTGTCGTCCAAAAGCCAGCTGACGGCGCGCAGTGTCACTCGAGGGGATGGTGGTGATGGCGTCGAAGTGCCCCTCGCCAAGACGGCCTTTACTCGTTTTTCGCCTGCTCTCCCTGTTGTGGGCAGTCTCTCTCCAGGTGTCCCGGCTTGCCACACCCCCAACACACGCCAATAGGTCTTCGCCTGCGTCCCTTGGCTGGCCTTCAGTCTCCAGTGCAGCGGATACTCCTGGTTCTTGACGTCGGGGTAGCCGTCACCTTGGCCGCCTCCATCCTCAATGCTGCTGATAGCGCCTCATGGATGGCCTTGTAATCGCCGAACATTAGACGCTGACGAATCTCGGTGTCTTGTACCCCGTCAACGAAGGTGTAGGCAGCTTCCCGGGATACGAACTCTGGTGGGAGGACGACTAAGGCTGTGCTGGCCACCTGCTCGATTGCCAGGGCGAACTCTTGCAGCGTGTCCCCTGGCTGCTGAGACCTTGAATTCAGTTGGCTGCGGCTAAGCGGTGGTTTCCGAAGCGGTTTTCCAGGGCTTCCCAAATGCCCTTGGGCACCGCCGCTGTCTGGACCGCGTTCAGTACCTCTTTTGCACATCCCTGGAAGCTGGCTATTAGCTGTGCTGCCTCTTCCTCTGGTGACCACTTGTTGTGTTTGGCCACTATGTCGAATTGATGGCGGAAGATTTCGAACGTTGACGTCGTACTTTGGCCGTTTGGCGCGCGCAGATGTGTCACGTCGCAGCACGTCGGCCTTTAAATCCTTCAACCTCCTACCGACGACTTCCTCCACCATGGCGTTCAGGGACTTGGTGTTGCTGTCCACCTTTCCCTCCAGGTCGTTAACGCAGCTCGCCAGGTCTTCGACGCACTCGCCTAAGCCCGTGACGTCCTCCTTCACGCCGGCCAACTGCTCCTCAAATTTCGCGGTTAGGGCTTCGTTTGCAGCCTTCATTTCGGTTCCCATGCTATCGTTCGCCGCTTTCATTTTCGTGGTCAATTCTGCCATCTTAACGGCCAAGTTGCTACTAGCTGTTTCCATCTTTGCGGCCATATTGTTATTTGCCACGGTCTTCGCAGCAAGGGTGTCATTCGCCGTCGTCATTTATTTGAACTCCGCGGCCAGGTTGTTATTTGCCGTTACTGTCTTCGTTGTTAATTCAGCCTTCATTTCTTCCATCTTGGCAGTGAGGTTGTCGTTTACTGTTCTGATGTCTTTCAGCTCTTCTGGAATTTTTGTCATTGCAGCGTCCATTGTCGTATGTTTAACTTCCTGAGATCAATTGTGACTTTGTGGGTTCGTAAGATTAAAAGTCCAAGTTGCAGAAATTCAAAACGTTCTTTATTTCCGTAGAAATACACTTTGTACACCTCGGATAACAGCAGAATTGCGTAACGCACACGTACGCAGTCCGTCTGCCGCAGATCCACACACAACTCACTGACTCGGCTCGTTGCCGAACGGAACTGGCTAGTCCGGCCCATTCTTTTATACAATCATTCGCTGTATCACGAAGGTTGGTGAAACTTCCTGGAGCTTGACGCCCTTTCCAGGCTGCAGGCGAAGGGGAAACAACAGTCCAGTAGCTTCCCTGGTTCCTTCACTGTCTCTTTCACTCCCCGCTTCCCCCTCTCACGGTGCTCGTCTACGATGCCTCGCGACACTGCTCTCTCCCCAAGTCTGGTCGCACCATCGTAGCGGGCCACACGATCCAGGTGCACCACCAACATCTTTTCTCGGGGCACCTTCTGGATGCAGTAGACCACGTCGTTAATCCTCTACCACACGGTACGGTCCTTGCAATGGTTGTTGAAGTTTCGGGCAGCGTCCTTTGGTTCGGGTAGGGCGATACAACCAGACCAGTTCACCTTGCTGAAACCTTGGCTGTTGGCTTGCCTGTCGTATCGGGTCTTTATGCGGTCGCTCGCCATCTGGATGTTCTGACAAGCCATCTGATGCATGTCGTGGAGATGGTCCACGAGGTTCTTCTCATACTGGGTTGCTGGCTGTTTTGCGTCCGGGGGGATCCCAAAAGCCACGTCACAAGGGAGGCATAACTCTCGGCCGAAAATTAAGCTGGCTGGCGTCATCCCAGTAGTGACGTGTGTTGACGAGTAAGAACAATGGCACCTTGATATCCCAGTCTCGCTGATGGCTGGCCACGACCTTCCTCAGGTGTTCTTCTAAGGTCTTGATATACCTCTCCATAATGCCATCCGACTGCGGATGTAGAGGTATTGTGCGGGTCTTGTTCACCCTTGTTCCAGTACCTCCTTTATCAGGTCAGACTCAAAATTGGTGCCCTGGTCGCTGTGGAGCTCTAACGGCACCCCAAAACGGTAGAACAGTTGCTCCACGAGGCAGTCTGTAATTGTCTTCACCTTCTGGTTCGGGATGGCATACACCTACGGCCACTTGGTGAAGTAGTCCACGGTCACCAACAGGTACTTGTTTTCCCTATCGGACACTGGGAATGGTCCAGCTATGTCGACAGCGATGCGTTCGAACGGCGCCCCGACGTTGTACTGCTGCATACGACCCCGGCTCCTAATTTGGGGGCCACGACTTGCCGCGCACACGTGAAATTGACGGCACCATCTCTCAGCGTCTGCTCGGAGCCTCAGCCAGTATTAGCGCTGTCGGAGATTTTCGATCGTTTGGTTTGCTCTCAGATGTCCTCCTGAAGTACCGGCGTGCACTTCCTCTAAAACCTCCGGGACCTTACTAAGGGGAAGTACCAACTATTCTATTTGCACCTTCCCATCAGGTAATTCCCATGCCCATGAGGCGCTCCTTGGTGCAATGTCCACCCAGGTTCGTATTGTCCCGGCCTCTACTTCCCTCAAGATTGGTCCCAAGTCGGCATCCGCCAGCTGCTCCCTCCTCAGGACTGCGCTATCCCAGCCGTCCGCAGGTACTGCTGTGACCACTATCACAGCTGCGGCACGCTCCTTCTATTCCACTCTTGTGCACTGGCCGTACAGTTCCAGGCAGGGTCTTCGGGACATGGCGTCTGCGTTACCGTGGCTCTTCCCACTATGATGTTCAGAGGTGAAGTCGTATTCCTGCAGCCTCTGGACCCAGCGTGATATCTGGCCTTCCAGGTTTCTAAAGCTGAGTAAACAGCTTATGGCGGAAAAGTCAGTCCTCAGGTGGAATGGCTGACCATACACGTATTTGTGGAAGTGCTCCAAGGTCTTTACTACCGCCAGTAGTTCTCACCGGGTAACGCAGTAGTTCTCTGCCTTGGACAGCGTCTTGCTCTAGTAAGCTATCATCCGCTCATGGTCGTCCTGGACTAAGTGACCCAAGTAGTTAACTTCCTTGTGGAAGAGCTGACACATCACGTTCAGCTTCAAGGTTGGTCGCCTGCAGTCTCTGTAACCTCTTGCTCAGGTTGTCGAGATGGTCCTCGAAAGCCTTGCCGACGATTTTTTTTGTTGTAATTTACGTCCTCCAACGTTAATTCATATCGGACGATAAATGAAATTGGTGAAATGATGCTCAAATGAATCCGGGGTCAATGGAGCTTAGAGATACCTGACATTCGTCTTTAAGGATCAGGGAAAACCCCGGAAAAACCTTATCCAGGTAACTCACCCTGACCGAGATTCGACTCGGGTCCTCTTGAACGTGAGACACACACGCTACCATCTACGCTACCGAGGCGAGTTGCCGACAATGATGATGTGCAGGTATAGCTGGCAGGCGCCATAAGTTAGTCCTCTCATCACTGACTATGAGGCGTTGGAAGGTAGCTGGTGCGTTGCAGAGGACAAAGGACATAGCTGTGAACTGCCAAAGTCCTTAGCCTGTCGAAAATGCGGTCTTCTCCTTGTCTCTCGGGTCCAGGGCTACCTGCCTGTAACCGGACTTCAGATCCAAGGTCTAGAAGTACTGCGCACCAACAAGGTGTCCAGGGTGTCGTCATTCCGGGGTAAGGGGAAACAATACTTCCTGGTGACAGCGTTCGCTACCTGTAGTCCACGCAGAAGCCTAGCTCGCCGTTCTTCTTCGTCACCAAGACTACAGGGGAACACCACCCCTGGATCTCATGTTCTCCAGCATGTTCGTACCGCCGTTTGTTTCGCCAGCGGAACGCGTCTAGGTGTTTGTCGAATAGACCGAGCATCTCCGGTGTCAATGCGATGGAGTACTCAGTCCATGCGGCCGTAGTCGCTGCTGCCTTGGATGAAGGCGCGCTGGTATCGTCTCAGTAGTTGTCGAACCTTCTCGAGTTGTCTCAGGTAGTCGGCCGCCCTCTCCAATAAGCCCCAGGTATTGCGTAGGCACCTGCTCCATCCCGGCCTGGATGACGTGCTCGGTGTCTGTCAGGTTGACCTGTCTCACCGGCACCTCATTTCGGCTCGGCAACAATGTGCTGGCTACACAGAGTCCGTGCACAGGCGTCTTCTGGTCCAACATCATGTTCTTCGTCCGCTGGACTTCCAGTCGCGCCGTCACCATCACCTCGCTCTTCGCGGGGACAACCACGTCTTCCCTCAGGATGGCCCTGCAGATTCCAAAACGATCTTCGGGTTGCCGGAGTATCACCTATTCTCCGTTAAGCCGCAGGACCTTCCTGCCGACGTCGACCGTTGCCTCGTGTCTCCTGAGGGCATCCAGCCCCAGTATCACCTCCTCAGACACCTTCTTGACGAAAACCCACAGACGTACGGCACTCCGCCTCAAGGTCAACTGCTGCAGGGCCTCGCTCTCCACGGGAAATGTGTCGCCCAATGCCGTCACTAGCTGGTATGGTCGGCTCGGTTTTCTCGACGGCAAACTCCTGGCTACGTCAGGTCTGATGGTCACGGCTGCCCCGGTGTCCACCAGCATGCGGCACGGCTTCCCTCTCACCCAACCGTCCGCGATCAGGCTGTCGACGGCGCGCAGTGTCACTCGAGAGGATGGTGGTCATGTCGTCGAAGTGCCCCTCGCCAACACGGCCTTTACTCGTTTTTCGGCTGTTCTCCTTGGTGTGGGCAGTCTCTCTCCAGGTGTCCCGGCTGGCCACACCCCCAACACACGCCAATAGGTCTTCGCCGGCGTCCCTCGGCTGGCCTTCAACTCCTGGTTCTTGACGTCGGGGTAGCCGTCACCTTGGCCGCCTCCATCCTCAATGCTGCTGTTAGCGCCTCATGAATGGCCTTGTAATCGCCGAACATTAGGCGCTGACGAATCTCGGTGTCTTGTACCCCGTCAACGAAGGTGTAGGCAGCTTCCCGGGATACGAACTCTGGTGGGAGGACGACTAAGGCTGTGCTGGCCACCTGCTCGATTGCCAGGGCGAACTCTTGCAGCGTCTCCCCTGGCTGCTGCGACCTTGAATTCAGATGGCTGCGGCTAAGCGGTGGTTTCCGAAGCGGTTTTCCAGGGCTTCCCAAATGTCCTTGGGCGCCGCCGCTGTCTGGACCGCGTTCAGTACCTCTGCGGCACATCCCTGGAAGCTGGCTATTAGCTGTGCTGCCTCTTCCTCTGGTGACCATTTGTTGTGTTTGGCCACTATGTCGAATTGATGGCGGAAGATTTCAAACGTTGACGTCGTACTTTGGCGGTTTGGCGCGCGCAGATGTTGTGTCACGTCGCAGCACGTCGGCCTTTAAATCCTTCAACCTCCTACCGACGACATCCTCCACCATGGCGTTCAGGGACTTGGTGTTGCTGTCCACCTTTCCCTCCAGGTCGTTAACGCAGCTCGCCAGGTCTTCGACGCGCTCGCCTAACTCCGTGACGTCCTCCTTCACGCAGGCCAACTGCTCCTAAAATTTCGCGGTTAGGGCTTCGTTCGCAGCCTTCATTTCGGTTCCCATGCTATCGCTCGCCGCTTTCATTTCCGTGGTCAATTCGACCATCTTAGCGGCCAAGTTGCTACTAGCCGTTTCCATCTTTGCGGCCATATTGTTATTTGCCACCTCGGTCTTCGCAACAAGAGTGTCATTCGCCGTCGTCATTTCTTTGAACTCCGCGGCCAGGTTGTTATTTGCCGTTACTGTGTTCGTTGTTAATTCGGCCTTTATTTCTTCCATCTTGGCAGTGAGGTTGTCATTTACTGTTCTGATGTCTTTCAGCTCTTCTAGAATTTTTGCCATTGCAGCGTCCATTGTCATATGTTTAACTTCCTGAGACCAATTGTGACTTTGTGGGTTCGTAAGATTAAAAGTCCAAGTTGCAGAAATTCAAAACGTTCTTTATTTCCGTAGAAATACACTTTGTATACCTCTGATAACAGCAGAATTACGTAACACACACGTACGCAGTCCATCTGCCGCAGGTCCACACATAACTCACTGATTGGACTCCTTGCCGAACTGAACTGTCTAGTCCGGTCCATCCTTTTATACAGTCATTCCCTGTATCACGTAGGTTGGCAAAACTTCCCGGAGCTTCACCCCCTTTCGAGGTGGCAGGCGAAGGGGAAAGAACAGTCCAGTAACTGCCCTGGTTCCTTCTCTCCCCACACCGTCTGTCCTCCACAAGTGAATAACGCTGTGCACACCGCTGGGCAGTGTGTGGTTGTGGCTCAGCCGTTGTCTGTCTCTTTCATTCCCCGCTTTTCCCTCTCTCGGTGCTCGTCCACAATGCCTCGCGACAATACTTATTGTTGGATTTCTCCTGTATATTCCAATTCTCGGATACTTTGTCTCCCCTCTTTTATCCCTAAAAGGTTTTCAAAGTATCTGCACCATGTTTCTGAACTCATGTTGCTTTGCCTAGTTCTAACCCTATAGGTTCGTTTCATTAAGGACCAAATTGCCTTTGTATCATTCATTTTTATTGCCTCCCTCATTTTCTTACATATTATCGTCCCATTCCTTCTTTTTAGCTTCCCTGAGGTGCCTGTACCCCTATCTTTCAGTTATTAACATTTTCTTTTTATCCTATGTCCCCCGTTTGTATTGTGACTTTGTGGGTTCGCGAAATGAAAAGTCCAATTGCACCACTCAAAAATGTTCTTTATTTCAACCGAATTACAATCGGAACACTTGCCGATTACAGAGAATTACGTAATGCACACAATCACAATTCACCAGTTCATCTGTCACAGGTCCACTGCACGCAGTTACGTACACTCCTCTGATGCACGTACACAGTCCGTTCCCTCACTGGGCGCTCGTCACCGCTGCTCGACAAGAACTGAACTCTCTCCAGCCCGGCGCGTTGCTTATATAGGACCAACTGGCCAATCTAGAAGGTTCCGGATTAGATGAAATATCCTGTATGTTTGAGAACTCAGGGGGAGGTGAAAGAGACGGCACAGTGATGTTTTTCCAGCCACCCCTCGTTACCGCTATAAGACAAATGGGTGGGCGTGGTCGAACGCCTACCGTCCGGCCCCACCGCCGGTCGTCTCCACAGGAAGTCCCGACTTTCGGGTGACAGTATCCATTTCCTTAACTCCCTTATAATTCTCTGCTTTGCTTTACTACACTCTTCATCATGCCAGCCTCTTCTAATATTTGGTTTATGTCTCATTCTCATTCTTGCCCCTGCCTGTTTCACTAACTCCTCTAATTTTATTACAGTTTCCTCAATTTTATTTTCTCTCTGCATTTCCTCTATGCCAACTACCCTTAACATATTTGACTGGTTTCCCAACTCCTCCATAAATGTTCCTGCTTCCTCATCCCTCCATTTATATCTATGAATTTTTATTCCCTTCTGCTCAGAGCATAATTCCTTTTCATTATCTACACCTCTGAATACTGCCCTTAAAGGACCTCAAAATCTATACAGTATTCGTCTAAATCTTACACTTTGACCATTTCTATTCATAAAAGTAAACACTCCTAGATGGTGATTTCCTTTCACCCCATTGCACATCATCAAATTATTCTCCTCACAAAATTCTATTAGTTTCTTACCTTCATTGTTAATACATTTATCTTTGCTTCTTCTTTTCTCCCCCTCTTTTCTTAACCCATTTAATTACCCTTCAAAATCTGTTAACTGCAATTGATTTTCCCCCACTCTTGCATTGAAGTCACCCATTATAACAAATCCTTTATGTATGCCTCTGTTTAATATTTCTTCCATGTTTTTTCTCATCATAACAAATAATTGTGGATCATAGAATTCTGAGGTATTTGGCGGGTTAGACACTATTGCCACATATATACTTTCTCTCTCCCGTACTCCACTTAGCACATATCACAAAACTGATTTTTCACCTAATTCATTAAATTAGAAGTTTCCATATATAGATCTCCAGGGAAACATCGAGCAGCTAAAAAAACTTAGACGATTTTCAATAGGGTGTCTTTTTAGAACAATTTATGATTTACATGACAAGGGTCAATATCCAACTGCCAAAAGGCTGACCAATTTAAGGAGGGAGAAAATAGAATATACGGATTCTGTTTTATGCATAATATTTTGAAATCTCTTGGGTTCAAATACAGGAGAACCAATGATGGTCAAAAATTTCTGCTTGAAAGAAGCTATATTGTTGCTGCAAGACTAAAATTTCTGTGCACAGTGCACAACATTAGACGTATAGGTGATTATGGTGAAAAAATGCTTTACAAATACATATTCATATCTTCCGTATTTATTAAGTATTTTAATGAAACAAAAATTGGTTTAAAGTCCATTACAGGCAGTACACAAATTTGGCATCATTAAAATAGAAACTACATTCACACATCATTGAAATGTCACTATTTTGTTTCACTGTAGCAAACTCCTTCTTTCGTAGAAAGCATCTACTTCTAGTCATTTTTCTTTTGTGTGCATATGAATGATAGCTACGTAAACAGATTGTTTTCCAGTTCAAGGTTTTAAGGTTCAGATCATGCTACCATGCAATAATCATGATATATATTGTCACACACATACTGAAATATTAAGCGAACTTCTCTGTCAGAATCTGTATGTATGACTCAGATCACCTGCTAAGTGGATTCGGTGAGACAAAGACAGATATACCTTCCATCTCTGTCCCCCCTAGCTGTGGAACTGTCAATGCCAAGACAGTACAATAGCCACATTGGCTCAACCCATGTTTATTCTTATTTTGTAGCTACTCTAGTTAAAATTTATGAAGAGTTAGTTAACTTCTTTTTGCACACTACATCACCTTCACCTCATTATAGCTTAGTACAAGTGCTCTTATCTATCCTAATCCACTGCTCTGACCTACCTTAGGTAGACTTAAGTGACAAATACTAAGATTACACAGCAGGAGTGCAATCTCTGGAACAGTCAGAAGTACTACACAACAAAATTATTTTGCAGAACATTTAGTGGTACATTATGTAAAATACATTGGTTTTATAAAAGAATAGGAATATGAAAAATAATTTAATCTTTTATATTGTCCATAACCAAAGGGTGCATGATACCCAAAGAATCTGCAGCCATAATTACAACATGACAAATTCTGACAAAAATTAATTCCTTTACAGATTATCTAACTCTCAGAGAAAAAGGAAAGCTATTACTACCATGTTTCATTGGGTATATAATGTAGAGTTAGCCCATAAGTTATGTTATCCCTATACATTTTCCTTCAAAAACCCTCTTTAAAGTTGAATAGTTTTCCATTTCTTTCTGCTCAATAATCATAATTATGTAACCTTTTGTATCAGTGACAGCAGCATTAACTGTGTCTACAGGCTGTTAGATTTTAACAAGTGATGCCTTAATCCTAGCTTTCTTCCCCCTAATTTCCCCCATGTTAAATTGAACCATGGTCACATACTGTCTTCTTCACAACTCTGGTAAATATTTATTAGGCTGAAAGCTCCCTACTTAGCGAAAAAATAGTTCAAGGACACAATGTACCCTCAACTGAAGTTCATTTTAATGACACTGTCCCCTCTATTGATACATGTGCTAGTTTCCTGACTAATTTTATAGACATTCACTATATAATGCACCTTGCTACCTACCTTTGAAACCTCTTAATGATAATACACTTGTCCAAATCAGCCAAGAAAAGAAAGGAAATGATGCATCTATCAACTAGAGAAATGAAGATTTAAGATTTAGAGGTAAGCTTGGATTCCTAAAAGGAATAAAAAAAGGCATGTAAAACTAAATGCTACTTACATATTTTACTAAAATCTCACTCTCTACATTAAAAACTATTACAATATATTTAAAAAAAATTCAAGTTAGAGTTATAGGCGAAGCCAAATAGCAAGCAATAAATTGAATGCTAGGCTGCAAAACAATTAGAGGATATTGTAAATTAATCTATGTATGCTATGTGTTTCGGTATCACATTAGATGCAATCACTTTCTTTTACTCCCAGAGAAGGTAAACAGGTACTTGCATCATCTTTGCACATACACCACATGACAGAGGGCACTGTCTGTACTGTTGCTGTCAAAGGATCAAGCAGCGGTAGTTTGTTGTTGTGGTCAGAGCCATTCCATTCCCGTTGTCAGTTAGTGAATGACATGACTTAGGGACAGCAATGCCTCCATGTGATTTAACTGAATCAATGGCTTGGAGGGCCATAGGACGGAGAGAAGCTGGAAAGACACAACAAGAGGTGGCTCGAGCCATTGGCGCGTCTCAAAGTGTGATCTCAAGGCTTTGGAATCGTTTTCAAACAGGTACTGTTCACAGAAGGATAGGACAAGATCGCCCAAAGGCAACTACAGCAAGGGATGACCTTTACCTCTTATTAACAGCTTGCTGGAATAGATGGCAGAATGCAACTTAACTGAGAAGTGCCCCTCTAACAGCAACAGGACGCTGAGTATCAACCCAAACCCTCTCTAACCAACTTCATGCATGTGGCCTCTATGTCCATAGACCCATGGTGTGTACCAGGCTAACTCTGCAACACTGAGGAGATTGCAAAAAACTGGGCATTGTGGGTGGAGGCATGCTGAATGCAGCTCAGTTCTCTTTTCTTATGAGTTATGATTAAACGTGGAATCCGATAGTCAATGTGTTCTCATCTGGAGGGAACGAGGGATATGAAACAACCATGCTTCTGTACAAGAAAGATTTCCATATGGCGGTGGTGGGTTGATGGTGTGAGCAGGACTCAGCCTGGATAGACATATGGACCTCTACATCATTCCAGATGGTACGTTGACTGCTGTAAGGTATAGCAACGAGATTCTTCGACTTTTTGTCATGCTGTATGCTGGTGCCATAGGTGCTTCCTTATGTTTATGGACGATAATGAACATCCCCACACAGCTGGGTTGGTGAATGACATGCTGGAAGAGGAGGGCCAGCTTCCTTGCCAGACCTAAATCTGACTGAGCATGTGTGAGATACATTAGGCAGGCACATTGCAGACAGACCGCACCTCCCACAACTGTTCCATAGCTACAGATTGCTCTGCTGATTTTTTAAAGTAAAATTAAGAAGGTGCTACCATGGGATAGAAAAAGTACCAGCTAAGATTATACACCCCTGCTAAGATTATTAAACATTGAAAGGGATGCCAATAAAATATCCTCTTGTAATTAATATATAATCAAGTATGTAATAACCATGTATTAAGCATTAAAACATTGGTATTTATGTTCTTGTTACAGTGCATTTCTCACAATATCTTCACCCTTCTTGATGTCCTATGGAGCCTGGAGCCATTGAGAATAACGTTACTACTTTCTCATGCTAGCGGAAAGGGTACCACAAAGCAGAACATCACTTACAATATTATTAAAGTATTATACATAATGTGAGTTATTGAAGACTAATTCTTTTATTACATAAGCCTTAATATTTTGAATGTAGATCTGAAATTGTATGACAAAAAGAAGTTCTAATTGAAAGCTGTGGTGTTAATTATGTAATGTCTGCATGTTAAATATGCAGACTTATCAAATGCAATAGTACAGAAGTTGTAATGCAGTGTATGAAATGTATCTAAGTAATACCATTGATGTAACCTAACACAAATGGTTAGGATTGTTAGGTGCATGTAAAAGCTGTGCTGTGCAACAAAAATATCCTCTGCGATACCATGATTATGTTCTTCAGAGATATGTAAGAAGTATTTGAAGTCTGTTTCTTTCATGTACCCTATATCATTTTGTAACAGTATTTATTGTGACTTTTCTGAATCAGTGTAACAAATTAAATATACTCTGTAATTAGAAGTGGACTTAAAAACTGTAAAAGCATTTTAGCACTCAGGTTGCTTTGCATTACAAGAATAGTTTTAATTTAAGTTTATTCCTTATCAGGTGTATTGACTAAAGCCTGGCTGCTTAATTAAGTTTATCTGAAATCTGCTCTAATAGCATATTGCTCTTATGCGTTTGTGGTGATTAGATTTAATAATACTAGACAGCAGATCATGAACTCTATTAATTATTGATGTTCAAAGCATTGACTGTTTTAGCTTAGCAATACTGCATTCTTTTTAAGGCAAGTTCACAAACCAGCATACGTTCATATTTAACTAATATTTGGACTTTTTGAACAATGAGGTTAATCTCATTACTGTTGCTTAGTTAATATGTTCATACCTTTTTCATATGTTAATTTCAGAGTTTGCATTCTAATTTTAACACATATAACTTTGTTGTCATTTCATATCAGTTCAACAGACTACTCTGATGTATTTTATCAATATGCATGTTTTTAAATATATTTTCAGTTTGCATGACTGTTACCTGCTCATAAAAACAATGTTACATTAATAATTTATGAAATACATAAAATATTCCAGAAAATAATCTGGAAAATAATCAGTCTACATTTTCATTGTTTCAGATACTTACCTTTTTATATTTCTCAGATAAAGACAAATCAATAGAAAAACTCAATTTATCCAAATTACCAATGTAAATCAAGAGCATTCCAGAATTAATGGAACTAAAAAGTGTAAATCAATTGACTTAAAAGTTCTCTAATGTTCTCCCATTCTAGATTTATTCAGGAATGGTTCAAGTATTTAAACCTTTAGAAATGTAATTTAAACTGAATGCATGACTTCTTTTTTAATTTGGTTTGTCATATTTTTTTCATATTTGTGCCTTAGAGAACCTTGGAGGTATTTTTAATTATTCTGTTCTCAAACTTTATAGGTGCTCATTACATAACTATGAGATACACTAGGATGCAGCCAATGAGTAATATGTGACATTCATAAATGTGAATCACATTCTTAGGTAAATTTCAAATGAGATTGATTAATTAGAGCCAACTGAAAAATTCAATGCCATGGCCGGGATTTGAACCACGGATCTACTGGTTTCCGTCCAGTCGCTCTGACCCTTGAGCTATCATGGTCAACGTGCCTTCCTGACATTAAATTCTCCAATTGACTCATTATATTTCCCGGTGGACCACTTAAGGTTCTCATATTTGAGACAACTACTTGTGGCGACTTACTATTGTAAGTACTTAATTACCAGGATTTTTATCGTAGATTACTTTTTAATGTAAATTTATATTGAGGAATTAATCCTTAAAGAATTAATCCTTTTAAATACATTACTCCGGTATATGGGTGATTTTTGATTAATTAGAGCCAACTGAAAAATTCAATGCCATGGCCGGGATTTGAACCACGGATCTACTGGTTTCTGTCCAGTCGCTCTGACCCTTGAGCTATCATGGTCAACGTGCCTTCCTGACATTAAATTCTCCAATTGACTCATTATATTTCCCGGTGGACCACTTAAGGTTCTCATATTTGAGACAACTACTTGTGGCGACTTACTATTGTAAGTACTTAATTACCAGGATTTTTATCGTAGATTACTTTTTAATGTAAATTTATATTGAGGAATTAATCCTTAAAGAATTAATCCTTTTAAATACATTACTCCGGTATATGGGTGATTTTTGATTAATTAGAGCCAACTGAAAAATTCAATGCCATGGCCGGGATTTGAACCACGGATCTACTGGTTTCCGTCCAGTCGCTCTGACCCTTGAGCTATCATGGTCAACGTGCCTTCCTGACATTAAATTCTCCAATTGACTCATTATATTTCCCGGTGGACCACTTAAGGTTCTCATATTTGAGACAACTACTTGTGGCGACTTACTATTGTAAGTACTTAATTACCAGGATTTTTATCGTAGATTACTTTTTAATGTAAATTTATATTGAGGAATTAATCCTTAAAGAATTAATCCTTTTAAATACATTACTCCGGTATATGGGTGATTTTTGATTAATTAGAGCCAACTGAAAAATTCAATGCCATGGCCGGGATTTGAACCACGGATCTACTGGTTTCCGTCCAGTCGCTCTGACCCTTGAGCTATCATGGTCAACGTGCCTTCCTGACATTAAATTAATTAATCAAAAATCACCCATATACCGGAGTAATGTATTTAAAAGGATTAATTCTTTAAGGATTAATTCCTCAATATAAATTTACATTAAAAAGTAATCTACGATAAAAATCCTGGTAATTAAGTACTTACAATAGTAAGTCGCCACAAGTAGTTGTCTCAAATATGAGAACCTTAAGTGGTCCACCGGGAAATATAATGAGTCAATTGGAGAATTTAATGTCAGGAAGGCACGTTGACCATGATAGCTCAAGGGTCAGAGCGACTGGACGGAAACCAGTAGATCCGTGGTTCAAATCCCGGCCATGGCATTGAATTTTTCAGTTGGCTCTAATTAATCAAAAATCACCCATATACCGGAGTAATGTATTTAAAAGGATTAATTCTTTAAGGATTAATTCCTCAATATAAATTTACATTAAAAAGTAATCTACGATAAAAATCCTGGTAATTAAGTACTTACAATAGTAAGTCGCCACAAGTAGTTGTCTCAAATATGAGAACCTTAAGTGGTCCACCGGGAAATATAATGAGTCAATTGGAGAATTTAATGTCAGGAAGGCACGTTGACCATGATAGCTCAAGGGTCAGAGCGACTGGACGGAAACCAGTAGATCCGTGGTTCAAATCCCGGCCATGGCATTGAATTTTTCAGTTGGCTCTAATTAATCAAAAATCACCCATATACCGGAGTAATGTATTTAAAAGGATTAATTCCTCAATATAAATTTACATTAAAAAGTAATCTACGATAAAAATCCTGGTAATTAAGTACTTACAATAGTAAGTCGCCACAAGTAGTTGTCTCAAATATGAGAACCTTAAGTGGTCCACCGGGAAATATAATGAGTCAATTGGAGAATTTAATGTCAGGAAGGCACGTTGACCATGATAGCTCAAGGGTCAGAGCGACTGGACGGAAACCAGTAGATCCGTGGTTCAAATCCCGGCCATGGCATTGAATTTTTCAGTTGGCTCTAATTAATCAAAAATCACCCATATACCGGAGTAATGTATTTAAAAGGATTAATTCTTTAAGGATTAATTCCTCAATATAAATTTACATTAAAAAGTAATCTACGATAAAAATCCTGGTAATTAAGTACTTACAATAGTAAGTCGCCACAAGTAGTTGTCTCAAATATGAGAACCTTAAGTGGTCCACCGGGAAATATAATGAGTCAATTGGAGAATTTAATGTCAGGAAGGCACGTTGACCATGATAGCTCAAGGGTCAGAGCGACTGGACGGAAACCAGTAGATCCGTGGTTCAAATCCCGGCCATGGCATTGAATTTTTCAGTTGGCTCTAATTAATCAAAAATCACCCATATACCGGAGTAATGTATTTAAAAGGATTAATTCTTTAAGGATTAATTCCTCAATATAAATTTACATTAAAAAGTAATCTACGATAAAAATCCTGGTAATTAAGTACTTACAATAGTAAGTCGCCACAAGTAGTTGTCTCAAATATGAGAACCTTAAGTGGTCCACCGGGAAATATAATGAGTCAATTGGAGAATTTAATGTCAGGAAGGCACGTTGACCATGATAGCTCAAGGGTCAGAGCGACTGGACGGAAACCAGTAGATCCGTGGTTCAAATCCCGGCCATGGCATTGAATTTTTCAGTTGGCTCTAATTAATCAAAAATCACCCATATACCGGAGTAATGTATTTAAAAGGATTAATTCTTTAAGGATTAATTCCTCAATATAAATTTACATTAAAAAGTAATCTACGATAAAAATCCTGGTAATTAAGTACTTACAATAGTAAGTCGCCACAAGTAGTTGTCTCAAATATGAGAACCTTAAGTGGTCCACCGGGAAATATAATGAGTCAATTGGAGAATTTAATGTCAGGAAGGCACGTTGACCATGATAGCTCAAGGGTCAGAGCGACTGGACGGAAACCAGTAGATCCGTGGTTCAAATCCCGGCCATGGCATTGAATTTTTCAGTTGGCTTTAATTAATCAAAAATCACCCATATACCGGAGTAATGTATTTAAAAGGATTAATTCTTTAAGGATTAATTCCTCAATATAAATTTACATTAAAAAGTAATCTACGATAAAAATCCTGGTAATTAAGTACTTACAATAGTAAGTCGCCACAAGTAGTTGTCTCAAATATGAGAACCTTAAGTGGTCCACCGGGAAATATAATGAGTCAATTGGAGAATTTAATGTCAGGAAGGCACGTTGACCATGATAGCTCAAGGGTCAGAGCGACTGGACGGAAACCAGTAGATCCGTGGTTCAAATCCCGGCCATGGCATTGAATTTTTCAGTTGGCTCTAATTAATCAAAAATCACCCATATACCGGAGTAATGTATTTAAAAGGATTAATTCTTTAAGGATTAATTCCTCAATATAAATTTACATTAAAAAGTAATCTACGATAAAAATCCTGGTAATTAAGTACTTACAATAGTAAGTCGCCACAAGTAGTTGTCTCAAATATGAGAACCTTAAGTGGTCCACCGGGAAATATAATGAGTCAATTGGAGAATTTAATGTCAGGAAGGCACGTTGACCATGATAGCTCAAGGGTCAGAGCGACTGGACGGAAACCAGTAGATCCGTGGTTCAAATCCCGGCCATGGCATTGAATTTTTCAGTTGGCTCTAATTAATCAAAAATCACCCATATACCGGAGTAATGTATTTAAAAGGATTAATTCTTTAAGGATTAATTCCTCAATATAAATTTACATTAAAAAATTCAAATGAGATTATTTAAAAACTACCTTTTTTTAACATCCGTACTTTTTTCTAAGAAATTATGAAAGCTACAAGCTTTCAATGTTTATATAGTATAGTATGCACAATTTATGAATATAAAATCTTATTTTTATGTGGAATATACTTTAAAATACTAAATGTTTTGTATCAAAATTGTAAGCAACAATGTAAATTCAGTTTTATTATGCAGAAACTATATAAATATAATAATTTAAGCATTATTAATGATTCATTTCTTTTAATTTTAGTCATTAAATATCATTTCTTAAACTGTATAAAAATTTCAACACTCTACTTCAGTTTCTGAAGAAATAAAGAAGGGGAGAGAGAGAGAGAAGAAGAAGAACAAAAATGAAAAGGCCAAAAATGGCAATGTTTTTATCATTTTCTGGTTATATTTTTTTAAGCAGTAAATATTTTTTCCAGGCTAATGACCATACACAGAACACATTTTGCAGTAATACATGTATAGGTACTTTTATTACAGTCATTTTTATACTGGCCCATCAGTTATTACTCAAAAATATACATGTGCTCTGAATTTATTGCATGTCCAGATTTGAAACACACTTCCCATTCCCTTTAAATAAATTAAGTTACAAATCCAAAGGCAGAGATACAGCAATTTAATTTTATATATATAGCAAGGCAAGAGGAAACTGATGTTCTCTTAGCCTTAATATTTCAGTTAGCACAAAGGATGCCAGAAAGCTGTGTGAAAGTATGCATAAAGCATTTTATATAATATATGAAGTATGTGGTATGTCGTGGACAAGCCTTTACTGGATAAAGCAACATATTTTACCCCTTCAAACAAAAATTCTCTTCCAAAAATTTCTTTATTTAAAATTAAATGTGCAAGAATAGTGTTCTGTCATCTGCAAAGCATTGTGAGTGGAGAGAAGCACTAAGTATTTAAATCAGACTAATTTTCTTTGTGAAGGACTTGGTGTCTGTGCTTGTGAAACTGTACAGGAAGTATACCTTGATAGAGCTAAGAGGAAGGGACTAGCAAAATAGTTGTGTTAGTTCAATTGCTGTGGTAATATATTAGTTGATCTATAAATTTGTCATTCTTGTAATGTAAATGTTTTCAAAAACCCCATATTGGGGATTATAGACTGGATGTGTAAAAATATGTATGTGTATCTATCATAAAATATATTTTTATAGGAAAGATATTTGAAAGAAAACAATGCATAATGTCTTTATTTACAACCACTTTCCATGTCCTTTCCTATACTTCATTTCTTTTAATGCTGAGAACACTTCCTTAGTACATATGACCTTATGTTCCAGTTAATTGGAAGAAACAAAATCGTGCCTTATTTTTACACAAAATTGGTGTATGTCCTAATTTTTAAGGGGAAAATCAAAAAGGTTTCATAATTTTACTTAGGATTATTAAGATGGATTGTATTAATCACGTTTTGGATAATCCTGTTTTGTCATACAGGGTTGGGTTATCTACATTATAGTAAAATATTAATAAACAATGTATGATTAACCTAATAAATATTAAATGCATAATACTTGAACAATAATTTTAGTTGAAAAACTATCAGTATGAGTAGTAGGTTTTTTACACATAGTTGGTAAACACCAACTACCAATAATTCGTTCCCAGGTGACCGCAAAGTGAGATTTGTGGTGGACAACACGACGCTGGGGCGGGTTTTCTCCGGGACCTCTGGTTTCCCCCGCCATCTCATTCCACCGGTGCTCCATCTTCATCTCATGTATCTTCAGTGTCACCGCCTGCGGTGCCGTATGTAGTAAAAGCGGGCGTTAAACACTACACATTTCATTTACCAATAATTTTTCAATTAATTTGGACATCACTGTTGCTAAATTTCTCCAAACATGCATTAACAATTTTAGTCTTTGTGCAGTTCATATTTTACATCCAAGAACCCAGAGTTTATTGAAGTACTATAAGGATTAACAGCCTATATAATAAGTACATAAAGTTATAAACTTTCATATAAGAAATGTGATCATTGATGCACTATTGTTGCCAATCGCATTGTTGGTTGGTACCAGCATGACATGTGGGCGACTGCTGGATGCTTGCAGAGAGAGAGAGAAACAGAGAGAGAAAGAGACAGATATAGTCTGGAATTTCCCGCTGCCATCGTGATTGTTATTGAACGATTCACTGAATTCTAGAACAATGGCTGGACGTAAAAAAGCCGACGAAGTGTGAGTTACCTATCAGTTGCGAGTTGCAGTTGTTAATTGAGTGTGCAGCTGTGTGGCAGACGACCTCAAGGACTGCATTTGTGTATGTTACGTCATTTCGCAGCTGTAAGGGGTGTACAAAGCGTCTTTTTACTGGAATAAAGAACGTCTTAAATTTCTGCAAACAAGACTTTTAATTTTACGAATCCACAAAGTCACATTTGGTGCCAGAGTGGAACACGACGATGGAAGCTCCATTGGCCAAAATCTTAGAAAATATGGAAGAAATGAAGACGGCGAATGACATCCTCGCTGCAAAGACGGAAGCGGCAAATAACCTGGCCGCGACGATAATTGCAATGAAGGCCGAATTAACCACGGAAATGAAAGTAGCGAACGAAGGCCTCGCAACCGAAATAAAGGCTGCGAACGAAGCCCTCGCCGCCATATTTGAAGAACAGTTGGCCGGCGTGAGGGATGACGTCACGGAGCTGGGCAAGCGGATGGGTCAAGTGGACGAGCGCGTCCAAGACCTAGCGAACCGCGTTAACGACCTGAAGGGAAAGGCCGACAGCAACACCAAGTCCCTGAAAGCCATGGTGGAAGATATCGTCGGCAGAAGGTTGAAGAATTTGAATGTCGACATGCCGGGACGCGACACAACATCTGCGCGCGTCAAACCACTTAAGTACGACGGCACGTCAACTTTCGAAGTCGTCCGCCGCCAATTCGACACAGTGGCCAAGCACAACGAGTGGTCGCCAGAGGAGGAGGCCGCACAGCTAATAGCCAGCCTCCATGTACGGGCTGCAGAGGTGCTGAACGCGGTCCAGACAGCGGCGGCACCCAAAGACATCTGGGAGGCTCTGGATAACCGGTTCAGAAACCACCGTTTGGCCGCAGCCTACCGCACAGGCTGCAGCAGCGCTGCAGAAGTTCGCCTTGACAATCGAACAGCTGGCCAGCAAAGCGTTGGTCGACCTCCCAACCGCATTCGTATCCCGAGAAGCCGCCTACATCTTCGTCGACGGGGTACGAGACGCCGAGATACGTCAGCGACTACAAGACCATCCACGAGGCGCTAACGGCCAAGGTGACGGCTACTCCGACTTCGAGAACAAGGAGTATCCACCACAATGGAGACTGAAGACCAGCCGAGGGACGCCGGTAAAGACCAAGTAGCGTGTGTTGAGGGTGTGGCCAGCCGGAACACCTGGAGAAGACTGCCGACACCAGGAAGAACAGCAGGAAGAACGAGTAAGGGCCGGCGTGGCGAGGGGCACGTCGGCGCCGCTGCCACCATTCCCTCGAGTGACACTGCGCGCCGTCAGCCGGCATATGGATGACAGCCTCATCGCAGACCGTTGGGTGAAAGGGGGGCCCTGCCACGTGCTGGTGGACACCGGGGCAGCCGTGACCGTCATCAAACCTAACGTAGCCAGGAGTATGCGGTCGAGAAAACCGAGCCGACCATACCAGCTAGTTATGACATCGGGCGACACCTTGCCTGTGGAGAGCGAGGCCCTGCTACAGACCTTGGGGCGGAGTGCCGTGCGTTTGTGGGTGTTCGTCGCTAAGGTCGCTGAGGCGGTGATACTGGGACTAGATGCCCTCATGAGCCACGAGGCGACAGTCGAAGTCGGCAGAAAGTTCCTGCGGCTCAATGGAGAAGAAGTGATGCTCCGGCACCCCGAAGAACGACTTGGAATCTGCAGGGTCATCCTGATGGAAGACGTGGTTGTTCCCGCGAGAAGCGAGGTGGTGGTGACAGCGCGACTGGAAGGCCAGCGGACGAAGAAGATGATGCTGGACCGGAAGACACTTGTGCACGGACTTTGTGTAGCCAGGTCATTGTTACCCTGCCGAGAGGAGGTGCCGGTGAGGCTGCGTAATCCAACAGACACCGATCACGACGTCCAGGCCGGGACGGAGTTGGGGACGTGCGAGCCCGTTGTCAGCGTAACGCCAATCGACCAGAACCAGGAGCAGGTGCCGACGTACCACCTTGGGCCCCGGCTGGAAGGCTTACTGGAGAGGGCGGCCGACCACCTGACTGCAGAGCAGCTAAAGAAGGTCCGAAAAATGCTGAGACGATATCAGCTTGTCTTCAGCCAAAGCAACAGCGACTACGGCTGCACGGACCGAGTGCTTCACCGCATCGAAACCGGAGACACCCGGCCTGTTCGACAACCACCCAGACGCGTTCCGCTGGCAAAACAAACAGCGATACGGGACATTCTGGATGACAAGATTCAGGGGAGTGATTGAAGAGTCGGACAGCCCTTGGTGTTCCCCTGTAGTCTTGGTGACAGTAGATAAAATAAGGGGATTCCAGCACAGACCCAAAAGGACAAGATGGCGGCCATGCGCAATCTGTACATTTAAAGTATTTATTGTCCTACTACTCGCAAAAGCCAATAAATACACACTGAGAAGACCCTACATACATTCCCAAGCCACTAAGTACACCAGAAAGCTGGTACGTTGTACAGACCAAAGGGCATAACTGCGCACTGCCAAAACCACTAAATGCATCCCGAAGCAGGAAAAATTAAACTAAGTAGGACAATAAATCCTAGCAACCTTCCAACGCTTCATGGAGTCAGCAACGAGAGGATTGACTTACGACGCCTGCCTGCTATACCTGGACGACGTGATCATCGTCGGCAAGACATTCGAGGACCATCTCGACAGCCTGAGCAAGGTGCTACAGAGATTGTATGCGACCAACTGAAGCTGATCGCGAAGAAGTGCCAGCTCTTCCGCAAGGAAGTCAACTACTTGGGTCACATAGTCTCACCAACCGAAGTAGCCACAGACCCGGAGAAGACACAGACCGTGAGAGATTGGCCTCGCCCAAAGGATAAGCGAGAATTGCGCAGTTTCCTGGGGCTGTTCCGCTATTACCGTCATTTCATAAAGGGCTTCTCCTACATCGTCAAGCCCCTCATCCGCCTGACAGAAGAACACCGGCCTTATATGTTGGCGGAGGACGCCGAAGGCGCCTTCCAGCAGCTGAATCACTCTGCAGTGTTCCTATTTTGGGATTCCCACAACCAGGCGGCGCCTTCGTTGTGAACAACAATGCCAGCGACCATTGTATTGGAGGCGTCCTGTCTCAAATCCAGGACGGCCAAGAGTGGGTGATGGCCTATTACAGCAAGACGCTGTCCAAAGCTGAGAACTTCTGCAATACCCAGCGAGAACTACTGGTGGTAGTGAAGACCTTGGTGCACTTCCACAGATACCTGCACGGTCAGCCATTCCACCTGAGGACTGACCACCGCCCTAACTTGGCTACTCAGCTCTAGATACCTGTAAGGCCAGACAGCCCGTTGGGTCCAGCGGCTGCAGGAGTACGACTTTACCTCCGAACATCGCAGAGGAAACAGCCACGCCAACGCAAACGCCATATTTCGAAGACCCTGCCCGGAAGAGTGCGGTCAGTGTACAAGAGTGGAAGAGAAGGAGCGTGCCGCAGCTGTCGGAGTGGTCACGGCAGTGCCTGCGGACGGTTGGGATAGCGCAGGCCTGAGGAGGGAGCAGCTGGCGGACGCAGACTTGGAACCACTCTTGAGACAAGTGGGGGCAGGGACAAGACCAAGCCAAAGAGGCCAAAGAGGACGTGCTATTCCGGGTATGGGAATCACCCTATGGGAAGATGCAGAGGTTAAACTTCCTCGGAGTAAATTCTTGGAGGAAGTGCACGCCGGTACTTCAGGACACCTGGGAGCAAACCTGAACGATCGACAAACTCCGAAAGCGGTACTGCTGGCTGAGGCTCTGAGCTGACGCTGAGAGATGGTGCCGTCAATATCACGTGTGCGCGGCGATTCGAGGCCCCCAAACTAGGAGCCGGGGTCGCATGCAGCAATACAACGTCGGAGCGCCATTCGAATGCATCGTTGTCGACATAGCTGGATGATTCCCAGTTTCCGACCGAGGCGACAAGTACCTGATGGTAGCCATGAACTACTTCACCAAGTGGCCGGAGGTGTATGCCATCCCGAGCCAGGAGGCGAAGACGATTACAGACTGCCTCGTGGAGCAACTGTTCTGCCCGTTTTGGGGTTTCGTTAGATCTCCCCAGCGACCAAGGAACCAATTTTGAGTCTAACCTCATGAACAAGGCACTGGAAAGACCTGGGGTGAAAAAGACCTACACAACACCTCTACATCCGCAGTCGGACGACATGGTCGAGAGATGCATAAAGACCGTAGAAGAACATCTGGCAAAGTCGTGGCCAGACATCAGCGAGACTGCGATGTCAGTCCCGCTGCCAACGTGATTTTTATCGAACGATCCACTGAATTCTAGAACAATGGCTGGAGATATAAAAGCCAACAGAGAGTGTGTTGCCAGTCAGTTTCACGTTGCAGTTGTTAATTGAGTGTGCAGCTGTGTGGATGTGTGGCAGACGACCTCGAGAATTGTGTTTGTGTATGTTACGTCATTTCGCTGCTGTAAGGGGTGTAAAAAGCGTCTCTTTACTGAAGAAAATAGCATTTTAAATTTCTGCAAACAAGACTTGTAATTTTACAAACCCACAAATTAACATGCTAAAATCATAACTTGAGTCACAAAGCCTTAATCATATTAAACTGACTGAAGTGCTTATCCAATCATTTCCTCCTTTTCAGAAACAAGAAAGAGAAACCCAAGCTTTATTTGAAATAATAGAGAATCTAATTTAAATCCTCTCCCAGAAATTTGTGCAAGTTTGCATGGCGAAAAAATTCTTATGATAATATGTTGTGTTATGAAACAAATCAGAAAACAACAGTAATTTTCTATAGTATAAAAGGAGTTAGTCTTTTATTTGATAACCAATAAGTGATAAAGTTACAGCATAACAGTTGATACCGAAATTAAGGTTTGCCATAAGTAAAGAATCATGATGGATTTCAAAGGAATGTTGGTTCTTTGTTATGACACATGCAAGGGCAGTGAGTCAAATAGCAGTTGTGGAGGAAAGTTGTTATAACAAAAGCAATGTAAGAAATAGTGTCCTTAGCAGATTTCTAAAGGGGCTCACTTGACTTGTTGAATAGGGTATTCTTTGGATCATTCATAATGGCGACAAAACAGCCACAAAGGAAATCTTTGTGTGAAGAGGGCTTTCAGAAAGTGAAAGTGACATATACACCCACACGCGCAGCTGTGGAGGAGAGTCTTCGGCGTCAGGCCGATTAGAGCAGTCTGAGGCGTGAAGCCTATTAGGGCGGTCAACTTGTTCTGTCTTGGATATTTGTCGGTTCATATATACGTGAGGAACGAATAAAGTTTATCAAGTAATAAACATTCTGCCATCAGTAACTCTAAAGAGGGATATTGGTAACCCTTGCTCGCCAACTTATTTGCTCACCACCATCTTATTATTGCTTCAAATTGGCGCACCAACGCGGGACTCGATACGAGAAGGAGGTTTGACACGAGCAGCAGATTCAACCCAAGGAGGAGGTTCAACTCGAGAAGGAGGTTCAACCTAGAAGGAGGTTCAACCCGATAACAAGGTTCAACAGGAGAAGGAGGTTCAACACGAGGACGGTCGACCCATCAAGAAATTCGTCAACAGTTCGACTGTAAAGGAGAAAGGAGGCCGGCATCATCATAAGTGACATCATCAGGAGCCAGTAGAAAATCAAAGGTACAGAGTGTTATAATATCTACTAGACTATTGTGAGTGTATTTGAGTGAAAAAGAAGAATAAAAAGAAATGTGTTAAATAAAAATCTGTAGAAAACATGGAAGTTCAGGTGGTTTATAGTAATAACAGCAGGCAGGAAGTCGAAGTAGCAGAGTGTGGTAGAACTGTACCTAACAATGTAGAAATGGAAGCAAGTATGTTCGAGGAAATTAGAGAAAAGATCATATGGTTAGGTGAAAGTTTAAGTAAAAAGTTAGATGATATGCATCAAAGTTTAAGTAAAGTGAAGAGAATCCCACATTTAAGTTCATCACTAAATCAACAGATGGCAGCAGCAACCCCAGACTTACCCACACCACTGGATCAAGCTTTAGTTGCATAAGAGCCGAAGATGCAAACGATGATTTGCGAAACATGTCCTCAAAATAGGTACGAAAGTGAAGCAGATGTGTAATAAATACGACTCATCTAAAAATTAATAATTATTTCGCTTCACTGTGGTGTTCCAATACAGTTAAATCTCGATAAAGTGATAGATGATAGGAATCAAAGTTTAAGTGAAAAGATAGGTAATAATCTTCAAAGTTTGAGTGGGGAAATAGACAGTAGTAATCAAACGTTTCAGCAGATAGGAGAAAAGATAGATGATAGTGTTGAGAAGTTAGAGGTAGGACAAATAGAACTAGGAAAGAAGATAGAGAATGAACAAGCGTTAGAAAATTTTGGGAAAGTTAGTCAGGAAGTAGAGAACGTAAGAGAAGAAACAGGTCAGGTGACAGACAATGTAGGAAAAGATGTTAGTGAGGAGACGGAGAATGCTGAAAATAAAGTTTTGAATGTAGTTAATGAAAGGTCAGATAGTGAAAATAGAAAACTTGGGGAGGAAACAGTACAGAAATTAGGCAAAGATAGAGAAATGGCTAGAAAAGTGTTAGAAGAAACTAGGAGTAGACTAGAAGGATCAGAATGGGAAAATAGAAAACCGACGAGGTATTTGGAGGAAACCAAAGATCAAACGAATGAGGTAGTAATAGAGATCATGGTGACAAAGGAAACATTGAAAAGCATTCAAAATCCAGGGATAAACGAAAGAGAAATATTAAAATATTTCGGGCAAGGGGCACAGTTCTATCAGAATATGTGTAGAAAAGATAGGACAAGATATCAATGTACAATAAATAAGCTAGGTATGGAAAAATCATGGGGATGTAGAATAAATAAGTCCTTTGTACATGGAAAAGTCCGCAAAATTCCTTTGTATTTTCGAAGTACGTTGTGGGATGATGAATTTTCTTGTAAATGGTGGGAACTTAGGCTAAAGTATTTAAAATTACCGTAACGGATTGTAAAATGAGAAGAAACACAAAATTGGTAAAATGTATATGTTAAATATAAAAAAAATGTAGTGTAAAATTTATCAGGTTAAGTGTAAACAGTGTCGTGACAGTGCAGTGAAACTTAAAACTAAACAAGTGAGGAAAAAAAATATAGTAATGAAAATCAGAACACTGAAAGACTTCTGAAAATAATATTTATATAGAATCCTAAAGAAGTTTTTGGAAATGTATGAAAAAAAAATTAACCAGTTAAAAAAAAATCAGAACAATGAAAGACTTTTGAAAATAATGTTTATATAGAATCCAGAAGAAGAATTCAGAAATGTTGTATAAAAATATATTATTAATACTGTACAATGGTTTAAACATGGAAGTGCATATTTATGAATTGTTTTAAGTGTAACAATAATATGAATTAATTTTAAGTAGATCAGATGGAGAAAAAGAGAGAGTTGATGTAGATTGAAATATTTTCCGAGTAATATTTAAAAGTTGAAAATTGCAGATCAGAGTGTTGATAAATTTTAAATGAACTATTGTTATGTAACCATGTGAATAATTTTTAGGAAATGTGATGCAAAATTAACGTTGTGAAAAGAAATTGTAAAATGACTTGGAAGTTGCTGACAAATGTCTATATTTTGCGTTATATTCGGGCAAGACATATATATTATTTCATTATGGGATAATAAAATAATATCTATGGGGGCATTTGATACCGAAATTAAGGTTTGCCATAAGTAAAGAATCATGATGGATTTCAAAGGAATGTTGGTTCTTTGTTACGACACGTGCAAGGGCAGTGAGTCGAATAGCAGTTGTAGGGGAAAGTTGTTATAACAAAAGCAATGTAAGAAATAGTGTCCTTAGCAGATTTCTAAAGGGGCTCACTTGACTTGTTGAATAGGGTATTCTTTGGATCATTCATAATGGCGACAAAACAGCCACAAAGGAAATCTTTATGTGAAGAGGGCTTTCAGAAAGTGAAAGTGACATATACACCCACACGCGCAGCTGTGGAGGAGAGTCTTCGGCGTCAGGCCGATTAGAGCAGTCTGAGGCGTGAAGCCTATTAGGGCGGTCAACTTGTTCTGTCTTGGATATTTGTCGGTTCATATATACATGAGGAACGAATAAAGTTTATCGAGTAATAAACATTCTGCCGTCAGTAACTCTAAAGAGGGATATTGGTAACCCTTGGCCGTCAACTTCAATTTCGATGTTCTAAAAAAAGAAGCAGTGAATAAATAAGTTGGAAACGGGCATTCCAGTGTCATTAAAATATCCTTCTCACACACATCCACGCATACCCTGTGAGAAACCTCATTGTTTTACCCTGAGCCACAACGTGGAACCCTTGCCAATCATATTAGTTACAAATTGTCGCGACAACGTGGATCTTTGTTTGATACAAAACTTATTGTATCAAATTGGCGTCCCAACGTGGAATTGAGTGCCACCCACCAATCATCTTTGCTTCACAGTTGAAAGTAAATATTACAATTCCTATACTATTAATAACTCATTTAATGTAATGAATAAGAATAAATTTGACAATTCAACCTTAACAATAACAAATAGAAAACAACAGTTGAGATGTCATGGCCACATTCAGTGCATAGGAGAGGATCTCAAAATAGGTTTTGGCAAGAGGGAAAGAGATCAAGAAGAAGGCCTACACCTTCTCAGTAAGATTGGATCAAAGGGATTTTGAAGAGTAAAGGATTGGACATGAATGGAGCAAAATCACTTACAAGGTACTGTGTGAAATGGAAGGCTCTTTTAAAATCTTTGACACCAGGTGATACGAGAGGATCAACTAAGTATGATTTTGCGTAATTAATGTAATGATGTTCCAGACTATATGTGATAAATGATTAATCATCAAATAGTTGTGAAGTATGGCTTAGTAAATTTTAGTATATCAGAGGATTAATACGCTTAAAATAATTTAAATAACTGATATATCGAGATTTAACTGTATTGGAACACCACAGTGAAGCGAAATAATTATTAATTTTTAGATGAGTCGTATTTATTACACTTTATTATACTTCACGAAAGTGAAGCAGATGTGTAATAAATACGACTCATCTAAAAATTAATAATAAATAACTGATGTTTAGGTTGTCAAATCAGTAAGTTAATTTTTTACTTTGTGTAGAAAATAATTCACTACATTACATATTTTACTTGTAAATTATGTGTCACTTACTTATATAATCCTGGTTATATGTATATCATTCATGCTATCAAGGTAGGAAATGGATTTTTACTTATCTATTTTGTTGTTAGCCTTCTTTGCTGTTCATATGCACTATTTAAATATCAGTGGCGGCTCGTGGCCGAAATGTTTGGGGGGCACAGAAACGGCTTACTCTTGTAAATTTTAAGAACCTTTTTTTTTTTTTTTTTTTTTTTTTTTCAAATTCTACCTCTACAACCCACGGAAATAGTGGTTATCAAGTTGTGATATATACCTCAGAAATAAGTAAAAGAAGCCCAACACAATCATTGCCCAGCGCTGCATATTAATATGCATGCAACATATAAAAGGATTATTAAATTTTAGATGAGTCGTATTTTTTTTTTTACACATCTGCTTCACTTTCGTACCTATTTTGAAGACATGTTTCGCAAATCTTCGTTTGCATCTACGGCTCTTGTGCGACTGAAGCTAGATCCAGCGGTGTGGGTAATTCTGGGGTTGTTGCTGCCATCTGTTGATTTAGTGATGAACTGAAATGTGGGATTCTCCTCTAGCGGGATTTCAAAGTTCATTAGTTGGTTTTTATGTTTTTCTATGTATATCCTCTCCCATATGACGAGTTCACTATGTTTTTGTACGTATTTTAGTAATTCTGTGCTATCTTCAATTTCATGATTTTCAGACCAGAAACTGTATTGGTGTTCCAATACAGTTAAATCTCGATATATAAAAGGATGTTATTAGAATATCATTGAAGCTAACGCAAATCCATATAAGCTGCCACCACACCAGTGTAACTGTTTTCAGATTCACGTGCATATCACTGAATGTACACACATTAATTCTTGTATTTGGCATTTGTTCAGTTTATCATGAATTGCACTTTTGACCAATTTATATGTTCTTTAATTTAATGACATTTTCCATCATTCTTTCATCAAAATCCTGCATGTTACTGATAGGGGCCTTATTTATTGACTGCATTGCTAAAGCATTGAGTTTGTCATTTGTCATTCTATTTCTTAAAAGCGTTTTTATCCTCTTCAGAGTGGAAAAGCAACGTTCAGGTTCCGCAGTCTCCTTGGCGTTGTTATGACAATTTTCAAAAGTTTTATGACTTCACTGAACACTGACAAAAGTTTATTTTTGTATATGAAATGAAAAATTTTCAATACTCCTTGAATGTTAGTCATTTCATCTTTAAATTAGCTGCAACTCTGTGTGCAGTCTTCCTTGCTGTAGAAAAGGATAGCACTGCATCACTCGTGTGAAAATTTCTTCCGGGAAATGTAAAAAAAAAAAAAAAAAGATCCTTAAATAAGTCATTACACAGCAAAGATGCAGCTCCTAGATGTCCATTATAAGCAATCTATCTGTGACAGTAGTGTGATGACATCACACACTTCCTTAGGCATTCCCAACCCTTGCACATTCCATACTTTTTCTTTTCTTTGGCGGCTGTGGAAGTTCTTCACTTAAGTTTTTGTGTACTTCATTAATATTCAATCTTTCCTTTTCCATTTGTTGTTGTTGTTGTTGTTGTTGCTGCTGCTGCTGTTTTCAAATGCTAGGGTTTGGCAATGAAGCCATTAGCTCTCTTGCTCTCCAATATTTCTGTGTAGTGGGTCCGGCAGGTAGGGCTTCACAGGTTAAAAGATGTTCTTCAGTCATTTCCTCTTCTTATGCTACTTAAAACATGACAAGTCTTTTCCATTGGTTGTTTAAATATAAGGATGTCATTCTGTAACGTTACACTATCTTTGCTCTTCTTTTGAAGTTGCTGGTACAAAATGTCCACATGACGTAGGATTTTGTGGAAAACTCTTAACCACAAAATAAAATTTGAACCTTCAAGAGCTCTTCTATAGCTACTGGCTTCATTTATTGTGCTTGTATTAGTGCAACTCTTCAATGACTTCAAAGCAATCTTTCAGATTTTCTATGTTTTCGTACATAACATTGACGATACAAATGTTGTGATTCCATCGTGTTAAAGCAACTCTGGGCAATCTTGCTTACACTACCTTTTCTGAAATATCAGATCGCAAAGAGGAATTGGAAAAGAATACTGGAATATCCGACAGATCTGAAAAGAACATGCATACCTGGGAATTAGGATTAGTTGCCTTTTGTGGGATTAAATTCAACTGGTGTGCATATCAATGGGCAAAGTACGCATATGGATATGTTTCCCTTATTTTGGCCTGTACTCCCCAGTCCTTCCACTCATAACACTGGTCCCGTTAAAGGTTCGAGCAATGAGCTTTTCTTTGGTATTTCCAAGAGGTGGGTAGATTTCATTCCTTATGCAGATTGTCATAGATTCCGCAACTCTTCCTTCATGGTTCACAAAAGCCCAAAGTCTCTCATTTACGAATTCCTCATATACGTAACGGAATACCACAACCATCTGAGAGTGATTTGAAACGTCAGTTATCTCATCACACTGAATGAGAACAAACTCAGCAGCTCGTATCTGTCACTCTATTTTCTCCCTATAGACTTTCAATATGCAGTCTGATAGATCGTTCTGCATTGTTTTCGAAGTTTCTCTAAGCACTGTGGCTGTTTCTACATGTTCCTTCATTACTGTATCCTGTTCAGCTGTAGAGTCATTGAGGTCCTTGTACTCCCCTGGATTGGAAGAAGTAACAGATTGGCTATGTGCTCATAACATTAGTTCAAACACAGTGCAAAACGTCACACATGAAGTAAGCCTTTTTAAAATGTGTCTATTTTTACTCGCTTGAATGTTATGTTTCTTATTTTCTTTAAACATGGAGTCAAGACATGTTGCAATGTTTTGTTTTCCTAGGAGTGACGTACCACACTAATCATATGGTGTACTGAGTGTTCATGTTTGTTTATTTTTTATGTTAAATGTTTTATATTACTCACTTCCTTAACTGTCAAAAAACAATTGACAGATTTAGGAACAAAGAAAACACACGGATAGCAGAAAAAGGACTTAAGAATTTTGCAGAAGCAGATCCAGTGACATTTCTCATACATGACCTTAGAACTAAGGTGCCTCGTAAACACCTGGTTTTCATTTTTCTTAGTTTTTACTTTTCCCATTAAGAATTCGGGCATTGGTCTACCCAAAGGTTTCAATTGTACCTTTTCTTCAAGAGTCAACCTTGAAAATTGCACTTCCATTAGTGACTTTACAAAGTTATCCATCATTCTTTAGTCACTGGATTTTATAAAGCCACCTGTAACACTCTGTTAATGTTCCTAACTCCACAAAGAACACTAAAGTAAGAAACCTGTTCATTCTAGCAATATAAAACTACTCTGCAGACTGCTCTAGGCGTGAACAGAACCGCGCCATATGAGCACAGGCGCAAGTTCTTCCCCCACTCCTTTGCCACCTTCAGAGCTGCATGCCTTCTGTTACGTGGAAATGCAGCAGGCTGGCGCTAATCCTACTGCGCCAAGCCATATACTGTAAGCATGAAGACATCACTTTTACTACCTTATGAAGCTTTCTTATATTTTAAAAATAAACTGTCCTTACTTGTCAAAAGGCCATGGTTCATTTATTTCCGTATGATTTGTTTTAGGGGGCGCGCAACTTCGCACCCTTATGACGAACCACCCTGCTAAATATGTTCATATGCAGTGCTCAACTTTTGATATAGCTTGTTATTCAGACATGAGATATAATCACATTATAATATTAATGTTTTGTGTATCTTTGCTTCCTTATTCTATAATATTAACCAGGGGCGGTAAAAACTAAGAAAAATGAAAACTAGGTGTTTATGAGGCACCTTAGTTCTAAGGTCATGTATGAGAAATGTCACTGGATCTGTTTCTGCGAAATTCTTAAGTCCTTTTTCTGCTATCCATGTGTTTTCTTTGTTCCTAAATCTGTCAATTGTTTTTGGACAGTTAATCTTGATATAGATATGTTGACGACATCTTTGCAGTTGTACCGAATAAACATTTAGAAGATGCATTAAAATTACTCAATCTGCAAGAAAGGACTATAAAATTCACTATAGAAAAGGAAACCAATGGACAACTCTCTTTCTTGGATCTAAACATCATCAGGAATGACACAAAAATAAAATTTGGAATATACAGGAAACCAACACATTCAGAAAATTACATAAAAAAATAATAGCCACAACCCAATTACACATAAACATGCAATAATAAACAGCCTTACACACAGACTAGTCAACATACCCATGGAAAAAGAAGAATATTTCAAAGAACAAAAAACAATACTACACATAGCAGAAGAAAATGGATGCAACAAAAGTTTGGTGTTGAAGAAAATTAGAAAAGCTAAACTAAAGAAAACCATTAAGGAAGCAACCACATTTACAAAAGAAAAAGAAAGCAACAGCATATTCAGTTCATTCACATATCACCGAAAAACATTTAATAAATTTAAAAAGATCTTCAAGGAACAAAATATCACCTTGGCACCTACCAATAGACACTCAATTTTAAAATTGCTAAATTCAAAAACAAAAGATGAAATCCCATCAGTTAACAGATTCGGAATATATCAGATAAGTTGTAAGAATTGTGAAAAATGCTACATAGGTCAAACTAAAAGAAATCTAAAAACCAGAGTCAAAGAGCACTTTAGAAACATCAGATTGAAACAAGAAGATAAGTCAGCAGTAGCATTTCACTTTTGGAATGAAAACCATGACATTGATCAAAATCCAAAATTATTAAAAGGAGTGATAAACCAAAATAAATTGACAACATGGGAGAACATATTCATATGGAAAAATAAGGATTGCGTAATGAACTTTGAAATCCCACCAGTAGATAATTTGACAAAGAAGTTCATAGTTCCACCACCAGAGAGAGAGAGCAGACAACAACAGATGCCAGTTGGAAAGAGATTGAAAATGGAGGCGAATGTCTTTGAAACTAGACTCTCATAAATATAAACAAGTAAGTGACGAGTATTAATAAACCAACTAAAAATAGTTTCTAAGATTAATTTTGACGTCACTGTTATTAAATTCCTCCAAACACATATGTCTTACTTTGTTTTCTAAATGAAAACAATTCCAATCCTGTATTAATCAAATTATTGCCGTCAGCTTCATAACCAGTGCTGCTTTATTATACTCCTCTCCATCTATCTTTCATTTCACTGAGTAAATAATCAATGTGTTTATCTGGAGTACTCCACTCGGTGGTCTGTTTTTCATCTGTGTGTTTTGTACTGGAATTTGGATTCTTCTTTCAGTTCATATTTAGCTGTGATAGTGTAATGTAGTTAATTTGTGGTGCTAAAGAAGGTTACAGATATTCATAATATATGTATAATATGCAATAGATATTCAAGATGGCGGCATGTAATGTGGTAACGCAGAGCAAGGCTCGTAAGTTGTATGAGTATTTTAGAGACAATAACAATGAGAAGATGACAAATGGAGTGAGTGACGAATACATTAATGAGGTAAGAGGATGTGTAAATGTAGGCAAAGTTATCGGGAACCCTACGGCAGGGAAAAATCAAAATAAATTTATGACACAAACACTGAGAGAATAGTGTCACTTCAGACAATTGTGGATATGCTAAATAAAGACCTAAAGAAAGCGTATGAAGAAATTAAGTTATTGAAACAAGAAAGAAAACAAGCACAAGAAGAAATAACATCGCTAAAACAAGAGAATATTTCAATTACTTTCTTGGAAGTGTTGAAAACAGTGTTGTTATGATAAATTAACTTTAAAGAGAATATTTATTAATTTTTCGCTTCACTGTGGTGTTCCAATACAGTTAAATCTCGATAAAGAGAATATTTACCTAAAACAAGAAAATCAAAATGAAAATGAAACATATGCCACAATTTCAAGACGGAAAACCAACAATACGATAGGACCATCAGGTAATCAATCTGATAATTCAATAACAATCATGAACCAATTCAATGTGCTGGCTGAAGAGAATGAAAACATCCAAGGACAACAGGAGAGACATTGGGAACAAGAAGGGATAGAAAATTATGAAACAAATAATGGAATAAAGGTTATAGTGTTCAGGGACTTGCTCCTGAAATTTGCTGGCAATGCATACAGAGATGCCGGCTATGACATGCACTGCTACCTGGGGATACGTGTGGAAGAACTGGACCGTGAAATCAGAAATGCGAAACTAAAAGAAATAAAGCCTGACGTGGTAGCTATTCATGTGGGAACTAATGATATCTGAAGAGGAATAATGGCTGAAGAAATTATGGGGGACACATTGGACATAATCAGTGAAATTGGAGCACAAAGCCCAGAAACCAAAATAGTGATCAGTGATGTACTATGCCGACGTGATGTGACAAGACAAAAAGTGAGAAGAATTAATGCAGAGCTTGACTGGTTGTGTTATACTTGACAGTGAGTACTACTAGATGGTAATTGGTGCATAAGGGATATGGATCTGGCCAGAGATGGAGTTCATCTCAACAAAAGAGGAGCTGAAAAATTTGGGAGGTTTCTATGTGAGGGCATCAGCAAATGTCAAAGGTAGGGAAACTATTAAACCATGTGGTGGATGCCGTAACTCAGGAAACTAAAAACATTATAACACCTGAGCAATGTGGTAATAGTCATTCTTCATTCATAGCAAACAAAATTGATTTTATTATATCGTATCATAATATTCAGTGCCTTACTAATAAGATCTTAAGAGTAGAGGTAACTGGAAAACGTAAATGTAACTGTAAACTGGAAAACGTACATGTTTGCTGCTTCACAGAACATTGGCTCAAGAATAACTACACGAGTGTAAAGTCAATCATTCTCACAAATTTTGTAGTAGGAGACATATATTGTAGCAAGAAACATATTCATGGGGGCACTATGATTGCAATAAAAAAGGTAGTTAAACATAAGAGGAATAGTGTTACATCTATCTTAAATGAAGAGAAAGTATTTGAATACACTTTAGTAGAAATTAGCGATTTGAAACTATTAATTGCTTGTGTATATCGATCACCTAATGGAGACTATAAGGCCTTACCGGATAAATTAGAAAACATGATTACTATTGTAAAAAAGCATGCTAAAAGGATTTCAATATAGATTTTCAACAAATCAGTGCATCCCTACAAAAACTAAAATACCTATTAACTTCATTTAATCTTGAAAATTTCATAGAAAGTCCCACCAGAAAAACAGTAAATTGCAGTGCATTAATTGATGTCATTTTATTTGACAAAGCAGGCATGACTTTCAACCTTATTTTAATATGCTAATAAGCAAAGAGGACTGATCTGATGTATACATAGTGAACACGGTGGACCTGAAATACCACAACTTTATAATATCATTTATGCACCAGTTTAATACAGTCTTTCCATATAGGGTAATAAAAAATGGCAAGCTGAATGTAAGGAAAAATTGGATTACTAAAGGAATTATAGTCTCAAGTACACTTTGGTCCAAAAAAAGGATCGTCATGGTCATTTGTTTGCTTTCAAAGAAGGGTTGGTATAACTTATTACATATATGGATACCTTTTTAGTACTATAAGTGTTAGAAAACACATTTTACAACATAAATAGAACACAATCTACATATCATCAATATTTTGTATGGTGTCCTTTAGCCTTTTTCAAAACCTGGATCCTTTGTGGCATTGACCGAACAAGATTTTCTCAGACACTAGAGTTTCTTTTTCTTTTCTTTTTTTCTTCTTTTTGTAATTTACGTCCTCCAACGTTAAGTCATATTGAACGGTGAATGAATTGGATGAAATGATGCTCAAATGAGTCCAGGGTCCATGGAGTTTAGAGTACCTGACATTCGTCTTAAAGAAAATGGAAAATCCCTGGAAAAAACCTTAGCCAGGTAACTCACCCTGACCGAGATTTGAACTTGGGACTTCTTGAATTTGAGGCAGACATGCTACCATCTCCGCTACCGAGGCAGGCGACACTAGGTTCAATCTCATCAACAATTGAACAATTTTCTCAATCAGTTCTCTCCTACTAGTGCAATGATATTTTCTAAGTTTTTAAGATATTATAGACCAAAATTTTCATTTGGGTTCATATCTGGAGAATTTGCTGGCCACCGTAGGGATTTAAGATCAGAAAAACACTGTTTGACAACCCGGGCTCGATAACATGTTGCATTATCATCTTGGTAAATGAAAGGTTCAAGATTAGAACCATTAAAATGATCTCTGGCTCATTAATCACCTCATTTCTAATAATTTCACAGTAACTTAAACCATTCATAGAGCCTATGCAAACTTTAATTCTTCTCACGCCTTTAGAACACATTGATCCCCATAACATAATGCCTTCACTGAAGTTCTTTGTTTAAACTATACAATCCTTACTGGGGTTTACCGGGGAAACATATGAGTCAAATGGAGAATTTAATGTCAGGACGGCACGTTGGCCATGGTAGCTCAATGGGTTAGAGCGACTGGACGGAAACCAGGATATCCGTGGTTCAAATCCCATGGCATTGAATTTTTCATGTTGACCTTATCTATCAAAAACCTTAGCCTATATACAGCTAGTGTGAAGAAATGATTAATTTCCATCAATTAACTAAAATAATAAGAGTTAAATGATGAAGCCTGGGACTCAAGTACTTACGATAGTAAGTCGCCACAAACATATGAGTCAAATGGAGAATTTAATGTCACGACGGCACGTTGGCCTTGGTAGCTTAATGGGTTAGAGCGATTGGGTGAAAACCAGGAGATCCGTGGTTCAAATCCCAGCCATGGCATTGAATTTCTCATGTTGACTCTATGTATCAAAAACCTTAGCCTATATATGGCTAGTGTGAATAAATGATTAATTTCTATCAATTAACTAATATACAATCATTGTTTAATTTCTCTTCTGATTCCATCCATAGTTTCAGTCCACTTTCATTACCATACAAATTGAACTTCTTTTCATCTGAGAAAATAACTCTCTTCCAACCCTTGGCAGTTCAATTCTCGTGCATTGCTGTGAAAAGTTTTCTGTCACTGATGTGTTTCATTGTGAGATGTGGCTTTTTCTAGGATGTTTTCTTCGTAACATTCATGTGTTTTAGGCATCTTAAAACTGTCTGGTGTGATACTGATAAATCTAGATCCATCTGAATCTTAGAAGCAATCTGTCTAGAACTTGCTTCTGTCATGCTTTGCCATAACCTAATTGCCCTGCACATCCTTGGACTGATAACCTTTTTCCATCCACATTTGTTTCTCACACTGGACACACCAAATTGTTGTTGCTTTTTCTTTTCTTTTTCAAAACGTTTTCAACAGTTTTATGATGAATGAATAGCCTTCCTGCAATTTCCCTGTTAGATAAACTTTCTTCATTGAATGCCAGTATTCTAACCTGTTTCCTTGGTGATATGTCTTTCTGCTTTCCCATGGCCTAGAAGAGAAAACCTTGTTTATTTTAATTTAAGAACAACTGCCCCTTGAAATGAGATTGAAAAAGTTCAAAAACCTTGGTAAACTAATTTATCACAAAACTTACCAGTTTTGTTTCTTGTGTTAGAAATTTTATGCTAGAGCAGAAACATTACAGTGATCTGAAAGGAGCCTGCCTCAGTAGCGTAGATGGTAACATGTGTGCCTCACGTTCAAGAGGTCCTGAGTTGGAATCTCGGTCAGGGTGAGTTACCTGGATAAGGTTTTTTCTGGGGTTTTCCCTTATCCTGAAAGATGAATGTTGGGTAACTCTAAGCTTCATGGACCCCGGATGCATTGAGCATCATTTCACCCATTTCATTCATCGTCCGATATGACTAAATGTTGGAGAACGTAAATTACAAAAAATAAAAAAATAAATAAAAAAATAAATAAAAAAAAATCTGAAAGGAACAAAATCAGAGACATCTGATGGAAGATTTACCATATGTGATAGCAAGTGCTGCCATCTAATTAGTCTGCTGCATTCACTTTATGGTGCTTACTTTAAACTGGCTTTAAAATTCATGTAGTAGCTAAATATGCCATACTTTTATTGACATTTTGCATAACCATTATATTAAATATATTATATTAAATGCCTATAGATGGATCTAATGCTACAGTTAATATTATATTTGCATTAAAATATCTTTATATGTTTTATAGATTTAGTTTAAGTGTAAAAAGTGAGAGGGCTGAAAAATATCTTAATACATGTTAATTGAAACTAGAAAATTTAGTGAAAATTAATGGTGGGGATATTGTTTTGGACCAAAATGTAATAGGAAACGTTATCTCCTAGAATTAAGTAAAACTAATAAAACTGAGCAGTTTACAAAATATCTAAAAAAGTACAAACAAATTTATAATAATGTTATAAAGGCAGCAAAAAGCTGCATATTGGTGCATGCATCAGTAGCTCAACCAATAAAAATAAGACAATGTGGAATAAAATAAAAAAAGAAACTGCCAGGAGTAAAGTATGTCATAACAGTAAAAAAAATTGCATTAAAGATATCTAATGTCATTGTTGATAATCCAGTAGAAGTTGCCAACATTTTCAATGACCATTTCATTAATATTGCTGATAAAATAACAATCCCACAGCCAAATAATAGAAATATATGTGCTAAACAGGAATGACAAAACTATTTTTCTTCAGCCAGTCACTTTAGATGAAATAAGTAAAATAATTTATTCAAAAAAGAATAACTTTTCAGCAGGACATGATGAGATACCTGTGTGTGTAATTAAGTCTTGTAAGAACAGTATAATAAATCCCATAGTGGGAATATGCAATAACTCCCTGTCAACTGGAATATTTCCAGATGAAAATACCAAAAATTGTTCCTGTATATAAAAAAGATGATGTAAATAATATAAATAATTATAGGCCAATTGCCATCCAATCAGGCTTTTTGAAAGTTATGGAATCGGTTATGTGTAATAGAATGGCTCCTTTCATGGAAAAGTACAAATTATAGTGATAAACAAAATGGTTTTCGAAAAAACAAATCCATACTAAATGCCTTTTATGCATTCATTAAGGGAACACTGGAAGGAATTGAAAATGATGATACAACAGTTGGTGTATTTATAGACTTGAGTAAGGCCTTTGATTTAGTGGATCATGATCTATTATTGTCAAAACTGGAAGCTTATGGAGTACGTGGGGTAGCTTATGAGTGGTTCAAGTCTTACATAGCTAAAAGACAACAAATTACTGTAATAACTTGTAATAACAACACTGTAAAATCTGAAACAAAGATAGTAAGTTTGTGGAGTTCCTCAAGGTTCGAATCTAGGCCCCTTACATCTTTTAGTATACATTAATGATCTACCAGTTAATATAACACATGCTGAGACTATATTATATGCAGATGATACTAATTTTATTCTCAAAGGCAGTAATTCCACTGAACTACAAATTCAAGCTGACAATATAATGACAAACATGGAGAAGTGGTTAACAGCAAATAAATTGGTGTAAAATGCAAAAAAGTCTCACTGCATGTGCATCACTCACTCTAATAGAAGTAATAAATCAGTAGGACCAAAAAGGAATAACTAATAAATACTTATATTGGAAAAGTCATATTTAAAATGTTACAGCAAGGATAAATAGACCACATTATGTAATACATGTCTTAAAAAGCATCAGTAACCTCCAAACACTAAATATGATTTACTTCTCTTATGTGCAATCCGTGCTTGCTTATGGTATATTTATATGGGGATCCAGTAGTGAAATAAGTGTGTTATTCATAATGCAAAAGAAAATACTTAGGCTATTGCTAAATTTGCATAGAACAACATCAGGTAAACCATACTTTAGACAAAATCATATTGACACTACCAAGTCTGTATATTTTAGAAACTGTGTGTTTTATAAGGGACAATATTCACTTATTTAGCATAAACAACACTGTTCATATACATAGCACTAAAAATAGTAATAAAATACACATACAGACTGCCAGAACAAAAAAAAAAAGAAAAGAAAGGTAAATTCCATATTGCATAAGGGCATACACATATATAATGAAATCACAAATAGAATCTACAATAGCAAGTTAACTAAATTTAGGAAAGAAGTTAAAAACTTTTTAATTGGGCAAACCTTCTACAGTGTGCAGGAGTTTTTTGATTACTTTAGAAACTAATTTAAGACAGTACATATCATTAACATAAATTATTGTATATACATTCTCTGAATAATTTTTATCTATCTGTAACTTTCTACATACCTAAATTAGTCTCTAAAACCTGGTGGAATTCTGAATCTATATGTTAATCTGTAACCTTTGTATATTTGACTTAAATTCTTATTATTGTAATGTTGCCTCTTGATACATATTATTTGTATTCATGTTATTGTTTAAACCAGTATTCAATATCTCTATTCCTTGTTTAAAAATTAACGAAGCCATGAATTTGTAAAAAAAAAAAAATCTAATGGTGAACACATACACACGCATGCATGTACATACACACACACACACACACACACACACACACACACACACACACACACACACACACACACACATGTACGTACGTATGTACAAAGAACAGGCGTAGGAAATGTACTAATGTTACCAATACCTTTTGTTATGTGTATGAACAATTCATCCCTAAATCACAGCAAAACAAAAAATAACAAGAATGACTAAAACAGCAAATTCATTATACTTTGATTGTATCCTAGGAGATCAAGATAAAGATTTTGCTCACCATGTTTGCTGCATATCATGCAAAACTGGTCTTAATAGCTACACGGTAAACAAAAATTTTTGCCGTTTGCAGTGCTTATGGTGTAGAGAGAACAATCTAACCATTTAAATGACTAAAAACACCTGATTACAGGCTAAAGTATGGAAAGATAGAGTCAGACTGAAAAATTCAATGCCATAGCCAATATTTGAACCATGGATCTTCTGGTTGCCATCCAGCCGCTCTAACCCTTGAGCTACTATGACCAACGTACCGACATGACATCCAATTCTCCAACTGATTCAGTTGGAGCCTACACACAGCCAGTGTGAAAGAACAATTAATTTCCATTAATTAACCTAATAGTGGTTAACTATAAAGCCCGGGCCTTAAAGTACTGGCACGTTGTAAGTCGCCATTAAGGTAGTTGTCTCATTTGTTTATGAGAACTCCTAAGTGGTTTACCAGGAAAAACACAAATCAGTTGGAGAATTGGATGTCATGTCGGTATATAGTAGCTCAAGGGTTAGAGCGGCTGGATGGCAACCAGAAGATCCATGGTTCAAATCCCAGGTATGGCATTGAATTTTTCAGTCTGACTCTATCTTTCCATTGCTGTTTTTATGCTTATGGGACAGTAGGGCAACTGACTAGCATTTTATAGTGAAAGAGTGGGGGAAAAGTGGAAAGTATACTTCTGGAGCAAGCATTGTTAACTACGTGTCTCTAGTAGACCCAAACAATGATTTTCTTCCGCCACTTCACTTAAAGCTCGGGTTAATGAAACATTTTGTTAAAGGTTTGGACGAAAGTGGAAGTGCACCTGAGCATTTAAGAAGTATGTTTCCCAAAATTAGTGAATCTAAATTAAAGGAAGGTATATTTGTTGGTCCTCAAATTAGACTACTTCTTAAAGACAATGTTTTTTAATATAAGCTTAAACCTGCTGAAATGGCAGCAAGGAAATAATTTAAATCAGTGGTAAAACGTCTTCCTGGGCAATAACGGCCCAAATGACCTTGCTGTCGACAGGCCCTAAAATGCCACACACACACGCACACACGCACGCGCACACGCATGCGCACACGCACACACACACACACATGCATGCATGCACACTCCTGGACAAGAACGAAGAAAAAAATTACTTTACTTTAGTCTTAGAACTGTGAAGGGGCTACAAAGAAATGGGTTGCCAAATGTAATTTAAAATCCACATTTTGCACTCTCACCTTGATAATTTCCCTGCAAACCTAGGAGGTGTAAGTGATGAGCAAGGTGAACGTTTTCGCCAGGACATACCTGAGATGGAAAGACATTACCAGGGTCGCTGGGATTCAGACAAGTTGGGAGATTATTGTTGATTCCTCAAATGGGAGAGTGCATATAATACAAGAAAAAATCAATATTGAAACACTTCTGAGGTTTCAGGTATGTGGTTTTCATCATTATCTTGTGTCGATTTACTTTAATTTTAACAATAATTATTAATTATAATTATTATGTTCAATGTTATTTGGCAATAAAATGCTTATTACTTTCAATTAAGCATATGTGCATTATCATACAGTATTTTTGTAAGTTTTCATAAAAAATAAGAACACAAAAAAAAAATTACATGATACAACATTTTAAGGAGCAATTTTGGAATCAGCAGACCAGTTTATGTAAGAATTTGCCTATTTTGTTTTGGGTATATGAATTTTGTTTTTCTTTAGTGTAACATAACACAATCATCTTGTGTTATAATATTCATTGTGTACTGTCGATAATCTTGGTACTTCAGAAGTCATTTTCATCCAGTTGTTATTACATCAATATGTTAACAACTTTTTAATATAAGTACTATATGGCAAAGCATTGAGGCATATTCACCTTCAGTGACAAGTGCTGCATTCACTTACCTTGTTTACTAGAAAAGCAAAATTTTAATAACTTGATATAGAGCAGTGGCGTGGTGTTACGTATATCCAAATTTTACATTATTTTTTTTTTTTTTTATTCAAAGAATAATGGAAAGTCTAAGCAATTTCTCTTTCAGATTTCAATTGCATTAATATGTGACCGATCCGTCGATACTGATCATCTAGCCTCCTCCATAGCTCATTATTTTGCCAATGGCATTCACCAGCAAACTCGAAGCTTACAGACTCATGTAGCATGTATGTGACCCTGGGAGGCAAGCAAGGGGCCTCAGTTTCTTGTTTATAGCACGATTGTTGCCAGTGCAGCGAAAAGGAAATCCCTGAGCATTTGTGTTAATTCTTCACATATAACAGTAATATGGTGAAAGATTTAAGGTTAAAAATACAATAAGAATAATAGTAATTTATAATTTATTTCTCATCTTTCCTTTTACATCATCAAATGGAAATACAAAATTAAGATTACAATTATGAAATCCATACTGGAAAACGACATATATTCCTAAATCCTGAAAATCCTACCATGTTACTTGCCATTGAATAATAATTCGGTCCCCCATACACTCAACCCTAAGTTTTTAAGAAGAATAGTATCACAATTTGCGGGTAAAGGTAGCTGTGATTGTGATCAAAAACCTTTTAAATTGGTGTCTGCCTATGTAACGTAATGGTGGCGTGTCTGCCTCATGTTCAAGAGGTCCCGAGTTTGAATCTCGGTCAGGGTGAGTTACCTGGATAAGGTTTTTTCCGGGGTTTTCCCTTATTCTGGAAGATGAATGTAAGGTAACTCTAAGCTCTGTGGACCCTGGGCTCATTTGAGCATCATTTCACCCCTTCCACTAATTGTCCGACATGATTTAACATTGGAGGACGTAAATTACAACCCCCCCCCCTTTTAAATCGGTCCTTCAGTTCGCGTTCTTGTGGTGAAAAATGTCACATAATTTCAATAGAAAGGCCAACTCTGGATCTTAAACCTTTTAAAACTAAATCACACAGGGGTTTCAAAAGGCATATTAGTAGCTATGCATGATTGGAGGAATTTAGTAACAGTGACTTTAAAATTAATTGAAAGAACTATTTGTAGTCAGTTTTTTTGACACTGGATTGGTCACCAGCCAATCAATGACGAGAAGGCAGTGCATCTCGACTATATAAGGTAAGCAGTCCTGCTTGCCCTTCACTCTCAAAGTCCTCTGAGGATGCTCAACACAGTTTTGAGCGAAATGTCAGTAGCAATTCCTATACTGCGACCACGGCCTACAAGCCCACAAGCCACTTCACTTCATATAAATGCTGGCCGTGAAAGCCTCAGTATATACATTCAACTACAAATAGCTTTTTCAATATTAGTAGCTCTTGGTATAACAAGTTTCCTTGGCTGTGTGGTTGTGACAAATTATTGAAACTATTGTTAGCCATGCCTGCTTTTTTCTAATGAAAAGAATGCGTGGACAACAGGCTTCACCAGTAACATGGATAGTTTAACTTCCTTAAGGGTTTGTCATGAAAATTCCAATACTCATATTTAAATGTTAGTAAAGTTTGAAAATCAAGAATTGATACGTCTTTGAGTGATGCATTGAAGAATTCAGTTGAAAAGCATAATGAAGGTGTAAAAATAAATAGGTATATAATGGAGCAATTGATAAATGCTGTTTGCTGTTTAGCTCAGCAAGAACTCACATTGATGGGTAGTAATGAGTCCAAAAGTTTGGATAACAGAGGTAACTACATAGAGCTCTTACACCTAATTGCTCAAACACGATAAGTTAGGGGAACATCCTCGGACTGTGACTGTGTTTTCAGGAATGTCAAATGACATTCAGAATGACATTATTGAGTGTATTTCTCATGTTTAGATTAATGAAATAAGAATGAAGTGAGTCAGACAAGTTTTATATCAGTAATCATGGACAACACCACTGATGTATCAAGTAAATCTCAACTATCAACAGTTTTTGTTCTGTCACACCAGAGGGATGGGTTTGGAGAAAGATTTATATGGTTTTGTGAAGTCAGTAATGACTGCACACTGTACGTCCAAGCCTTTGTTTGAACTCATGGAGGAATTAAAATCTGGACTCATAGCACAACATATGATGGTACAGCCGTGATGGCTAGAGAGCATAACGGTTTACAGTCAATTGTTAGAGGGAAATATGAACAAGCTTTATTTTTGCATAGCTATGCCCGCAAACTTAATTTGGTTTTTCAGTGTAGAGTACTTTTTCAAACAGTGTCAGGACTGCAATTCCTTTCTTGGAAGTGTTGAAAACAGTGTTGTTATGATAAATTTAATTTAAAGGGAGTCGATTAATAACACTAAACAACACTTACTTTTAAATTTTTCCGGAACATGTTTCAGAGACTTTGCCTCTATCCTGTGCCGGCCATCGACAATGGTCTACTTTTTTTCAAAATTGCCCAAGAAGCACATGCTTTAGATGCTGAAATGATAAAATACACCCTATCAAGGTCTGCCACAAGATGAAACTACAAAAGCAGAATGATTGATGTCATTTTCAGCTTGAAGATAACTCGCCACTCTATTTAAATTAATGGCAGAAGAAAAGGATGAATGGGATGCTGAAATAAGCTTGTGCATTGGGCTACTACCCAGAACCTCCTAAGCTTTGACTTCATATTCTTTCTTTTGGTTTTTTCACTTGTACTTCCTAAGTCTGATTCTTTGTTTAACATCCTTTAGAAAAAGATGTTTGATATTGCTTTCTATAAACAAAAATTCAGTGACTTCTAAAACAGTATGAAAGGCTTGTGTGAAAATTTTGACAAATTCATTTGGTCAAGGATAGAATCTGATCAAGATTGTTATGAAACACCAATACCTACAAAGAGATCGAGACTGGATAAACGAGAAAATGATACAAAATCATCTTATTGACGAATATTTGATGAGATCATATATAGATATGGTACTTATCCAAATAACCAACAAATTCTCAAATAACAGCATTAGTCAACAACAGCTGATGTTAGGAAGGTCCTAACAAAACGTTTTCTAGGTAAATACTAGCAATAAATGGAGCATTGAGTACTAGTTCGACTCAAAATTATATTAATTTTGTGCTTCATTGTATCATAGTTCTTACACATTGGAATATGGTTTAACTCTGTTTATTGACACGTTAACTTGTTTACCTTTAATAAGCAGAGTGAAGACTTTCCATCTATTTTTTTCAGGATATGGTCCATCATATGGAGGTGACAGTAGTTTCTTGACTGTGTCATTCCTCAAGAAAACGTGCATGCATGACTTGAGATCTTTATGCAGAAATACACTTTTGTTAGATGGATAGAGTCAACATGAAAAATTCAATGCCATGGCCGGGATTTGAACCACGGATCTACTGGTTTCCGTCCAGTCGCTCTTAACCTTTGAGCTACCATGGCCAACGTGCCTTCCTGACATTAAATTCTCCAGTTGACTCGTATATTTCCCCGGTAGACCACTAGGGGCTCTCGCATCCGAGATACACCGTTTGTGGCGACTTACTATTGTAAGTACTTAAGTCCCAGGCTTCATCATTTAACTCTTAATATTTTAGTTAATTGATGGAAATTAATCATTTCTCCACACTAGCCGTATATAGGCTAAGATATTTGATGGATAGAGTCAACATGAAAAATTCAATGATGAAGCCTGGGACTTAAGTACTTACAATAGTAAGTCGCCACAAACGGTGTATCTCGGATGCGAGAGCCCCTAGTGGTCTACCGGGGAAATATACGAGTCAACTGGAGAATTTAATGTCAGGAAGGCACGTTGGCCATGGTAGCTCAAAGGTTAAGAGCGACTGGACGGAAACCAGTAGATCCGTGGTTCAAATCCCGGCCATGGCATTGAATTTTTCATGTTGACTCTATCCATCAAATATCTTAGCCTATATACGGCTAGTGTGGAGAAATGATTAATTTCCATCAATTAACTAAAATATTAAGAGTTAAATGATGAAGCCTGGGACTTAAGTACTTACAATAGTAAGTCGCCACAAACGGTGTATCTCGGATGCGAGAGCCCCTAGTGGTCTACCGGGGAAATATACGAGTCAACTGGAGAATTTAATGTCAGGAAGGCACGTTGGCCATGGTAGCTCAAAGGTTAAGAGCGACTGGACGGAAACCAGTAGATCCGTGGTTCAAATCCCGGCCATGGCATTGAATTTTTCATGTTGACTCTATCCATCAAATATCTTAGCCTATATACGGCTAGTGTGGAGAAATGATTAATTTCCATCAATTAACTAAAATATTAAGAGTTAAATGATGAAGCCTGGGACTTAAGTACTTACAATAGTAAGTCGCCACAAACGGTGTATCTCGGATGCGAGAGCCCCTAGTGGTCTACCGGGGAAATATACGAGTCAACTGGAGAATTTAATGTCAGGAAGGCACGTTGGCCATGGTAGCTCAAAGGTTAAGAGCGACTGGACGGAAACCAGTAGATCCGTGGTTCAAATCCCGGCCATGGCATTGAATTTTTCATGTTGACTCTATCCATCAAATATCTTAGCCTATATACGGCTAGTGTGGAGAAATGATTAATTTCCATCAATTAACTAAAACACTTTTGTTAGTTTTATGCTGGGTGGAATAGGTTTAAGTGCTGTCATCTGATTCTGTAAATTGGATACAAAGGTGTCTGGGTCCGTTGTTACTGACATTTCAAAGAATTCCCAGCGTAATTTAATAGTCTTCCCATATATCATTTGTGCTGTAGAATAGTCTGAATTATCTTTTAGAGCAGTTCGCAATCTTAGAAGCACTGTAGGCAAAATATCTGTCCATTTAGGGGAATTGTGTGCCCTGATAGCAGTCTTTAAGGTTCTATTTAGTCATTCAATTTTTCCACTGCATTGTGGGTGGTAGGCTGTAGTGTGCTTAAGTTTAACACCACACAACACTGCTAGTTTCTTGAAGAGTTCTGACTCGAATTGTGGTCCTCAGTCTTGATGATAGCACATGGGACTCCAACTCTTGCTACCCAGTGGGAGTAGAATGATCTAGCGACTGATTCTGCTGTGATATTCTGCATTGGAATGACTTGTTGAATGACTTGTCATTGTTTCATATTAAATTTGTTAACATTATAGTACAAGAATCTGACTCACACAGTTTTTTAGGAATGTAACTTGATAAACATGTTGTGACTGGAGGCATATGCACACAAAGAGACAATGTAGCACAGAGATAAAGAGCTTGTCGAAACAGATAAAGTTAGTGTGAAGATAAAAGACATGCCGAAACAGATAAAATTAGATAACTCGAAGATTCTAGTGCCATCTTGTTTATTCTAGAAATACGAAAAAAGGTATGTATAAGAAATCGTGACAAGCCAGCGGCAGAGTGGAAGTGGTAATTAGAATCATGGAGCTGTGTTTTGAAAGTGAACTCTTTATTTGTGGGTGTGGCAGACAAACTTGAAGATTGTATTATGTTATGTCATTCTGCTACTGTAAGGTTTGACCAAAGTGTATATCTACGGAAATAAAGAACATTTTGAATTTCTGCAAATTGAACTTCTAATTCTACGAACCCACAAAGTCACAATATGTCCTGGAATTATCATATTGATAACCTCTATAAAAAAGAAGTAAAGGTTTGTATCTAATGAGGGAGTATGCAAAAACTTGTAATGTAGATGTACTAAAAACGCTATATTATGGATTAATTTATTCACAGTGTGATATTGAGTTATGGGGTGGTGGTAATAATTTCTCTATTCAGAGAGTTCTAGTACCACATAAGAAATGTATATGAATAATGTTTAAAATGGGGATGCGTGAATAATGCAGAGAAGTTTATAGAAAAGAAAAGATGTTTACTGTTGTGTCTTTATACATATATAAAGATATTAATTTAATAAATCAGAAAAAAAGCGAAATTAAATAGTGAAGTATACGATCATGATACTAGATGTAAATCTGACTTGCACTATACTAGTTATAATGTAAAATCTGTAAATAAAGATGTTCCATCATGAAAGATCTTACATTGTTAGTAGAAATGTTGCACCACAGCACATTGCCAGATGATAAGGTGCAATTCTTGAATTTTAATGTGTTATTCTCTTCAATCAGTGTTTTTAGTTCTTTATCCTGTAATTGTCTTTTTTTTTTTTTTTTTTTTTTTTGCAATTTCATCATAATCAATTACAGATATTTCTTCCATCCGGGAGAAGGTGTTGGCCACTACACTGTCTGTTCCACTGACATGTTGAATGTCAGTTGTGAATTGAGAAATGTAATGAAGGTATCACATTTGTCTTGGTGATGTCTTTTCGTTCTTCTGGAGGAATGCATATGTTAACAGTTTGTGGTCTGTGAAGATCTTTTCCCTCCAGGAGGTGTTTAAACTGCTTTACTGAAAGATAAATTGCTAGGAGTTCCCTGTCATGATGTCACAGTAAATGTTTCCACTGTCCATAGTAAATTGTCTTCAATAGTGTCTTGAGCCAGGTGATGTGTGATGTCACTCATGTGTGATGTGTGGCAAGCTACAAGCTGCATGGCTTGGACTCTCTTTGGCCAGCGAGCCGCCAAGGGATCAACATGGGTATGAACTTTTTTTAGTTAATTGATGGAAATTAATCATTTCTCCACACTAGCCGTATTTAGGTTAAGGTTTTTGATAGATAGAGTCAACATGAAAAATTCAATGCCATGGCCGGGATTTGAACCAGGAGATCCATGGTTCAAATCCCGGCCATGACATTGAATTTTTCATGTTGACTCTCTCTATGGGTATGAACATTAAGTGAGGTTGCGCCTCCTGGCCACCATGAGCCCAAGGTTAATGTGCCTGTGCATTGTAATTCTTCTAAATTAATATATTTTCGTTAAACATGTTATAACCTGTGTATGGCTGAAATACCTAAAGAATCAGTCTAGGAGAATGTTAGTCTATTTCAACCTATACCTCTTTTTAATGAAAGCTGGAAGAACATTAGCCTATCAGATCATGTACCTTTCTTTTAATGTAAGGTGGAAGAACATTAGTCTATCCCAGCCTATACCTCTCTCTAATGTAAGCTGGAAGAACATTAGCCTATACATGTACCTGTACCTCTCTCTAATAAAAGCCGGCAGAACATTAGTATATCTCAGCCTGTTCATCTCTTTAATGAAATCTGGAAGAATATCATCCTATGTCAGGCTGCACCCCTCTTTAATGAAAGCTGGAAGGGCATTAGTCTATCTCACCTATACCTCTATTTAATAAAAGCTGGCAGAACATTAGTCTACCATGTTTAATGAAAGCTGAAAGAACATTTTTGTATCTCAGGCTGTACCTCTCTTCACTTAAAAATGGAGAAAACTTATCCTATTTCACTCTGTACCTCAGTGAAAGCTGGAAGAATGTTAGTCTATCTGAGCCTGTACCTTTCTTTAATGTTAGGTAGAAGAATGTTAGTCTATCTCAGCTTATACCTCTCTTTAATAAAAGCTGCAAGAACATTAATTAGCCTATCTCATCTGAACTCTATCTAATGAAAGCTAGAACTATGTTGGCCAATCTCAGCCTGTAACTCTATTCAATGAATGCTGGAAGAATGTTAGCCTATCACAGCCTGCACCATATTTAATGAAGCCAGGAACAAGGTTAACCTATCAGTGAATGCTGAAAGAACATGGTTTATCTTAGTTTGTACCTCTGATTAATGAAACCTGGAAGAACGTCTCAGACTTTACCTCTGTTTCATGAAGGCTTAAAGAATGTTGGTCTATCTCAAACTGTACCTCTCTTTAAGGAATGCTGATAGAATGTTTACCTATCTCAGTCTATATCTCAGCCTAGTACAGACATTCTTTAAAGGTTAGTTGTGGAGTTTTATTAGTATAATTTAGTTCAGGGGAAGACAGGTAGTGGCAGTGTGACGTCAGCTCCGTCAGCTCTAACTGCCAAATATGCCCCCAAACGAAAGGTAGGTTAGCATGTTGACGTCACCACGCTGATTTATGGTGCCCAAGAGAAAGGAAATAGTTTGATGTGTTGGGGTTTCGACAGCGCAGGAAAGACAGGAAACGTATCGGGTATTAATGATATGTACAACTTATATCTTGGGTGTTGTAATATTAATACTGACTGCTTTAATTATGCAATTGGTCACAGTTTATAAACAATTACATTTTAGCCCTGTGCTATGAGAAAATACATAAAAATTCAACTCATAGTTTATCTGAAGGTCAGGCATGTTATAAAGTAAATAAAATAAAACATAAAGTAATTTTCTCTGCAAATTAGAGGAGACCCATTCAGAGCAAAATTATGAGGACATTTTTTGATACTTTCTGTTTCGTGTTTCTTTAACTACTTTATCAATAACAGGACATAATGTCTAAGAAATTTTTAATCGAAGGCTGCATGTTAGATTGTGACAGACATGACAAGGTACTTCGGGGTTTGGGCTTAGCTAATTTCATAACAGAAAAAAAAATTGTTTGCACACATATGTTGAGCCAAACATAAACAATGTCCATGCGGCAAGTTAATAGACCCTCGGAAATCTGGTTTGGAGGACATTCTTGTAAAAATCAGCCAAGTCTTTCTTGTGTGTATATTTGTCCTTCAATAAATCGTCACATTGTAAATTTAACAGTTTCATTTGGTACGTGGCAGCTACATTGTTGTCATCGAGTGTTTTACACCTGACTGAACCCTCAGATTCTGTACTCACAGCACCATTTAAATAGGCAACTTGGTACTACTTGACTCTTGTCTGACGTCACACGAACTGCAGGCCTTGCTCCTGGCTGAAATACATCACACCTCTTGAAGCTGTCTTCCTCTGATTTAGTTTGTTTTGAGCCTGGGTTAGAATTTTTCTTTAAACAAAACTCTGAAAATTTCAACCCATTTAATGAAGGAAGAAAGTCAGCTCCATATTTGCATTGGCTGATGCAGTGTGCACCATCACAGTTGCTGTTTAAATTATACACTGTACCTTTTTTTGTTTTCATGATATAATCTCTAGTGTAACAGATTGAAGGTATGTAAAGCTATGATATACTGTAACTGAGATGTGAGTGATCTAATAAAGGTTTGCAAGGCTAGTTTGATAAGTGAAGGGGGATTTTATGGAAGTTTTGACTAAGTGTACCATTAAAGAGTATCTAAACTGGTATATAATTCAAAAGGTTAATAGTTCCTGAGGATATTACTCTATTTTTGGCCTTAATTGACTGGGCTACATCGTAGGCTACACTCCTCTTTCTTTAGGGAAACCTGGATAAATATTAATCTATCCTGGCTTATTTTTAATATTTTTTAATATTTTCTTAGTATTAGCCTGCATGCATGTGCGTGTTATAAAATCAGTCTATACCTCAGTTTTTCTCAAAAAAAAACTGATTGTTATTCTTTCTGAGCCTATTTACTCATCTAGATTATTTATCAAACACTCTCTAATACAATTACTTTCTTGGAAGTGTTGAAAACAGTGTTGTTATGATAAATTAACTTTAAAGAGAGTCGATTAAAGACACTAGACAACACTTACTTTTAAATTTTTCCGGAACTAGTTTCAGAGGCTTTGCCTCTATCATCGGCCGGCTCTCGACTGATTCTCGTTGGTGTAGCTGACGATACCTTGTCACAGGTCTCCTCTGGTGGCGGCTCAAGGAACTTGCTGAACAAATCCTTCTGGGGGATGTCGAAATTGAATACTTTGTTCCTATTTTTTGAAATGAAGATTTGTTCCCATGTGGATAGTTCTTGTTTTCCTGATGTATGTTTCAGTAGTTTTGGTTCTGGATTTATGTTGTGGTTTTTTTCCCAAAAATGTGTGGCAACTGCTGATTTTTCTAATTGTTTATATTTTATGTTTCTAAAGTGTTCCTTTGCTCTTGTTTCTAAATTTCTTTTTGTTTTTCCAATATAAATTTGACTACAGTCATTGCATTCAATTTGATATATACCAGATTTTTTGTTTGATGGAATAGCATCTTTGATGTTTGAGCAAATTAGGTTTTTTAAGGAGAAATGGTTGACTGGTGCTAGTTGAATATTTTGTTTTTTGAAGACTTTTTTGAATTTATCATAGGCCCATGGATGGTAAGTGAATTTTTTGAAAATCATATTAGTTTCTGTAGATGAGAGAGTTGTGGTTTCCTTTAGTAGCTTCTTCTTTTTTGCTAAGCTCACTTTTTTGTCCACTAATGATTTGGGAAAGTTATTTTTTTGTGCTATTTCAATTATTTTGTTGTATTCTGTTTTGTATTCTTCTGCTGTGAGAGGGATGTTTACCAGTCTGTGTGCTAAACTATTGAAGATTGCCTGTTTGTGGGATCTTGGGTTGTAGCCATTAGATTTTATGTAGTTGTCTGTCTGTGTTGGTTTTCTGTAAATGCCAAAGTTTAGTCTGTTTTTATTCCTCATTATTTTTAGATCCAAAAATGGTAAATGCTCGTCTTTTTCTATTTCTACAGTGAATTTGATGCTTTTTTCTTGGATATTTAAAAGTTTTAGTGCATCACTGATGTGTTTTTTTGGTACTATTGCAAAGATGTCATCTACATATCGTTGCCAGAGTTTGAACATCCAAGGGAAACCTTTGTTGATCCTTATTTCTAATGCACTCATGTACAGATCGGCCAGGAAGGGTGATAGTGGGTTGCCCATTGCTAACCCTGAAGTTTGGTGATAATATTTTGTTTGAAACTGGAAGAAATTTTGTTCTATGCATAATTTGGTTAGTTCAATGTAGTCTGAAATTTCAGATGATGCCATTCCAAGTGATTTGAGCCATTTTTCTATCAACGGTGGGAGTTGATTAACTGGTATGCTGGGAAACAGTGATTTAACATCAAATGAGACTAGTGTGTCCTCTTCTTTTAGTTCCGTATCCTTAATGTGTTCTATAAGTTCATAGGTGTTTTTGATGCTTAGGCTGTCGAATTTTGGAAATGAATTGAATTTGTTTGTTAGCCACTTTGCAAGTTTGTATGTTGGTGAATTTATACTGCTAACTATAGGTCTCATTGTTATGGATGGTTTGTGTATTTTGGGTAAGCCATAAAGTCTAGGTAAGGTTGGGTTATCCGGTTTAACTGCATATTTGTTTGGTATTATGCTTGATTTTGCTATTGTTTTTTCATATGACTGTATGCAAGTTTTTAGAGGATTTTTGTTAATGGTTTCATATTCATTGTCAGTTAGCATTTTTTCCATTTTTTCAATATAATCTGATTTTTCCATTATGACAATCTTGTTGCCTTTGTACACAAAGGCAGACAAAGGCAACAAGATTGTCATAATGGAAAAATCAGATTATATTGAAAAAATGGAAAAAATGCTAACTGACAATGAATATGAAACCATTAACAAAAATCCTCTAAAAACTTGCATACAGTCATATGAAAAAACAATAGCAAAATCAAGCATAATACCAAACAAATATGCAGTTAAACCGGATAACCCAACCTTACCTAGACTTTATGGCTTACCCAAAATACACAAACCATCCATAACAATGAGACCTATAGTTAGCAGTATAAATTCACCAACATACAAACTTGCAAAGTGGCTAACAAACAAATTCAATTCATTTCCAAAATTCGACAGCCTAAGCATCAAAAACACCTATGAACTTATAGAACACATTAAGGATACGGAACTAAAAGAAGAGGACACACTAGTCTCATTTGATGTTAAATCACTGTTTCCCAGCATACCAGTTAATCAACTCCCACCGTTGATAGAAAAATGGCTCAAATCACTTGGAATGGCATCATCTGAAATTTCAGACTACATTGAACTAACCAAATTATGCATAGAACAAAATTTCTTCCAGTTTCAAACAAAATATTATCACCAAACTTCAGGGTTAGCAATGGGCAACCCACTATCACCCTTCCTGGCCGATCTGTACATGAGTGCATTAGAAATAAGGATCAACAAAGGTTTCCCTTGGATGTTCAAACTCTGGCAACGATATGTAGATGACATCTTTGCAATAGTACCAAAAAAACACATCAGTGATGCACTAAAACTTTTAAATATCCAAGAAAAAAGCATCAAATTCACTGTAGAAATAGAAAAAGACGAGCATTTACCATTTTTGGATCTAAAAATAATGAGGAATAAAAACAGACTAAACTTTGGCATTTACAGAAAACCAACACAGACAGACAACTACATAAAATCTAATGGCTACAACCCAAGATCCCACAAACAGGCAATCTTCAATAGTTTAGCACACAGACTGGTAAACATCCCTCTCACAGCAGAAGAATACAAAACAGAATACAACAAAATAATTGAAATAGCACAAAAAAATAACTTTCCCAAATCATTAGTGGACAAAAAAGTGAGCTTAGCAAAAAAGAAGAAGCTACTAAAGGAAACCACAACTCTCTCATCTACAGAAACTAATATGATTTTCAAAAAATTCACTTACCATCCATGGGCCTATGATAAATTCAAAAAAGTCTTCAAAAAACAAAATATTCAACTAGCACCAGTCAACCATTTCTCCTTAAAAAACCTAATTTGCTCAAACATCAAAGATGCTATTCCATCAAACAAAAAATCTGGTATATATCAAATTGAATGCAATGACTGTAGTCAAATTTATATTGGAAAAACAAAAAGAAATTTAGAAACAAGAGCAAAGGAACACTTTAGAAACATAAAATATAAACAATTAGAAAAATCAGCAGTTGCCACACATTTTTGGGAAAAAAACCACAACATAAATCCAGAACCAAAACTACTGAAACATACATCAGGAAAACAAGAACTATCCACATGGGAACAAATCTTCATTTCAAAAAATAGGAACAAAGTATTCAATTTCGACATCCCCCAGAAGGATTTGTTCAGCAAGTTCCTTGAGCCGCCACCAGAGGAGACCTGTGACAAGGTATCGTCAGCTACACCAACGAGAATCAGTCGAGAGCCGGCCGATGATAGAGGCAAAGCCTCTGAAACTAGTTCCGGAAAAATTTAAAAGTAAGTGTTGTCTAGTGTCTTTAATCGACTCTCTTTAAAGTTAACTCTCTAATACCTTTCTAAAGAAGAAGAAATACTAAACACTGCACTATAGTTTCATGTATATTTTATTTATATTGTAAAATATATTATAAACATTTCTCGCTAATCTAGACAAAATATTTTTGTTAGATATGCAACACAAATATGTTACAACATTTGTACAGACTTGTCCTATGAATAATATTCACACAGATGCAAGGTATCACAGCTGGAGGATAAGTTAATTACGAGTCAGCATGCCATTAATCATGATGTTGGCCAGGGCATTACGTCGTCGTCTCCAAGCCCCAAGACCTTGAGCATGATACTGCAGTTGTCTGTACCATAATTTTGTTCTTTCACCATCCTCTGCCTGTAAACAAACAAAGAACAAAAACTAAATAAAATAAAAATATAAAGACATAATATATCTGATGAAATTACATTCACAAGACCTTATGTATCACTGAAATATTTAAATATATGTTATACATTACATATAATATATGTTATATAAATTATACTTTTCACATAAATATAAATATGTTGCCCATGATATACTTTTACGTAGGAATTATTTCAAATTAAGGAAGTAGTGCACAGTCATAGCAGTGTAGAACACTGCACACAAAAGAAAACACTGAGGTTATCATATTTTTTCAAGAACATCCATTAGATAATGTTTGAGAAAGATCTGAACTTGCATCCTGAAATATTTAGAAATGGCTATAATTTAAAAATGCAACAAGAAAGAGACACAAATTGTGTATTTTGACAAGTTTTACATTTTTATATGATTTTTTTATCTTTTAAGGTTTCCCAGTAATTATAAAAAATTTAATCAAATAAAGGACTTCAAAGGCTACTCATAGATAATTTAAGATAGATATTGTATTAGAGATGCAAATATGTAGTTTTAACCAAAATTCAAGAGCCTTGTAATTCCCTTCTTGGAAGTGTTGAAAACAGTGTTGTTGTAATAAATTAAATTTAAAGGGAGTTGATTAATATTGTTTAGTGTCATTAATCGACTCCCTTTAAATTTAATTCAAGAGCCATTTATTTATTTATTTATTTATTTATTTATTTATTTATTTATTTATTTATTTATTTATTTATTTATTTATTTATTTATTTATTTATTTATTTATTTATTTATTTATTTATTTATTTATTTATTTATTTATTTATTTATTTATTTATTTATTTATTTATTTATTTATTTATTTATTTATCTATTTATTTATCTATCTATTTATCTATTTATTTATCTATTTATTTATCTATTTATTTATCTATTTATTTATCTATTTATCTGTCTATTTATCTATCTATTTATCTATCTATTTATCTATCTATTTATCTATCTATTTATCTATCTATTTATCTATCTATTTATCTATCTATTTATCTATTTATTTATCTATTTATTTATCTATTTATTTATTTATTTAGTTATTTATTTATTTATTTATTTATTAAGATAAATTTATTTAATGTTGCCTAACAACTATGGCCTTATAGCGACAACTATAAGATGGAATAACAAATCTTGTATACAGTACAATTAACATTACAGTACATTAACATTTTAGGAACTATTAGGTTACAGTATAATATATACACATAAGTTCACACAAACTATACATTCAACTGAAGAATCGATATTGCACAGCACTATATTCATACTTTTTATGTATTACTTATTAATTATAGTCATTCTCACTTCACAGAATACACTGAAACCAGGTAACACTGAATAGATTTTCATATTGAAGAAGTTAATTTACAGTCTTTTAGAAATAAATACAGTGATTGTAGATTCTTCTGTTCATCTAGTAGGGCATGAAGATCTGTAGGAATTTTATGAAGAGTCCAAAAGGTTGAGTAGCAAGAACATTCATTTATAATATGATTTACTGATAATGATTGGTTGCATGGTTCACAGTGTGGAGGCCTCTCTCTGGAAAATAGATAATCATGTGTAAGCTTTGTGTGTCCAATTCTAAGTCTGGAGAGTAATATTTGCTGTTTTCGACTTGTATGTTTATAAAGACACTAAGTAGGAGATGTGTTTAATTTCACTTGTCGGAGTTTACTATGTACATTGGTTTCTAGCTAATGATGTTTCCATTCCTGAATTATGCCTTTTTTGATATGGCTTATAATATCTTCATGTGGAATAGGTATCGGGGGGTATACCGGCGGTTGTTTTGCTACTTGTTTAGCAGCTTCATCAGCCTTTTCGTTTCCGGCTATTCCTTGGTGGGATGGTATCCACGTCAACAGTATTTCTTTGTCTTCTAGAATAAGTTTATTGTATAAATTTTGGATATCCTTGATTATCAATTTAGTGGATGACAAATCTTGGAAGGACAATAAAGCACTCATGGAATCTGAGTAAATCACATATTTTGGGTGCATTGCAGATTGTATCACTTCTAGGGACTTTTTAATTGCATATAATTCACTAGAGAATATTGTGTAGAATTCTGGTAGTTTATATAGCATTGTAACTTCTTGGGATACAACAGCACAACCATTTCCAAACTGAGAATGGGAACCATCAGTATAAATTTCCATATACACAGGATAGTGTGCATTTATATCTTTAAATAGCTTCTGGTACACTGTTCTGTCCACTTGACCTTTAATATATTTAGACATATCCAAATTTATCTTTGGAACTGAAAGTCTCCATGGGGGAATTTCATTCTTACTAGTTCTGCATATTAAGAAGGGAAGTTCTAGTCTAAGTTGTATCAAGTAATAGCAAATTCTCTGTGTATATGGAACTGCAGATATTTGTGATGTTTCATTTATTGTAGCATATTTGGCATCGATGACTTTAGATGGATTAATAAATGCAATTGATCTTAACAGGTATGTAAGGCTTAACTGTTTTCTTCTTACTTCAAGTGGCGGTTCATCAACTTCAATCTGTAAGCTTTCAATAGGACTTGTGCGATGAGCTCCAAGAATTATTCGTAGTGCTGCTGAATGTATCACATCAAGCATTTTAAGTGTCCTGGGTCTGGCTGAATTATAGATTATAGATCCATAGTCTATCTTGTTTCGGATTAATGTTTTGTAGGTCATACTAAGAACATAGTAATCTGCTCCCCAGTTGTTGGCTGCCAATGTTTTGAGAATATTCAGATGTTTTTTACAACTATCCTGAAGTTGTTTTATGTGAGGAACCCATGTTAATCTTGGATCAAATGTAACACCGAGTAGTTTTATTGTTTTAACTACTTGAATTTTATGACTATGGACATGTATTACAGGTTCAATAGGTTTTTTCCTAGTTTTCGAAAATACTATACATTTACTTTTGTTCACTGAAAGTTTTAATCCAGTCTTTTGTAACCAAGTCTCTATATTTGATATCGTTCCCTCTAACAGTTTTTCCGTAGTAGACATATTTTTACCTTGACAAAATATTGTGAGATCATCTGCAAATAGAGTTGCTTGTACAGGTGCTTGATTGTTAGATATTATGTCATTGATAGCAACTAGGAATAGTGTCACACTTAATACAGATCCTTGTGGGACACCATTGTTTACATATACTCTTTTGGAAAATTGATCTTTCAATCTTACTTGAATATTCCTACATTTCAGAAAATTTTCTATAAAATATATCATGTTTCCATTAATATTATTTTCCAGTAGGGTTTTGAGTATATATTCCTTGGATACAGTGTCATAGGCTTTTTCTATGTCCAGACTGATTGTTACTAAATGTTGAGAGGCATTAAATACTTTCCATATTGCTGTTTCAAGGGATAATAGATTATCTGTTGTAGAGTGATATTTTCTAAATCCACTCTGTACACAAGTAAAAAAGTTGTTTTTTTTCTAAGGTCCATCTCAACCTGATATTTACAATTTTTTCCATTATTTTACACATACAGCATGTCAATGCTATAGGTCTATAACTTTAAGGTAATGAGCCATCTTTATCAGGCTTAAGAATTGGTATTACTATGGCATTTCGCCACTGTTCAGGGAATACTTTAGTAGACCACATAAAGTTATATAATGCCAGTAGGTATATTAGACCGCCTTCAGGCAACTGCCTTATTATTTCATATGGTATTGAGTCAGGTCCTTGACTAGTATTACCACATTTTTTTAGAATTCCTTTCAATTCTTGCATTTGTATGGCATCATTAAATTCCGGTGAATCATTGTTCTTCATTCTTTGTGTTACAAATGTTTGTTGTTCATTTTTGATTCTTAATAACTCTGGATCATTATTGTTAGATATTTCAGAAAATGATTCAGCTAAAAGATCAGCCATCTGCTTGAAATCTGTTAGATATGAGTCACTTTGAGGATGCTTGAGCATATTTGTTTGGAAAAAGTTTGGGCTGCCATTGATTTTCTTGATTTTTTTCCAAATTTCACGTTGTGGTGTTGTGTGGTTTAGTGATGATACAAAACATATCCAGGATTCCTTTTTACTGTCTTTAATCGTTCTTCGTGCCTTTGTGCGGTGCTGAAGGTAATTCAGTTTATTTTCTAGTGTGAGGCACTTTTTGTATTTGAAGAAGGCTGAATTTTTATCTCTAGTAATTGTTTTGCATGAGTCATTCCACCATGGAACAGTTTTGGAACTTGTAGTACTGGACGTTTGTGGGATGTTAGATTTGGCTACTTTAACTAGCGCCATGGAATATTGTTCAACTAATACTGTAATTTTGAAATTCAGTAGGTGATGGCAGCTCTTTCAGAATATAGTTGATGGAGAGTCTAAATTTTGTCCAATCACATTTATTTAGGATCCATTTAGGCACTCTATAGTTATTAGTAGAAATTGAATCACTGTTTATATAAATTGGAAAATGGTCACTTCCATGAAGAATTTGAGAAGCTGTCCAATTAAACAAATGTGCTATATCTGGTGAGCTCATAGTAAGGTCTATGCAACTTTGAGTATTATGGGCAACATTATAATAGGTTGGTTGTCCTTGGTTTAATAATATTATATCAGTTCTCTCAATCATCTGTTCTATTATTTTTCCCCTTTTATCAGTGAAAGTAGAGCCCCATAAACTGTTGTGACTATTAAAGTCACCAATTATTATAAATGGTGTGGGTAATTGGTTTACCAATTCTAATAACATATTTAAATTGATGTCAACACTGTTTGGCAGGTAGACATTACATATACAAATTTCTTTAGGTATATATACCTTAACTGCAATGGCTTCAGGTGTAGTATTCAGCTGTATAATTTTTTGGTTTATACTATTATTAATGTAGATTGCCACTCCTCCACTTGCATGGCGAGTATCAAGTCGGTTTTTATTATATGGCATATACTTTTTAATTGGATAAATGTAATTTTCTCTGAAGCTTGTTTCCTGGAAGCATATAATTTTAGGTTGATGCTTATTTATCAAGAATTGCAATTCTTCTAGTTGGGGTTTTACTCCATTAATATTCCACTGAAAAATTGTACAGGCCATAACACAAAATTAGATAATAATTTGGTAAAAGGTTTTTTTTCCATATTATGTAGCCATTACTATGGGTATGTTATTGACTTGTAGCTAGAGTGTTTCTTTCAACATTTAGGGCGGTGAGTAATTTTTTTTCCATTAATTTCCATTAATTAACCTAATAGTGGTTAACTATAAAGCCCGGGCCTTAAAGTACTTACAAGTAGTAAGTCGCCATTAAGGTAGTTGTCTCGTGTGTTTATGAGAACTCCTAAGTGGTTTACCGGGAAAATACGAGTCAGTTGGAGAATTTAATGTCATATCGGCACGTTGGCCATAGTAGCACAATGGTAGTGCGGCTGGACGGAAACCAGAAGATCCGTGGTTCAAATCCCGGCTATGGCATTGAATTTTTCAGTCTGACTCAACGTTTCCACTGACAAGCTAGTTAGAGAAAAACAAAACAGAAGATGTCGAAAAATGTCCAAGTAAGTACAGGTCTCTTCTAAATTAGAGAGAAAATAGTATTATGTTCCATTTTATTTATATCATAACATGACTGTTTTTCACACAAGCTAGAATTGTTATAGATTTTCTTGCAACATAGAACCAAATTTTAACTTTTCCTAAACTGTGAACCAATTTTGTAATTTAATGTCAGCAGTAAAGTCAGCAGTATACACAGGATGTTATTTGTGTAATTAAAATCAAACCTGTTTCCCATATTTCCTACATCGCTGTATCTCTTATGCTGCTGTAAGAGGTTTTTAAATTGTTTCTTCATTCCTAGCGATAGCAGCATAGAGTGCTGTGATGTCCCATGTTCAGCTTGCCCTTCAATGGCAGCATGTAGAGCGGAGTGAGCTGATGTCACAACAACGATACCTGCCCTCCCTTGGCCTAGGGGTAATATACTAGCTTCTGGTTCCCAAGGTTGCAAGTTCAAACTTGGTGGAGGGTGATGGATTTTTTTTGGGGCATAAAATTCTTAGCACAGCTTCCTTTGGAAGAGAAGTAAAACCAATAGTTCTGTGTCATTGATTTATGGCACATAAAAGAACCTCAAGCCTGATGAAGAGGCCTCTTATGGTCTTTAAAGCCCAATATAAAACAGAATGCTGAGAACCATCATAGTTAGTGTCCATAAATAAAAACTCAATTAACACAAACAATAAATATAAAATATTTATTGATTTACAAAACTGAACTATTTTTCTCAATAGAAGCACATTTTGTAGAAAAGTATTCCAAAAATAATTTGAAATAAGGAGTCTAAGATCGCAGTCTACCTATTTAACTAATTGCAATTTAGTGCTTACAAATTGTAGATTATGATCTATAGATATAATTCAAAGTAATAACTTTTATTTTACAGAGTGTTCGCATGGTTTCTTTTATTATGATTTTATTTACCCTGTTTACTTTCTTTAAGTTTAAATAATTTTACAAAGCTTCCCACTACGAGCATAAATAATAAATATTCGTGTAAAGGTAGCCTTTTTTGATGAAGAAAAGATATGGAAAAAAGTTCACTCAAGAAAATATATATTCATCACACAGTGCATTGTTTAGTTTCACTTATTACATTAATGATGTCACTGGAGCTACAGCTTGACTGACGGCAGGGGATTAGTACATACTGACCCCCTGGTTACCTGTACTAGTCCTCTTGAGCAAACAATGGCCCTTGTTACAAGCTCATAAATTACCATCTCTAAGTTTGAGTAATTACTGAACCAGAATTTTTTTTTGACAAGTTACAGAAGCTTCCTCTTCAAGAACATCCTTTGCTTTATAAGCTGGGTCTATATAAGGGACTGCTAAGGATTGATTGGCAGTTAATAGCTACAAGGTCTTTCAGTGGACAGTTGACAGTGTAAACTTAGTGGTCAGAGGAGTCTCAGGCTGCTAAAGACTAGCCTTGCCCAAAGAATAAACAAGCGTTGCACAATTTTCTGGGTTGTGCAGCTACTATTGCCAGATCAACAAAGGCTTCTCCAACATCATGGAGCCCCTAAGTCGTCTCATGGAAAAAGGCCGGCCTTATATGAGCATGGAAGAGGCCAAGGACATATTCCAGGCACTAAAGTCAGCATTCTGAGGTGTGCCTGGTTTATGTTTCCTATAACTGGACGTGGATTTCATAGTGGACACTGAAGCCATCAACAGCATACCGGAAGCGTACTATCCCAAGTCCAGGATGGGAAAGAGTAATAGCCTAATAGAGAAAGACACTTTCCAAGGTTGAAAGGAACCACTGCATTACCTGGTGTGAGCTCCTGGCAATACAGGCCCTGGGACTTTTCCATGAGCATTTGTATGGCCAACCATTCCGCCTCAGGACTGAGCACTCTGCACTCACCTGACTATTAAGCTTAAATACCTAGAGGGCCAGACAACCTGTTGGGTCCAGTGACTTCAAGAGTACAACTTCATATCAGAATATTGGAGAGGAAGAGGCTAATGCCTTTTCAAAAAGGCCCTGTGTGGAGTTTGGCCATATCACTAAGGTGGAGAAGAAGGAGCATACCTTAGCTGTCTCTGTAGTTTCAACTGTACCTGCTGATGGATGAGATATCAGAGGTCTGAGGCTGGCAGATGCTCACTTAGGTCCACTACTCAGAGAAATAAAAGCAAAAACTAAGCCAAGTTGCAAGAACATTGAACCCAGGAGTAAGAAGTATGTCCTACTGGGCCCAATGGGACTCACTGAAGACCAAGGATGGTATGTTGTTCATTTTTGGAGTCACCTGATGGAAAGACCCAAAGAAAGCAGCTAGGTCAGTCTCGGAATTAGTTTACAGAAGTCCTGGATGAAGTACATGTGCATTCCTCTCGAGGATATCCTGGATTCAATTGACAAGCTCCAGTAAATTATTAAATGAGGCTCTGAGTAGATACCGTGCGGAAGTCGCAGCCTTGTGGCCCTCAGACTAGGAGCCGTGCCCGCAAGCAGAAATACAATGTGGAAACAGGGTGTATTGCTATCAACTTAGCTTGATCCTTCCATGTGTTTGACAGGAGTAACAAAATCTGATCTGCTAGTGGTCATTGCTTTACCAATTGACTGGAGGTATGCACCGTTCCTAACCAAGAGGCCAAGATGATGACAGACTGTCTCGTGGAAGAACTGTTCTGCATCTTTGGAGTACCGTTGGAACTACACAGCAATCAGAATCAGACCTGATGAGAGAAGCACTGGAGCGACTTGGAGTGCACAAGACCTGCACAACATCTCTCTACCCGCAGTCAGATGGCATGATCGATCAGTACATTAAAACTGCAAAAGACACTTGTATAAGATTGGATTGGGATGTCAGGTGTCAAATGCTGGCCTATGACTCGTCAACCAACAACACTACCGGGATGATGCCAGCCAGCCAGCCAGCCAGCCAGCTTGATCTTTGGCATAGAGTTGTGTATTCCATGCGACTTGATGTCTGGGAACTGCGCTCAAACAGGACAGCGGCAGTTGATTACTTGGAGAACCTCGTAGATCATCTTTACAATGAACCAGAAAGTCAGTAGCAAAGGTTTCCAGCAAAGCGATCTGTATTGCCCACCTGGACCAAGAGGCTCTGTCCCAAGCTGCAACAACCATGGCAAGAATTGTACCGCAAGGAAAAGAGATCAACGATGTAGTCTACCGTATCCAGAGGCTGTCCTGAGAAACTTGGATAGTTTTGTCCATTATGACAGATGAAGAGCCCTGAGAAGGGTATAGTGTAACTGCGGCTGCAGCAAGGACGGCAAGGGATTAGCGCGTACTGACCCAGCTGACTGCATGCGTTAATGACCTGTCCGTGTGAGTGAACAATGGCCCCCCGACAAGCTTATGATGTGCCATCTCCCCACAGTTTGGCTAGCTACTGTTCCAAAAAGCTCCTTTTGGTTAATTTCAGAACATTGTTCTGTATGCTGGACCTATATAAGGAATGCTGAGGGGATAGTTAGGAAGTCACACACTCTTTTAGTGGACAGTGCCTAGTGAGTTGTGACTCAGAAGTTCAAAAAACAATTTTATTCAATAAATTATACCTTGTTTCACGTAAGCTTGCCCAGGATCTCTTAACGGTCACGTGACCTAATCACCTCTCATTGGTTGCTGTTGTGGTAATGACTGTCGTGCGGTAAAAATTAGTTCGTTATTTAACATGGTGATATATCATTATATGTTGGAAGAGAAGTGTCAAATTTATATTTTCGTAACTGTTTTAATTAAATATATTACGCAACAGAGTTGATTTATCTGAAATGCATGTTAATTCTTAAACAAAGTAAAGAGGAGGTTCCTTTGCTCTCAAGCACATGGCACGATAGCATGTGATTTAGCGGTAGTGGTGACATTTGTTTATATGACTTTTATCACTGACCTTGTTTTGAACTGGATTAGTCATGCATCGCCATTTGAGAGTGCGGGAGCTAAATTATTTTATTGATCGTTTATTGCGCATGTACTTATTATATGTATAATGGCAGAGTCTACCGCCAGTTTTTCGCTTAAGTATCGCAAGGATAATTATTTACAAACAGGCGAAAAAAGAATTGTGTTGCATGTGTTTAATGCACTCACAGAGAAGAATCCGTCTTTGTCAGTGAGAGAAGTCGAACAGCTGGGCTCTGAACTTACAGGTGTGAGTGTTAGATCCGTAGGAACATCGCGACATGAAATTGAGGAAACAGGAAAACTTACCACTCCAGGCAAAAGCAGGAATAAACAAAAGTGCGTGCTCAGAGAAAATACGTGAAAAGTGTTGTGCGTCTTCATGTGTGTAGTTTTTCTTTAGAAACGAACTCCCTAACATAAGTAACATTTCGTCTGCTGTAAATGAGGATGCAGATTTACCAAATTTCAGCAGATTGCTTATACAGCTGGGATTTGTGAATGAAAAAAGAGGCAAGAAAAATGTGCTAAAAGACAGAGGTGATATTGCTGTGTGGCGAAGACGCTATTTGACAACCACACTGCACCAAGATACAAATCGCTAAATATACACGAAGAACACACGAAAAGTAAAGTATGGTGTGACACGACTTTTAAGACTGAAAGACAAGCATTTTTGAAAGGTATGTGTGCTGGTTTAAAAAATTCCAGTGGAAAAGGCCGAAGGCCTTTCATTATAAACTCTTTCAGCTTCATTGCTCAGCCATTCTGTTTCAATTTGCTCAGTTCATTATAAACTTGTATTTTTGCATGCCTTCATATCCTTATTTGTATGATTTTTGTATGATTTTATTTATCTTCCCGGCAATTATTACGAAATGTGACGGGAAGGCACCGCCTATGGCGTATGACGCGAAAGCATTAGCCAATTAGGGCGAGGGGGAGGGTTGTTGAACGCGGAGTGGTACATTTCAGCCGGGCAAGGTTATATGAAACAGAGAATAGTTATGTTTTTTGTGAGTGTGTGCAACAGTGCCTAAGTGTAATGTTAGTGTTATACTAATTGCTTAAGGGACAAATTATTGTGCTTAGCAGCAATTGGTGTTCTTGTTACAATATGTTGCACCTATTGCATAAAAACTCATCTCAACTAATCTTAATTTAAAGCTTCAAAGTCAATGCTAAATCTGTGTTCTGGCACAGTTTAGGAGTGTGCTTGAGAGTTATAAATTAGGTAATGGGAAGGGGATGGTTATAAGAAGCTTGATGGCCTCCTGCATGTCAACCTAAAACGCATATAATACAACTTCATTGAAAGAGACATTAATGTTGTCTCCCAGAATCTGTTCCTTGATATGTCCACTGTATTTTAGTTCCAAAGTAAGCATGTGTTCCTTTAAATTTAAAGGGAGTCGATTAATGACACTAAACAACACTTACTTTTAAAATTTTCCGGAACATGTTTCAGAGACTTTGCCTCTATCCTCAACCGGCCATCTTTTCCTTTGTTACTGAGACTTCCAAAGAGAGCCATGGAGGTCATTTGACTTATTGTGACACACGGAGTAAAGAATTCCTGTACCTGCTATGACTAATCATTAAATGAAATGCTTTTCTCTGTATCCAAAATTCCAAAAGAGCATTCTTTAAGCCACATAGTTATATATTAGACCAAATGCACGAGGCTTTAAAAAAATAATGCAAAAATTAAGATATATTCATATTTGGGTTCCTCTTTCTCTATTTTAATATGTGCAGGAATGTTATACTGTTCTTTTTGCAAAATTTGTCTAAATAGTAATTATTATTTATGACCAGGCATGCACACTTTCAAGGATTAAAGCCTGGATGAAAATAAATTAAGATGAACAACTGGAATTTATGCTGTAATGTCATGTTTTTTTTTTTTGTAATTTTATGTCCTCCAACGTTAAGTCTTATGCGACGATGAATGGATTGAGTGGAATGATGCTCAAATGAGCCCGGGGCCCATAGAGTCAAGAGTTACCCGACATTCTTCTTTCAAGATAAGGGAAAACCCCAGAAAAACCTTATCCAGGTAACTCACCCTGACCGAGATTCGAACTCGGGATCTCTGTAATGTCATCTGTTTATAATATTTAACAGCTCTTTAATGTTTACCAGTAAAAGACAGCCAGATTCTTGACTATGGTCTGCTGTATTTTACGTTTACTATAGAAAGACAAACACATATAACAGTATTTCCAGACCTTTTGCTTCAAATTAAATGGAGATCATATATGTACTAATGAAATCTATTACAGCCTCTCCTGTAGAAGTACAGATTTTTGAGTTGTGGTCATTTTGCAAGTATATTAAGTAGAACCTTACTTTTATACACACACAACTGACATTTTAACATAATTTTAATAGCTTTTATTTTACAGTCCCTTCAATTTAATTATTTAATGTATGATTATTTAACCCTTATTTATACTTACTTAATTTTTAATTTTGTATCATTTTGGAGCAGGCCCCTTGTGCAAGCAGAACAATTGTGAGATGATATAAAACTGTAAGTCATAGGTGAGATTACACACCCCTACTGTTAGAGTATGGTACCTAGTGCAATACTCATTGTGTATAAATAAAACGCAGCAGATCTCCATAGCTATATTATTCTATTAATGAGCATATAGAATGTCATATAAATAAAATCTTTATTTTTCTTGCACTCACTTTTTTGTTGGAATCTAAAATGTAAAGGATGGGTTCTGCTCTATCATTACAGATAGTACAGAGCAATCATTTTATAACTCAGTTATGATTGCATGAATGCATGATTCACTTGCACTGTTTAATCTCAGTTCCACTAGCTTACTTGGTGCCACTGTAGCCCAGCTGGCAGAACACCTGCCTGCTGCACAAGGGTCAATATGCGTGGATCATTTAAATAGACGCTAGTCTGTCCCTTGGTCATTGGTACAAATCCAGCCCAGACTTACAGTTTTTAAGTGTGTTTAAAAGTGATAGCCCCATGTCCTAGGTTTACTGATGTAAAAGTACTTCTGCAGGATAAAATTCTGCCACACTAGTGGCTTTAAATAAATTTGACAATTCAGAGCTCGTTCACAAAAAAACAAAATTCCTTTTGGGAGGGATTATGTAAAGGCAGCTGGAAGGTATAAAGTTTTCTCTAGCCAAGATGGTTTCCTACTCTCCCCAGAGTCTGGAAGTATCAACGAGAGTTTAAATGTGAATGTGATCTAATATAATAACTGTCCCCCCCCCCCCCAAAAAAAAACACTGTGCACAAGTTAACACCATTGCCGATAGGCAATATGTTCCAAGTAAAAGGCCACCAATATGACCACTGCAGTTGAAGACAGGATATAAATAAAAAAATTGATTTGTTCATTTTGTATTCAAACCTGTTGTGTGTAAGTATTCTTATTATTGTTGCTGTTCTTGTCTTCTTATTAATCTACTGAAATGCCTACCAAAAAACTCATGATTGGACAAATAATTTTTATATATGACACATATATTACACATATTATGTAAGCAGATATGTGGGCAATTTTTAAGAGGCATTTCCTGGTATTCCATTTCCAGAGATACTGTCATATATTTGGTTAATAAGTTTGGGACAACAGGATCCCTAAACACTAAACCTATGAAGCGAAAGAGATGTGGTCAAATGGAAGAAAAGTTTATGAAATTGGTGCATCATTTGAGCACTCTCCAAAGAAGTCTCTAAAACGTGTTGCATATCAAAAGGTTGTTTCAAAAACCTCTGTTAAACTTTTATACAGCTGTTAAACATTTTAAATTAAAATCTTACAGAGTGACTATTGTTCATGAATTATAAACCTTATGGTGACTAGGAATGCCAAGAATGTCTTAATGCAAATGGACATCACTTTAAACACCACATATATAAAAGTGCATATTACTACACATTATCTATGAGTATGAAATGCAGAAAGTTTTTGAATGTAGTACACAGCATACAGAGCATGTATACAACCAATCTGGGCTGGATCAAAAAACATTTTCTCTATAGTGTCTGTACATCATGCTTTGTTTTTCATTAAAATCATATAAAAGTTCACTTTCATGTTGTAGAATAATACCTTAAAAATAAATGTATCCCTAGAAGCCAGCTCCTGGACTTCAAAATAATCTTCACCATCAGTTTCACAACACACAATGCATTTGTCAAGGTATAGTGGTTCCTGAAACAGAAACATAGTTTTCATTATATCGAGATTTAACTGTATTGGAAACCCACAGTGAAGCAAAATAATTATTAATTTATAGATGAGTCATATTTATTACACATCGGCTTCACTTACATACCTATTTTGAGGACATGTTTCGCAAACCATCGTTTGCATCGTCGGCTCTTATGTGTCTAATGGGCTAAAGCTTGATCCAGCGGTGTGGGCAATTCTGGAGTTGCTGCTGCCATCTATTGATTTAGTGATGAACTTAAATGTGGGATTCTCTTCTGGTGGGATATCAAAATTCATTAGTTGGTTTTTATGTTTTTGTACGTATTTTAGTAATTCGGTGCTATTCGGTGAACTTGTCATATGGGAGAGAGTATACATAGAAAAACATAAAAACCAACTAATGAACTTTGAAATCCTGCCAGAAGAGAATCCCACATTTAAGTTTATCACTAAATCAATAGATGGCAGCAGCAACTCCAGAATTACCCACACCACTGGATCAAGCTTTAGTCGCATAAGAGCCGACGATGCAAACGATGGTTTGCAAAACATGTCCTCAAAATAGGTACGTAAGTGAAGCCAATGTGTAATAAATATAACTCATCTATAAATTAATAAATATTTTTCATTGTTTCTTCACTGCATTAACATTTATATTTATGCTTTCACAGAAACTTAGGTTCTCATATTTATTGAACCATGAATGCAAGTTCTGTGCAAACCATACTGTGGTTGAAATTTGTCATTCTCTCAAATAGCTAATCTGTTTGATAAACTGTGAAATGCTACTCAAGGTCTCTTTCCACATTGAAGGATTCTTCTAGGAAAGGATTTGAAGAAATTCCAGAGAACTAATGATAAAATGATAAAGACAATAAAATATTGTCTTAGCAATGTTTTCAAATGGGACACCATTTCCTTTTCTATAAACAACATTCAGAAATCTTAATCATATGTTTTATATTGTAATATAACTTTGTTGATAATTATACAGTCTATGATTTGGGAGTAGAGCATCTGCCTCATATTAAATAAGTTCTGAATTAGAATCTCAGGATTAATTTCCACAGAGTTTCTTCCTATCCTCAAGAAGTCAAATGTGGAGCTGAACCTTGGGCTGATCTGAGCATCACTTCATTTATTTGTAATCCTACATAACTTATTCATAAGAAAGAAAAATTAAAGAGATAAGAAATTGAAACAGCTAATTAATAATTATATCTTGGTAATTCTTACTTTTTCTATCACATACAGTAAGTAGAAATATTGTATTCCTTCCAATAATTTGATATCAACATTTCAATAGAAATACATATTTTGAGGTATTCTGAATCCAAGAAAAAGCATTTTTAACAAATGCTCTCTGTATGTGTGTGAGTGTGTGTGCATGTGCATCTCTGTCTGTGAACAGCATAACTCAAAAATCAAAAAGTCAGTTAGATAACAAACTTTGTAATTTAATACAGTATGTTCCACAGATGTGATACAGAGACCTTCAAAGCACCCTTTACGTTAAAATATGATATATGTAGGATATTTTTATGACAAATAAAATATATATTGAATTTTCTGAGAATAGCCTCTGAAGTGTTCTTCATTCTGAATGTCTTTCAAGAAACTGGTAAACCGTAACAGAAAGACAAAATCTCATAAAAAAATGATCTTATTAAAACACATAATTTATATCATAACATTTTTAATACAGATAACCACTTCCAAAATATTCCTTGTTACTGGGATGAATTTCCAAACACTTATACTTTTCTCAATAGGAAGTCATAATTTGTTTGTTTAGGTTTTGGCTATATAAAGAGAATGGAATTTGAATGCCATTATATAATGACTACCTCCTAAAAGAATTGCTTATAGCTTAAGCCTACTGTATTCCATTATTCCCATTGTATCAACAAGGAAATATGTAATAAGACAATTTCTGCAAATTTTATCTTTATTAACATTAAATAGATAAAAGAATAAGTATTTGTAAGAAGAATTTGTCCAAGAGTAGACGAAGGCAAGTGAGTGTCCCATGTCAGATTAATATTTATTTATTGAAAAATAACTGATAATTAACTGCTGCTCTTCCTTGAATAGTATGTAAAGTACTTTAATCCTGAACATTTACTGGGAGAGCCAATCAACTAGGCTGTGGTTTTCCTTTTTGCATTGACACTTTTTGCCATCTATGGCTATGATAGAATGGTACAGATGCAACAATACAGAATTTTTAAAACTACTTGTAAAGATTTGCCTTCATCACTGTCTTTATATTTTTGGCACCTTTTTAGGCAAATAACCATCATTTGCCATAGTTTATTTTGCGAATTGTTTGTAATTTTGTGGAGGATATTTTGTTTTTAGTTTTTTAGCGTGTGTGAGTTTATTTTTACACTAAGTTTTAATTTACCCCAGAGACAAAATTCATGGGGTTAGGTTGCCAGACTGAGGGGCCACAGATCTAAGCTAATAATTCTGTCCTCAAACACTTCCCAATTCTTCATTGGCAGTAAGAGCTGTGGCAGACTGTTGACAAAAGTCAAAATAATGCTCCCTACTGCTAGTTCTCTAAACAAAGAGTATAAAACTGTATTCAAGCATGTAGGATTGTTGATTGCTGACTCAGATCTTCAAAAATAATTATTTTATGTACAGCGCATTCCTTGAACAACCGGACTGTTTCGTGGGAGCCTTGGACTGGGTGATGAGTGGCGCATCTGCCGCCAGAGAATAGCAGTGGTGCAGAATAGCAGAAATGGTGTGCAGTAAGTGCACATAGAATTATTGGTCCCATATTTTTTGACACAACAGTTGATTCACATGTTTATGTAAATTCTATTTTAAATAATTTTTTCCGCAACTAACAAGAGATAAACGATTGTCTGAGTGGTTTCAGTATGACTAAGCTACAGTGCACACTGCTGAAAATTCTATGCAAGAATTGAGCAGTGTGTATGGTGACAGAATAATTAGTCGAGGATTGTGGCCATCTCATTCCCCTGACCTATCTCCATGTGACTTTTATTTATGGGGAACGTTAAAGAATAAAGTATACGCATCCAACCCGCACATGTTACCAGAATTGAAGGGCATCATGAGAGACATACAGGCAATCAGTCAAGATGAACTTCTTCGGGTGAACCAGAACTGCTTTCGGAGATATAGGGAATGTATTTGCATTGAAGGTCATAAATTTCAACATCTATTGTGACTTCAGGTAAGCCTAATGTAAATTAGTGCAGTAGGTAGAATTCCATACATGTTACTTGCCTGTTCTTTAGGCATATTTCTGCCAGAGAGTGCGCTGGCCCTCTCCCATTACGGTACCACCGCAGGGCAGTCTGGTCGCTCAGGGAATGCATGGTACATCCATGAATGTGAAATCAAGCCTCTTTTGAGAAACATATTAAATATGGGTATATTTTGCCCCATTGTGTGCACTACTGGGACTCCACGCAGAAAATACGTGCCTAATTACAGGACACCTGATGGGAGATCATGTACCACAGTTATTGCTTTTGACTTCAATTTAGTACCTCTTTATATAGAACCATAAGAACCTGTCTCTGGTGAAAGACGCCCAGACAATTTTTGGGGGAAGTCTCCAAACTATGACATGTTATCTAATGTTTAATCAGTGAGAGTCGTATTCTGCCTTTTAAGTTTCTTAGGCTGAACGCTTCCTGTAATCTGAAGCTTATTATAAAAGTCTGAAACCTTTACACTCAGAAATCTTTCTGCAAATCATGTTTTCACTTGATGAGCTCACTGAATTAACACTTAGAAATTATAAATAAGAATAGAATAGAATTGAATGTATTTATACAACTTACTACTTACAATATTTTATCTATATTATATACATATTTTTTATTTTAGTTATATAAATTTTTGGTGCCATTTTTTAACCTAGCTAGCTCAGCCTGCTTGGTTCTGAAGCAATACACTCCTAAGTTGGGCAGACAGGAAGAAGTACCGTTAGATGTAAGGGTAATTCATGGTGAAACTGAACTAAACAAAGGCAGGCAAGGAAGGTTTACACATTACCCTCAAGAGGGAAGGAGTAGTGCTAACTGGAAAACCAGGAGACAAGTCAATGCTCTACCTGGGGCACTCTTGTGCTGGACATTGATGGAAGCAGTGGTGTTAGGAAGGTGATGTAAAACTAAGCAATGTGTTAGGCAATCGCGAGTGTGTGAAACCCCGAACAAGAAGAGAAGGAGGGGAAAAACGAAGCAGTCTGGTGTGTACCACTCCTGAGATAAGAGTTCCATGCAAATGTCCTGAGCTAGTAACAAACCCAGAAACCCTCCTAATGAAGTCCGTGAAACTAAGACCACACTTATTCCCTTCAAACAATACATACCCTCTCAGTTCCCAGGTCTTCATAGCATTGCTGAGTAGCAGAGTCACCCTTCTATAGATACTGTCTCGTAAGTAATGTAATTTTTAAAGAAAAACAATTATTGGAAATGTGTTCTGACAAGCAATTAACTAATTTTCCAAGTAGACCATTAGATTCTCTGGTCTTGAGCCATCATTCAGCAAGGTATATTATCCCACAATGGTACCAGTTTTTTGCTTTTGATGCAAAGAATTGAGCATTTTTTTCAAAACTTGATAAATGCACAAAATGCATTTCTGAGAAAAATGTTTTTTTTTTCCTTTCTATTTCTTGGCAATACTAATTGGTTAGCCCAGCAACTACATTAATCATTCAATTCTCCTTCCTGAAACTGTATCATTGAATGTGAAAAGAAACAAATACCATAGTTTAACTAGTGCAAATTTGAGGTTTGAAAATGCAGAGTTTTTTCAAAACCCGACAGATGCTGATTAACTTTTCTGCATGAGTGAGAAATTAACACAGGAAGTTTTGTTATTTTTGTCATTTATTGTTTTTGTTACTTTTTATTTATGTATTTATTATTTTTTATTTATTTTCACCTTTTCATAATACATAATGTATTATACAACCAACATGTTAATATTTATAAGAATTATTTTATTAGGTATAAACTTAGAAAGTAAGTACTGCAACATTCACAATAACAATATAATATTTTGTTTTATTTATATAACAAACATATTGAATACAAAGAAATTTCAAACCATATGAATAAGTAAGCTTTAACCTTTATTGGTATCTTCTAGTACATCTTCATAAAATTCTTTTGCAGTTTCTGGAATTTCAAAAGATTTAGCTAGATTTTGAACATCCTTTTTCTTTTCTTTGCTCACTCTAACAGGAGGCATATAACTGTGCCTCCGTATTGGGTAGATATGTGAAATGCGGGAACATTTTTTACTCCTCTCCAGGAAAGCAATAAGCATGAACATTATCACACTATTCTTGTTCTGACTAGAGCAAGAGTCAGAAATTAAACGAATGATAGAAGGAGCATTGCTGGACATCCTTTCTTCCAGTTCCAACAGAAGTGGTGCAAAGCTGAGGGAACCTGGCTGCAGCCTTTAGCAGATTCAGTTTCCAACCATGTGTACAAGGAAATGTCGTCTTTGTTCTGGGTTTTAGATGGAATCATTATGCATAGATTATACAGCCATACCTGTCTTGCATAGAATCTCTAACAGAAAGTTTAGGCAGTGGTTGATTCTGCTGCATATCAAAGCAAATAGTGATTGCCTCGGTGTATTCCTCTTTCAATAGCTGATAAAACCTTTCTGAATGCAACCTGTGCAGTCTGTACATGGTTCTCAGTTCGTTTTTATTTTCCATGTCTGCCTCTGTCTTAAATCTTCATCAGTCCCATTTTGCATTTGGAGCATGTGTCAGTGTGTGGTCTACAGAATGAAAAATTGAAGAAGTTGTAAAATATGTATGTATACTTTGACAATAAGCAGACTGGTAGATTTCTTAATCTTCTTTCTTTGCAAAAGTTGTTCCATATTATTCAGATATTAAGTTATGGAGGTAAATATCCTCTCCTTGATTTTGCTCTTCCATAGTGGCTTTCTCTATATCTATACTTCTTAACGTCTTGCTTTATAGCAGCACAAATGCCCTTCTGTAATATTCCTGTTCTGTCACTTCCTCTGGTTTCCTTTGGTGCATACCCAGATAAGTGAAACTTTCTAGCCAGAAGAGATAATGTATCTTTTGACACCCCTGTGATTCCTTGGAAGCTTGCAGTGCATACTGACTATACTCGGCCATCATTAGTTCTCACAGTATATTTAATGCTAACAGTCTGCTTCGTATTTGAAGCTTCTTTCTTCATCGCTCTGTGATTAGGAGATTTCATATGCATATATTTCATAAGGAATTTATCTTGATCTATTTTATTTAGCACGGAAAGATGATGGTGAAATCCACTTATGTCATTATAAATCAAATCAGTTACATCAAAGTGCTTATGCCCTTTACTGTTAGGATTTCATGAAGTGCACTCGACCATGTGAACATGAAATTGCTGGGAGTATGAGCTTTCCTTAACTTGCATTTTGATTTCCTTTCCTTGATTTTGCATTTCCTACCTCCCGCACATTCTACGACTGGTACAGTTTCACAATCTGAGATCCTGTAAATTGTGCATAATACAGTGCAGTGTTTAAACTAAGAATAAAAATGCCATGTAAGTATAACAAATATTTCAGAAATGAATGTGAAATACAAGTGCACAACCTGAGGTCGCAGTTATTGCCAATGCTGCCATACTGTACAAAGCTTGCAGAAATGATTGACAATTCCAAGAATCACAATAATGAGATGACAGTTAATGCCAACATGCGTTTCATAGAATTGAGGTTGCTACATGCTGGACCATAAAATCATAAAACTGCATCTATCAATTTCTGCTTTAACTGATCAAGTGCATCTATCAAGTTTTGAAAAAAACTACTAATATTCCCTATCTTCTACACAGGACATGAATCAAATTTGCCAAAATCTGATTTCACAGAACGATGCAGAAGGTGAAAATTATGCCAATACTATATATAACTCAATTTTGCATCTATGGAGTTTTGAAAAAACACTCCTCAATTTGGTGACACCCACTTGCACTGCTTCAATGTTGTCAAAATTTCTTCCACGTAGAAAAGTGCCATGTATTGAAAAAGATGATAATCTGATGATGAGAGATCAGGGCTGTGTGCTGGGTGTGGTATCAGTTCAATTACTCCTAATTCCTGAATTTTTTCCTTGGTTGTTCTTGCAGTATGGGGTGTTGCATTGTCCTGTTGCAATAGAACTTTATTTCAGTTAATTAATGCTGGGTATCTCTATCTCAAAATTTCATGAACTGATTCCAGTTGTTAAGGATAAATATCTACATCAATCACTGTCCATTTGGAACAAACTCCCAGTAAATCAAACCTTAAAAATTCCACCAGACACACAACATTACTTTGGGACCGAACAGATTTTTTTAACGATGACTTTGGCAGGTTGGTGGGTATCAAGCCACTGTTTTGACGCAACAGGGTTTCGGTAATATATCCATTTTTCATCACTGGTTTAGTCCCCATAGTTGAAACGTTGGAACCATCGTTGTGCCACACACTCACTAACGACACCTTCTCCTTCCATTTTGCATATTCTTTGACCTGCGGCAGCGGCTTTATAATCTTGTTTCCATGGTTGCTTTAGAAGGACTCTAAGTTCATACTTTGTTATCTTTATTTTGTGATTGTTTATTAACAACTGAAGACTGATATGTACTCGCAATGTACGCAACACTAGCCATGGAATCCTGTAAATAGCACTGCCAAACCAAAGAAACCCAATAATTTTCCAAAACACCAAAATCAAAAAACCGACTTTATTTATGAGACTACCTAATATCATCTACTCTAGTTTGCTGATTCCTCTTGTTGTCCTAGTATATTTTCTTTTCCACTTTTACTTTTCTCATCCATTTCTCTTTAGCTTTCCAAAACAGTTTCCCTATATTTCTATTTCTACTTTCATTTTTCCCTGTAACCATTTTTATGGCTATCAACGCACTTTGCATCTTTTCCCAATTATTCTCCCATACTTTCAGTTTCCATACTGCTAGCTCTTTGCACTCTGTCAGAATATGAACTGTACTTTCTGTTTCTCCACATAATTCACATATTTCTACCATACTACTTCTTAGTCCCCTTCAGAACTTTGATCCAGTTCTAATTCAAGCTATTCCTTCCCTCTCCTGACTGTTACATTGGTCTATATATCTTTCTCTTCCCAATTCTCTCCTTATTAACCTATAAATCTTTAATGATTTTCTGTTTTCTAACCCTCCCCATATTTCTTGTCTTTGTATATACTTCATTGTGGTTCTGACTATTTTCCAAAAGCCTTCTACATTCCTATTTTCTAGTCTCCATAAATCCCCCATTCCTATTTCTTCCACAGTTTTTTTATGCTTATCACCAACCTTTTCTACTTCCCATTTTCTTTTGTTGATTCATACATACCTTTAGGATTTCATCATCATCTTTTATCAAACATTTATACCAAAGTTTTAAGAATATTTCAATTATTATACCTTTTCTTTTGGTGTTTACTAATTCTACTAAGGCAACTTCTCCTGGAGATGATCTAGGCAATCCCAACATCTCTTCAGCAAATTATTTGTATAACTGGTCTATTTTATTAGTTACTTTTGACGTCCCCCATATTGCTACAGCATACAACATCCTTGATTCTACCAGTGTTTCATACATTCTCTCTAACCATTTGCTTGACATATCGAGTTTTGCTTTGCATATCCTTATTCCTGACCATTATTCCTCTTTCTTCAATTTTGTTCCTCTTTTAAAGGCCATCACTTTCGACTTTTTTTGTATTTACTTTAATCGCAAAACATTTGAATTTCATTTATTGCTCTTTGCAATCCTAGTGATGTTATTGCTCCTACCGTCACATCAACTTCATATAACAAACTTGGTATCTCTGTATGGAAAGGTAGAGCCAGACTGAAAAATTCAATGCCATAGCCGGGATTTGAACCACAGATCTTCTGGTTTCCGTCCAGCCGCTCTAACCATTGAGCTACTATGACCAACGTGCCGATATGACATTAAATTCTCCAACTGACTCGTGTTTTTCCTGGTAAACTACTTAGGAGTTCTCATAAACACATGAGACAACTACCTTAATGGCGACTTACAACATGTAAGTACTTTAAGACCCGGGCTTTATAGTTAACCACTATTAGGTCAATTAATGGAAATTAATTGTTCTTTCAAATGGCCGTAGGAAAACATACTGAGCCATAACATACTTCATGACTAAATGCAGGACAAAATAATAGTTCATAATAACTAAGTGCACCATATCCCTGTCAGCACAGTACTGCAGAGCCAGATCAAGACAAAGCTGTATCAGTAGCATAACCTTGACTGCAGCAGTGTGGAATCATATGTCCAAATGCCAATGAAAAAACTCAAGAGCAGCTGATTCTTACTTCACTGACTCCCTCGTTAGTAATTATTATGATATTAGCGTGTACAAAACATACTATAATTTACAATATATATTAAGTAGTAAGAAACATAAGAATAATTATATGCTTTCAATAATCTAATTTCAAAGAAAATGTTATCTGGAAAAATATAAATTTGTAGCAGCAAATATTGTGGGAACAAATATATACAACGCCGTTTAAGTTTATAAACTGTGTGGTTTATTAAGCTCTACATTTTTTTCTCTAGTAAATTTACATCTCTTTTATGGCTGACTATTCTAAAAAACAAGTAGAAAATAAATATCACTTTGTAAACATTTTATAAGAAACTTAGGTATCATTTATTTGTCATAAACCAAAAATAACAAAATATTTTCTTGGCCTTACTTTCAAATGGGACAACATACTCTTTCTTTAAGTATAAACTTGAAAGAAGCGTAGGGATAGGATGATAGCTGATGATAGGAGCAAGAGCTCTTGAAACATGTCCTGTGAATAAACAGTGTGAGTGAAGCAATGTGTCAATATCTTCTTGATTCACTTTTGTGATACTCTTTCTTGCATGAAAGATGCAGAAACAGCACTTATCTATAATAAGAGTTAAATGATGAAGCCTGGGACTCAAGTACTTACGATAGTAAGTTGCCACAAAGAGTGTATCTCAGAAGCGAGAGCCCCTAGTGGTTTACTGCGGAAATATATGAGTCAAATGGAGAATTTAATGTCAGGATGGCATGTTGGCCATGGTAGCTTCAATGGGTTAGAGCGACTGGACGGAAACCAGGAGATCCGTGGTTTTAATCCCGGCCATGGCATTGAATTCTTCATGTTGACTCTATCTAGCACTTATTTGTTTGTATGATAATGTGGTTTTGCATTTTGATAATTATTCTTTCCACTAGCCAAGTGTAGGCACTAAATTGAAAAGTTATTCAGAATTCAGACTGTGGATCTTTAAATTTCCATGCCAGCACTCTATCACTGAGGTTTTATGCTGAGATGCCTATATGCATATTAAACCTTCTCATCCAACCATCCTCACTATTCATCAAAATATGATTTATATTTTTGTGTAAGAAAATATGTTGAGATTGTAAATAAATGTTGTATATGAATGTGGCATAAACTTTTAGGTAAAATTGACATTTAAGAGAGTAGTTATGGATGAAATAGGTTTTTCAAATTATACATGATAAAAGGATGCATGTGGAATAGATCAATGAAAGTAATTCAAATATTATACAAGATCTAAAATGCCCAGGATATGACATTCTATTATACATTAAACATGTTACATTCCCATGACCCCCAAATGACCTCGTTGTCGACGGGCCCTAAAATCCACCCCACTTCCCATGACCTTTACCCTCTATCATTTATTTGTAGGTATTTATACTATGCTTATTAAAGTTTATTTCTTTATCTACTTCATATTAATCAAGTTATATTTTAGTTGAAACAGCTATATTATAATTTTTATAGACAAACAGGGAATAATAATTTTTATAGACAAACAGGGAATAGCAATATTCAAGTGTTAAAAAGCTGGAAGCAATATTCTGGCCTTAAAATTCCATATTCTTCCTCATCATGAGAAACAACTGAATGTTTTTGTTTTTTGATTACACATGCACACATATATACAGAACTTATTCTAAAACTTCTTTTTCTATGTTCAGGTGCTTTAGAAACATGTATTTATGGTGAAATATAGGTATAGAATTTTTTTAGTGCAATACAAAACTTCCTCTACTTACTGTTAAGTACAGGATACAGAAAGTAAAAATTAGTGTGGTGTTATTTCCATTAGGTATGTGGTGGAGAAACTGAAGTTATTTTGTTGAATCTCAATATTTAAAGAAGATAAAAAAATATATGTTATAATCAGTGTAAAATAACATTTTTATAAAACAAAAATTATATCTATAAATGATACGAACCCGTAGTGCTGTATAACGACCACCTTTCTCCTTGAGCAAAAGCAGTGTTGCTTCTTTCACACCAGTTTTTCTGGGAAACATTAGCATATCTTCTGTTGGATCTAACTGTAGGTCCTCCTTGGGCTGCAAAAAAATTCAGAATTATACCCTTCAGTCTTGAATTACACATATATTTATAATTAAACTAATAGCCATATATAGTATATACTAATAATTTCTGTGTCCTTTACTGTATTTCTGCAAGAATTGCTTGCCTTATTCTTCCAAATGGATGCTCCTAGAGCAAGTGTACTTTGCTGAAATGTTGTGCAGTTCAATTGTTTTGAAGTCCAGTGACATATTACAGTGAGATAATACATTGGCGCTATCATACTGTATGACACTGCCTTCAATAGAATTGAAACTTTCTAATAAAGGAGAGAAAAAAAATTCATTTTCATATTTAAATACCCCAGATTAACTAATGTAACATTGTATTCATTACAAGAATCTTACTTGACTTCCTTTATCTCCTGTGCCTTGTTGCACTGGGTGAAAGAAATATAGATATTGTGACTTTATGGGTTCGTAGAATTAAAAGTCTAGTTTGCAAAAATTATAAAATGCTCTTTATTTCATTAAAAAGACGCTGTTTACACCCCTTAAAGCTGCGAAATGACGTAACATACACAAACGCTGTCCTTGAGGTCGTCTGCCACACGTCCACACAGCTGCACACTCAATTAACTACTGCAACTCGCAACTGACTAGCAACTCTTAACACTTGCGGCTTTTATACGCCCAGTCATTGTTTCTAGAAAGCCGCCGACGTTTCAAGGCCTTTCGCGGCGGCAAGAGGAAGGGAACAATCCAGAAATCTCTGTCTCTTTCTGTTTCTTTCTCTCTCTCAGCAAGCGTCCAGCGCTCGCATCACTACCTGTCCACGCGTGACCGGCATTGGTTTGCGGCCGCGGCACCAATCCACAATGCGATCGGCGACACTGCTCCCTCCTCAAGGCTGTGGTCCCGAACAGCACCATCGTAACGTGCCAGACGATCCAGGTGTACCACCAACATCTTTCCTCGGGGCACCTTCTGGATGCGGTAGACCACGTCGCTAATTCTCTTTTCCACCCGGTACGTCCTTGCCATCGTTGTTGAAGTTTTGAGCAGCGTCCCTTGTTCCGGGTAGGGCGGTACATCCACACCAGGTCACCTTGCTGGAATCTTTGGCTGTTGGCTTGTCTGTCGTACCGGGTCTTCATGCGGTCACTCGCCATCTGGATGTTCGGACGAGCCATCTCATGCATGTCGTGGAGATAGTCCACGAGGTTCTCCACATACTCGGTATGTTTCGCTTCCGGGGGGTTCCCAAAAGCCATGTCACAAGGGAGGCGTAGCTCTCGGTCTAACATTAAGCTTGCAGGCGTAAACCCAGTGGTGGGTGTTAAGGAGCGGTAGGCCAGCAAGAACAGTGGCACCTTGACGTCCCAGTCTTGCTGATGGCTGGCCACGACCTTCCTCAGATGTTCTTCTAGGGTCTTGATGCATCTGTGGACCATGCCGTCCGACTGCGAATGTAGAGGTGCTGTGCGGGTCTTTTTCATCCCAAGTCTTTGCAGTGCCTTTTTCATCAGATTAGGCTCAAAATTGGTGCTCTGGTCTGTGTAGTTCTAACGGGACCCCAAAACTACCACCCGGATGGTGGTGACGGCCGATGTGCCACCTCCATTCTTAATGTGGCCGTTAGCGCCTTGTGGATGGTCTTATAGTCGCCGAGCATTAGGCGCTGACGTATCTCGGCGTCTCGTAACCCATCGACGAAGGTGTAGGCGGCTTCTCGGGATATAAATCCGGGTGGCAGGTCGACCAAGGCTTTGCTAGCCAGCTGTTCGACTGCCAGGGCGAACTCCTGCAGCGTCTATCCTGGTTACTGCGTTCTCGATTTCAGCTGGCTGCGGTAGACTGCTGTCAAACGGTGGTTTCCGAACCGGTTATCCAGAGCTTCCCAGATATTCTTGAGTGCCGCCGCTGTCTGGACCGCGTTCAGGACCTCTGCGGCCCGTCCCTGGAGGCTGGTTACTATCTGTATGGCCCCTTCCTCTGGCGACCACTTGTTATGCTTGGCCACTGTATCGAATTGGCGGCGGACGACTTCGAAAGTTTATGTGCCGTCGTACTTAGGTGGTTTGATGTGCGCAGATGTGTCGCGTCCGCCTTCAAATCCTTCAACCTTCTGCCAACGATGTTCTCCATCTTGGTATTCAAGGATTTGGTGTTGCTGTCGGTCTTTCCCTCTAGGTCGTTAACGCGGTTCGCCAAGTCTTCGACGCGCTCGTCCACTTGGCCCATCCGCTTGCCCAGCTCTGTGACGTCATCTCCTACGCCGGCCAACTGCTCTTCAAATTTGGCGGCGAGGGCCTCGTTCGCAGCCTTCATTTCGGTTGCCAGGCTGTCGTTCGCCACTTTTATTTCCGTGGTTAATTCGGCCTTCATTTCAGTCATCGTCGTGGCCAGGTTGCTATTTGCCGTTTTCATTTCCGCGGCCAGCTTGTTATTTGCCGCCTCCTTCTTCGCAGCTGAGTGTGGGTTCGTAGAATTAAAAGTCTAGTTTGCATACATTTAAAATGCTCTTTATTTCACTATAAAGATGCTTTGTACACCCCTTACGGCAGCGAAATGACGTAACATACACAAACGCTGTCCTTGAGGTCGTCTGCCACACGTCCACACAGCTGCACACTCAATTAACTACTGCAACTCGCAAGTGACTAGCAACTCTTAACATTTGCGGCTTTTATACACCCAGTCATTGTTTCTAGAAAGTCGCCTATGTTTCAAGGCCTTTCATGGCAGCAAGAGGAAGGGAACAATGCAGACATCTCTGTCTCTTTCTCTCTCTGTTTCTTTCTCTCTCTTGGCAAGCGTTCAGCACGCGCATCACTATCTGTCTCTTTCTTTCCTGCGGCCGCGACACCTACCAACAATGCGATCGGCGACAATATCATCCTTTTGGGATTTTACTTTTAGAGTTCTTATTTTAGCAGAAGAAAAAATTCCAAACATCTTTTGCATCTCTAATAACCAATCAAGACAAATATTATTGAAGTACTGTCACATGGGATAACTTCAGACATCTTTTACCTGAATTTTACAGACAGTAATAAATACTCAATCAATACTCATCTAAAAATTAATAGTTACTAATTAATTAGACTTACGCAGTTTGTTTAAATGTGTGGATGTATTAATAATCAATAAATTGTAAATATATTAAAAAGTGAAATTAATTATATGCTTCAATATTTTTTAAAGAAAGGTAAGAACTGTCCAAAGTTAAATGACTATTGGGATTGCTTCAGAAAGGCTATAACTTATAACTGATGTCCACAGTTATCCCATTTACAGAGTTACATCTTACACTCAATAATAAAAAGGTATATTATATTATATGTGCCGTTTATTTAGAGTTTAGATTTAAAAAACTGGTATAGCGCCACATAAACACAAAGTTCATTACATTAATATATTGTACATTATTCAATGAGATCAAAAGATACAAAAGGGACCATAAAGAGTAATTCATAAAACTATTTGTAGTCTGCATGTTCACATTACATAATTTAATTTTAATTTTTGAGGGGCTAGTTTCAGGAGCTTCCTGTAAACTGCAAGTTTTATTTTTATGCCATTCCTGATGACATTTATTTCCATTAAGTAGTTGTCGATTGACTTCCTAGCAAATTCACAATAGAAAAGCTTTTAATTATGTAGAAAATGATTGAGTAGTTATAACGTGTCATCTAAATGTCTGTTTGGAAACATTGCAAAGATGTCCTCAGCATATAAGTACCAAACCTTGAAGATCCATGGAAAAGCCATTAAATGTATCTCTAATGAACTAATAAATAAATTTGCCAAAAAAGTTGAAAGTGGATTGTCCATAGATAACCGCGATTTCTGCCAGTAATATTTACCATTAAAGCTGAAGAAGTTCTGTTCAATGCATAGGTTTTTTAATGAGATGTATTCTTCTACTTCTACTGTTTCTATTTCTATTGTAGTTAGCCATTTTCTTAATTTAACATAACCCATGGTGTAATAGCCTCAAGTGGGCCTGAGCCTGCTACCCCATTGCCGCCTCATGCCCATATATGTAAGGCAAAGGTGGGCGATCATCCAACCGATACAGGGAGGAGATGTGGTCAGCATCTCAGTACCCCCAGCCAGAAAGCTGGTTTTCTTGACCAGGGTTTGCTACCAATCTCCTCATGATGCTGAGTGGGCACTAGTCCTATACCCAGGAACTTAAAATCTGCACTACTCCAGGAGCTGGATGCATCCTGAGTGCATTCCAGATGCAGGGAAGCAAAGCACGCGCTCTAGCCCACTATGTCACAGTGCAGAACCATTTTCTTAACAGTATCTGTAGTTCTTCTGTGGTTTGCTTGGGAATAATGATGTGACATCAAATGAAACCAATTTGTCATTTTCAAACTGTGTCATTAATACTATTTTCTCTCATGAGTTCTCTTACATTTATTAAAGATTATGTAGTTACCTTTCCATTAGTTACAAGAAGAGCATTGATGGGATTTAACTTTATAGTTCGTGCTTTCCTCCAGTTATTATCTGCAGGGTTTGTGTACAGTAGTTTTCCTTCCATAACAAACTTAACCTCATCATGATTCCAGTCCAAGATGTCTATAGCCATCTGAAATTATTAAAGTACATTTTGGTATGTAATTTAAATATTAAAACTAATTTTAAACATTTAAATAGACAATAATGGAAGCATTATTTCATGTATGTATAAAAAAACCTTAGAAACCAAAGCTGAACCAAAGCTGTGCATAGCCTTTTGTTTGACTTTTTCTGTTAAATCTATGGCAGACACAAAATTTAATGGCAGCTGAACATTGACCATTAGCAGCGAAGTGCAACATAGCCGTATGTCAAAGTGCGGGCAGAAGCTATATGCCATAACAAGACAAAATGAAAACACTTTATAGGGTATTACTGTGGCTGTCAAGTAAACTAAACAAGCATCTGATTGGATGTTGTGTTACCCAGCACCTCCTGCCAACCGCCATTAAATTTTGTGTCTGCTATAGCTGGAATATTTGCATCAATACTTAAACATAATTCTGATGAACAACAAAATTGAAAATCACATTACAGGTTTGTAAAAAATATAAGTAATTCAAGTTTGATTATAAAAAGTTATTAACTTCCTCACACAACCAAAATCTTACTAACTGAGAGTTTTGGAGTAATTAATGAAAATTGTTTTGCACAATATCTCCAAAATTCTTAAGAATTACTAAATTTTTTCTCTAACAAAAACAGAAAGATTAGCTGGAACATATAGGTCGATTAACAGTATCACAAAGGAGTAATTACCTTTCTAAGTTTTATATTTATCATATCAGTTTCACTTGAAGATCTTCTTCCATTCATGATAGATATTCTCCTCCAGAGCTTTGTTGTACTTATGTCTTTTGCTTCCTGTAATATATGACATTTATGTCAATTTAGTTAACTTATTTTGATTTCCCAGAATGGTAAAAGAAACACAAAGATTAGATATTCACTAAACTTAACAGTAGGGGCGTAGTAATGAATGATGATGATAATAACAAAAACAACAACAACAATAATAATAATAATAATAATAATAATAATAATAATAATAATAATAATAATAATAATAATAATAATAATAATAATAATAATAATAATAATAATAATAATAATAATAATAATAATAATAATAATAATAATAATAATAATAATAATAATAATAATAATAATAATAATGATAATGATGATAATGATAATGATAATGATGATGATAATGATGATGATAATGATGATGATAATGATAATGATGATAATGATAATGATGATGATAATGATGATAATGATGATGATAATGATGATGATAATGATGATAATAATGATGATGATAATAATGATGATGATAATAATAATAATAATAAGTTAGTTAGTTACTAACACTCCCCACATGGCAACCTTGGCCTTCGGGGTAACCTCACCCCACCAAGTGATGACCGGACCCATTTCTCAGGTGGAGGCACCCAGAGGGCGGTGTCCATTACCTCCGATGATAGGGTGATAGTGAAGATGGCGGTGAGGTGAGAGGACCTACAGTTTTTACCGTGGACTCCGAACCACGTTGGGCATAGGGGATACTTCACGTGTGCTAGACAGAGGTGAAGGCGTGGATAGGGCCGACTTAAAATCGCCAACCCCAGAGCCGGGAATCGAACTCGGGACCCTTAGAACGGGAGCCGCGAACGAAACCACCGCGCTACCCCGGCGCCCTGATGATGATAATAATGATGATGATAATAATGATGATGATAATGATGATGATGATGATGATGATGATGATGATGATAATAAATTATGTTAATTATGTTATATATTATATTATCATTATAATCATCATCATTATTATTCAGTTAATACCAATAAAAATTATGACTTAAATAATTATGCACATATACAGCTCACTCTTTCAACTGACAGTTCATTGATTAGTTTTAGTCTTAACATTTTAGCTTTCATCTAACGGGATTGCAATGGAGTGGAAACTGTCAAACAATTGTCACTGCATGTTTTTGCCAACCAGGTCTGCAGTAAAGTACCAAATATTTTCATTCCCTGCATCTTCATCTTTTATGTATGAGCTATTCATTACTTTTTTAACATAAAAATAAAGAGGTGCCCCCAAGGAACAAGTAGTAGGTAGGGTATTGTCTAAGGTTGCAAAAAAAAACCATTGGGACAGCACCTGGGTGTGCCCTGACACTCCTATGCTCTTGCTTAGCATCTAATTGTTGTTACAGTAAATTTGGTAATAAAGCTCTATGGTATACATGTATCATTAAACAAAATAGTTACTTTTTTCTAACAGTTAATATATTTTTCAAGTAGTATCCACACATTTCAATGCACTTACAACACTCCTTTTGTCAGTCAAGTAACTGATATTAGTCATTGGGTGTAATGAATGTCCTTTAGAATTGTCTAAGATTTTTTTAACATTACTTTTAAGTTCCCAAGTGACCAGTAATCTAAGAGAAAAAAGCTGCACAAATAGAGATTAGAGCCCCAGAGGAGGATGCAGTGTACGAAGATGCAGCACCTCATGACTATTAAATATAATACTTATGACTGCCCTTAATTTGTACAATACTAGAATACAATTTAACTATTATAGAGAAAATGTAAACAGAAAGCAATGGAGAATAATCCTCTAATAATAGGAAAAACTTTGTATAATAGGTTACCCAATGAATTAAAAGCTTTAAATGGTAACATGTTTCAAAGAAAGCTAAAAAGTTAATTAATTAAAAAAATGCTTGTACAGAATAGGTGAACTGTAAATAGAATGAATTATGCAACCGATTGTAAATAATTTTCTCTTTTTATATTTTATTGACCATGCTTGAAACTTGTAGTAAGTCTCTAAGCTAATAAAGATGAATTTAATTGAATTACTCTGCTTTCTGCTTTGTCAACTATAGAAAATGCGTTGACTGACTTCTGTAACTGGATATGCCAAGTGCATTTCTTAAGACAATGCATTGGTGAAATTTGGTAAAATATATGAGCAATTTAAATTATTTGTTGTTTTGCATTTTACCTTATTATACTTAATAACATGTACTTCCATGATGTACCATTGATTCTTCTAATATCAACAATTTTAAAGCCACATGTGCTTATTTAATTGGTCCTGTGTCTTTGAGGTAAGGAATTGCATAGTACTCTAAACTCAACTTTTGTTAATTTCTTCTTTTTACCATTTTTTCACTTTCCAAAATGTTCTTTGGATCTTGGTTTATAACTTATTAGCTTGAAATTTTCAGGTTAAATTTAGGAATTACAGATTTTAAAAATATTATGCATCATTTAAAAAATTTAAATAGTTTAGTTGAAATTAATTTTCCATAACTCACAATAAAATATTGAAAAGTCTAATAACATCTATACAAAAGCTTATTTTCTCTCAAACTAATTCACATTAAAAATGCCCACCCTAAAATTTCCTTAAGTTTGTATAATAAACTTAAATTAAAAATATGAATATGATACTATAAATTATAGAATCTCAGGAGCACTTTCATTAGCAAATCAAAAAGTAACTAATTATGAATAAAAAATTATATCTTAGTAACAGTTTTACATAGCTTGTTGTGTGCATTATTTGTTTTATGCTCTGAGAAATGGTAAAAATAATGTCAAAGCTATCAAATAAAAAATGTAGCCTTTTGGCTTATCACAGAATTAATGCCTTAAATATTGAAATCCTGTCCTCTTTGGGCCCTTTAAACATAGAACAAGGTACAGCACATTTACTACAGATAAGCTTAAATGTTTCCTACATATCTTCAGGTGTATGCTTCAAGGAAACAGAACTACTTTCTGCACACTTATTCATTTTCTGTTATTTTAATTTTTCAGGAAGGTTTTTTTTTTATAGTATTTATTTTCTCATCTTTCTTCTACATATATTTTCATTGATACATTGACATTTGTAACATTTCTTTCACACAATAACAAAAATGACTTTTTCACTTCTAACATACCCTTCCTACCTGCTTGCCTCAAGTCTCGGTCTCAATACACATAACTCCTGGTTTTCCGTGTATTGATGACAATCCTCTCCCTTGTATCCCACGTTCTAGTTTATCAGCCCTTAATTGTTAGTTATTCATCATCAATCTTAAACATTTCTCTCTAACTTTCCCCAGATGTTCACCTATACATTCTTTTCTCCTTTTACCAATAAAATGTTCTTTATTATTAATACCTTCCCCCCATCCCTAAAACGGTCCCACTTTTGTTGCCAAATTTGTTATCTCCATATCTTTGTTTGTTTGCAATGAAGTATACTATGCCAATCTGTATCCTCTTCTCCACACATTGGGCATTTCCCTATATCCTTTTCATATCTAAATACATTTCAAATTTCTAACTCCTGTCCTTGCCCAGGCAAATCCTTCTCTCCCTAACTTATTACACACATCTATGTACTTCTCCCTCCCCCTCACTGTCTTTATTTCCCTATATGTCCCCAATGATCTTTTCTCCCTTACACTGGAAAATATAACTTGGCTATCTAAATCTTCCAGACTTAATTCTACCTCTCTCCAACAGCCCCTATAATAATACTCCTCGTTTCTCCAAATATGTCCCATACCTATCTGTTCCATCAGTTCTCTTACTTTTTGCACCCAAGACTCTTCCCATTTGCTTGTCATATGCAAAAGAAAACATTCCTTGATAATATTGCTTTCCTCCAAATTGGCAACTCTGTATAGATATTTCAATGCCCTTGAGACAATTTTAACCCTTGTTGAATGTCTTCCCAACTCTAATTGTACTGCCCCATTAGGTGAAGCTACCAGTAAGCCCAAAATATATTTACAGAAAGATCTGTTAATAACGTCCACCTCTTTCCATGCTTTATCCATTCCCCATATCTCTGCCCCATGCAACATTTTATTTTATACTGTGGCAGTATAAATCCTTTCCAGCCATTTGACATTAATGTCAGGTAATTTCCTTAAACATGCTCTTAAAATACTCATGGCCATTTTACATTTTGCTAGAAACAATTTTTCTGTTCAGTCCATTTACCATCACAGCTCAGTCTTATTCCCAAATAATCAAATCTCTCTATGACCTCTATTTCTTTTCCATTTCTCTTCCATTTCTCATCTTTATGCAATCTATAGCCTTTCTTAAAAACCATGATCTTCATTTTCTTTTCGTTAACTCTCAAACTCTATTTTTTGCAATAACTACTTATTGCTTCAGTTGCCCTTCTCAGCCCTCTAACAGATGTAGGACCAACTACTAAGTCATCTGCAAATAACAATCCTGGGATTTCTTTTTTATGAATAACTGGTGAGTGAACCCTATTTTTAGCAATCTCCTTTAGAATATCATCTATAAAAAGGTTAAATAGCACTGGACTCAATTTACATCCCTGTCTTACATCCACGTTGATCTCTATATGATCAGTTACTTTGTTTCCCTACAGCTTGATGCAGAACTCATTATTGTGATATATTTTGCACAGTAATTCAATAAATTTACAACTTACCCCTTTGCTATTTAAGTTTATCCACAATACCTCTCTATCAATTGTATTGAACGCTTTCTCTAAATCAATAACTGCCATATAAACCCTTCCCCTTTTATTGTTTAAATTTCAGGAAGTAAAGAAGTAGAGTTATTGGGTGAAAATTGTTGACTTTTAAGTCTAATGGTAAAGTTTATGGAAAAATTCGAATACCTATAAAAGTCTGCCATAACTAACAAAATTCACTATTATTATTGAAAATCTTAACAGATTCAGAAATTTGAAATTACTGAAATACTTTTAACTATATTTGCTTTTCTTTTCTTTGTTTATTTAAATAATGCATTTAATATGTGCCTAATCACTTTAGTGAATTATTCATGAAGAGATGTAAATAATTTTAAAAGAGAAAGTATAGTGCACATATAATTTTTGGCAATTTTCATACTGTTATGGTGAAAATTTAATCTCCTGCATTTAATGTTGTTAAGTTAACTTACCCACAAATTTTGTTTATTTTACTCCACATATGTGCATGAACTACACTACTTAAGTCCTCTAACATTTGATATATTTATTATTGCAGACATGGAATATAATCATGTTTGATAGTTGAATATTACCATTTAAATCTTACCTGGATCTTTATTTGTTAATATTTACTTACAATTTAATTCATTCAACAGGTCAAAAACAGTCACTGTGTTCCGAAACAGATGTTACTTTTCTGCAATAAAAATTTATAAATGTCCATGCTACGGAAAACTAAAATAGGCAACCCTTATCAACATAAAATCTTCAAGAAAGGCTTATAGGTTTATACACTCACTCCCCATATAAAATGGAGGTATCCTTTAATATTTCATTTAAAGATCAAATATTTAATACATAATGCAGATTGCATGTGGTCATATTACTTCTGTATTGCATGTTGTGAGGTTATACTTGAAATGGTGGCTTTTTGCTCTTGTTTTACATAATTTAAGATAAAGAAAGACTAATGTTAATAGGAATACTAATAGTTATGATTCATATGCAATAAATGTATCAAATATTCAATGTCCCTGAGCTTTGTTTGTGGTGGGACCAAATAAATGAACAAACAAAAATAATCCATCCTATTTTGCCACCTCGTCAATGCACTCCTTACTATTGGAACCACCATGTTCAATAAATGTTAGTAAATTATTAATTATATTTTTGTGTAAGTAATGTTTTTATTTGGTATTGTCCAAAAAATTAATTCTTCCTCGTTCTCCAATGATACAATTACCACCCTTGTTTCACAATATGCTACACAATATTTTATGCTAAATATTATTACATTATATTTTCTCTACAACTTGGTACAAGTAACTGTGTTGGTGTACATGATACATGTTATAGCAAAAGCAAATAGCTGCATTAGTAACTAAAATACTGCTATGTTATTTGCATACCGCATTCATGTGTTCCAAATGTAGCTCGATTTTGTGCTGTGCTTGTCGTAGTAACTCCCGTCCTTCGTGATGGGATGGAGTCACCTTGTGCAGACGTGCCAGCAGCAGTGGGTACTTTGTAACTCTCTGTACTGGAACCTTTTACATAACAGAAAAGGAATGTCTGTAATATCCAGCAAATTGAGGAATTTTTCTTGAGGAGGTGTAAGCTGAATGAAGTGTTTGATGCCATTAAAAACATGGTATTTAGAAGCTTCACCCAGAGATCAAAATAGTCCTATATAGATCCTATAACACTGAAGTATTTCTATCTTGAAAATTCATACTTTTACCATTGTTCTCATTAGTTCTACAGTACCTCTAATTTATAAATTTTGCATACTAGGATGGCAACCATCCAGTACATTAATATAAAACTAATCATAAGTACACAATAACCTTGTATATCTGACCCTATTAATTTAGATTTCTGATTTATCCAGATTCATTTTTGCTTACTTTTTCTCATGCAAATATACGTGTCCTTTGATAAATACAGTGCCTGGTCATATTATTAGACACCTTGATTTTTTAATATAACATGAGATTAGGAGGCAAAACTTGCAAGTAATCTTTTTTCTAAATTAAATTTAAAGGGAGTCGATTAATGATACTAAACAACACTTACTTTTAAATTTTCCCGGAACATGTTTCAGAGCTTTTGCCTCCATTGTCAACTGGACATCGACTAATAGTCGAGATTAAATATATCAATATATTATATTATGATAAATAGTCGATGTCCAGTTGACAATGGAGGCAAATAGTCTCTGAAATATATTCCGGGAAAATTTAAAAGTAAGTGCTGTTTAGTGTCATTAATCGACTCCCTTTAAATTTATTACAACAACACTGTTTTCAACACTTCCACGAAAGGAATTATAATCCTGTTTTTATTTTTGTTTCTTTACATTGATAAATTACATTTCCTTACATAATGATGAATAATTTGATGTATAATTTGATGTATAATATAATGTTATAGCGATAATTGGACATAGTTCAGATTTATTACCAGATGCTAGTAATTTTTTGAAATTGTAGTATTTAGTCAAGCCAACTTTAGCACCCAACTTAAACATGCCTAGGCATTAAGTTAATTGGGAGTCGATTAATAACACAAAACAACACTCACTTTTAAATTTTCCCGGAACCGGTTTCTGAGGCCTTCCCTCTATCTTCAGCCGGACATCGACTAGTTCTCATTGGTGTAGCTGGCAATATTTTGTCTTCGGTCTCCTCTGGTGGCGGTTCGAGGAACTTGCTGAACAAATCTTTCTGGGGGATGTCGAAATTGAATACTTTGTTCCTATTTTTTGAAATAAAGATTTGTTCCCAGCCTAGGCATGCTACTTGTAAATGCCTGAATTGTCTCTTTTGCATATGGTTTATGATTCCACACCTCTATGAACCTTTCAGTAAGTCTAGTTTTTGTGGTAATCACTTCTTTACTGCTTCTTTCTTCACTAGCTTCCAGACGTTTTCAATAGGGTTCCTATCTGAAGAATTCCCCAGTCACAGCAACAAAGGTAGATTCTGCTCTCTCAGAAAAGCTATCACTGATTTTGCAGTGTAATATTTTGCCCAATCTTGCATAAAGATGCATGGTTCTCCGTTTGGGAACCAGTCTCTCATTTGAGACAGCAGCCTACTTATCAACACTTCCTTGTACTGGTCCTGCCGCACTGTCTCTTAAACAACATATAAACATCCAATGCCTTTGCCCCTAATGACTGACCATATCATGGCTTTGGTGGGATGTTATGCTTTAGTTCATGATAAGGCATTTCAGATATGAGGTTTAATTCATTAAAGAACTTTTACAATGAACATTTTCATCTTTATTGATTTCCAGAAGTTTAAGCCTTTGTCCTTATGCTCCCTTGCCCAGCTGAATTGTTTTGCAGTCTTAGCAGGTCTTAGTTTGAGATTCTTGGCAGCTCTATGGGCTTTTAAACTAATTTCTGAAAGTTTATACCTAACAGTTCTTTAAGATGAAACAATGCTACCTTCAAGCTTGAATTTCATTTCATTTCCACTAACAAAGCTATTTCTTTCACAAATCTTTTTCAAACCACATTCTACTCCTGGTGTGAGTATCAGTCTCTGCACATATTTATTCTTACTTTGTGGTGCTAGTTCCATACCAAATTCAATTTCCTTTTTAATTTGCCTCACAGATGATTCAGACATTCCCAATCTGCAAGAAATCCCTCAATTTAAAAATAAATCAGTTTTAATCAGCATTTTTACACTTGAAACTTGCCAATGTGCCAAATTATGTGATTTGCCCATTATGGTGTGAACAGAAAATAGAAAGTCATAAATTTCACCTTGAAACATGCAAATAAACTGGCAAACTTAAATACTGATAGACAAGGTAAACCTTTGTCCTCTCTTCTTGTTAGCAGAAACAGAAGTAATGTTTATGTTATTAAATTATAAATGAGTCGTATTTATTGCACATCGGCTTCACTTATGTACCTATATTGAGGACATGTTTTGCGAACCATCGTTCATATCGTTGGCTCTTATGCGACTAAAGCTTGATCCAGTGGTCTGGGTAGTTCTGGAGTTGCTGCTGCCATCTGTTGATTTTGTGATGAATTTAAATGTGCGGTTCTCTTCTGGCGGGATTTCAAAGTTCATTAGTTGGTTTTTATGTTTCTCTATGTATATCCTCTCCCATATGACGAGTTCACTATGTTTTTGTACGTATTTTAGTAATTTGGTGCTATCTTCAATTTCATGATTTTCAGACCAAAAATGAGCTGCTATTGTGGAATTAACTATATTTTTGTATCTTAAGTGCCTAAAATGTTCATTGTTTCTAGTGCCTATGTTTCTTTTTGTCCTCCCTATGTAAATTTTGTCACAGTCTTTACATTTAATCTTGTAAATGCCTGACTTTTCCTCTGGTTTTATCTTATCAGTATTATTACTGTGAAGTAGGTTTTTAATGTTGTAATTGTTTTTTGGTGCCAATGTTACATTGTATTTCTTGAATATTTTTTGGAACTTTTTTGTGGCCCAGGAGTGGTTAAGTAAATTTAGCAAATCTAATTTCTTGTTTTATTGGTGTGAGAGCTGTGATCTGTTTTAAACTCTTTTGAAGTTTGAATGATTTTAGTTTATTATCTACAAGGCTTTTTACGTATCCATTTTTAATTGTAGTTTTTAAGATTTGATGGTATTCTTTTTGATATTCTTGCTGGCTGAGGAGTAGATTTACTAATCTGTGTGTCAGACTGTTGATGGTGGCATGTTTGTGTGGAATTGGGTTGAAACTATTTGCTTTGATGTAATTATCTGTGTGTGTTGCTTTTCTATGAATATCAAATTCTAGTTTTTCATTGTTTTTTGTGATTTTAAGGTCCAAAAAGGTAGAGTACAGTCCTCTTCAGTTTCTACTGTGAATTGTATGCTGGGTTCTTGAAGATTGAGTACATTCAAAGCATCATCATTTGTTTGTAGTATACTGTTGCAAAGATGTCATCTATGTATCTGTACCCTGTTTTAAAAATATGAGGGAAGGCTTTAGTTATATGTGTTTCAAAAAAGCTCATGTATAAATTGGCCAAAAATGGTGATAGTGAGCTTCCCATAGCCAGTCCTGAAATTTGTTTATAATACTTTCCATCGAAAACAAAATAATTTTGGTGTATACATATTTCAGTCATTGCCTAATATTCTTCTATTGTATTGGCATCTAGGTTAAGAGAAGTTAGCCATTTCATAAGTTGAATCAAAAGTTTGTCTATTGGGATGCTAGGGAAGAGGGAGCGGACATCAAAGGATACGAAAGTGTCATGAGGTTTTAGTTTAAGATTTTGAATTTTTTCTACCAGGTCTAAAGAGGTTTTTATGCTCACAGAATTGAACTGTGGAAAGGACTGAAATTTTTTGGACAGCCATTTTGCCAGAAGGTTAGTAGGAGTGTTGACATTATTTACAATGGGTCTCATGGGTATGTTGGGTTTGTGTATTTTAGGCAATCCATATAATCTTGCAAGGGTAGGGTTGTCCGGTTTGATAGTTTTTTGTTCTGCAGTTCTTAAAATTTTACTATTATTGATGGTTTTTTGTACATCTTTTATGCATTGGTTGAGTGGATTTGAATATATTTCCTTGAATTCTTTTCCTTGTATGTATCTGTGTCTAAAATTACTATTTTGTTCCCTTTATCAGCCCTAGAGAAGATTACATCCTTTTTTCTTAAAGATTTAATTATCTTGTTTCATATGTTTTCCTGGTTTTTTATTTGCTAAGTTTTCCAATATAGAAGTAGATTTTTTCCTAATTATATTTTCATCCATAGTCTCCAAGCTTTCTACTGCTATTTCTATATCTGCAAGGGACTCATCAGGGTTGTTGGAGTATGATATACGCGTTTTCAGGCCTTGGTTTAGCATATCAATTTCTTCAGTGTTAAAAGTTTTTTTAGAGAGATTAATTGCATTGTCCTGGGGTGTGTTCTTTGTTGAAATTTTGTTATGTTTTGGTTGCCAATGATTATGATTATGCTTTAGTTTCTTCTTTTGACGATAAACTTTCTCTTTAACTTTATAATTTATATACTCAAATGATTTAGTCTCTAAATGGTCCCATGCTGTGTTTCGTAATAATTTTACCAGTTTCAAGTGTAGGTTGTACAATGAGAGGTCTATATTAGTTTTCTGTAGTGATTGGCTTTTACGGATTTTAACACAGCTTTTTCAGCAGCTAATTGTTTTCTACTGTTATGGTTAAATTTTACAACTTTTCTTACGAATTTGGGAGAGATGTTTTGTTGTAGGCATCTGTTGATAAATTTTATGTCCGCTGATATTAACCTTCTTCTTTTGTTTAGTTTCAAATATTGTTTTACTTCTTTTTTGTTGCCGAAATGTTCGTTGAAATTTTCAAATGTGAACTTTCCTACCCCCATGTTGTCCGGTTTTTAAATTGGCTGGATCTAACTTTCGCGTGTTCCTCTAGACTTGACGTCACTTCAATATATCGAAATTTAACTGCATTGGAACACCACAGTGAAGGGAAATAATGAAATCCCGCCAGAAGAGAACCCCACATTTAAATTCACCACAAAATCAACAGATGGCAGCAGCAACTCCAGAACTACCCACACCACTGAATCCAGCTTTAGTCGCATAAGAGCCGACGAAGCGAATGATGGTTCGCGAAACATGTCCTCTATACAGGTACAAGTGAAGCCGATGTGTAATCACACACTCCACTCCACTCGGCGAGCTGGTGGACTAACAGTGACAGCACTACGCCCTCCAGGCAGCAACAGCAGCAGCAGCATTATTCTTCAGCACCGCCGGCGACTTGCCTGCCGGCCGAGAGGCAGCCCTCCACTGGTCACACTGGCGGAGAAGCAGTAGGCAGAGGCCTTCATCAAGCCCGGCCGCCAGAGAGCGAGCCACCGCAGCAGCCAGCAAAAGAGCGAGCCCAATTTCTTACTCCTCTCTCACTGTCTTCTGTTTTTCCTAGACAAAGACTTGACAGACCACGCAACAGCAGGGTCCGCAAGACCAAAGGCAAGGGTTTTCGGACCAATGGTCTAAAACCCAGAGTCAATGACTCGCTCAGGCACCTCCCTCCGGGGGGTCCGGTCCTCTGCGGATTGCCGGAGGGCAACTGTGAAGACAGCACTTACAGCTGACGATGGGCAACAGCCTTCTACATCCACCCAACCCAATCCTGTGGCACCTGCCACTACAAAGACTAGGGCTACGAAGAGGAAAGCTTCGGCACCTCAAGGCTTTGCTCCGGTCACGGAGGCACCAGCTTATGTGACCCACTCATATCCCCCTCTGCCTGACTCAGAGTCAGAGGCTTCACCGTTGTCCAGGGACGACGGCGGAGTAACTCTGGTCCCAAGCCAGAGGGCCAGCCTGCACAGGCACTTCAACCCCTAACCAAAAGGGTGTCCAAGCTTCCGCCCATCATAGCGGACAGCTTCAAAAACCACGTGGGCGTCATGCGAAAGCTGGCGCCCGCCTCGGTAGCGTGGTGGTAGCATGTCTGCCTCACGTCCAAGAGGTCCCGAGTTCGAATCTCGATCAGGGCGAGTTACCTAGATAAGGTTTTTCCGGGGTTTCCCTTATCCTAAAAGACGAATGTCAGGTAACTCTAAGCTCCATGGACCCCGGGCTCATTTGAGCATCATTTAACCCATTCCATTCATCGCCCGATATGATTTAACGTTGGAGGACGTAAATTACAAAAAAAGAAAGAAAAAGAAAAAAGAAAAAAAGCTGGCGGCTACACTGAAGAGCCCCTTCGAGGCCAAGAGGAAGTCTCGCAAGGTCCACATAAACACCAGCAGTCCCAGGATTTCGAGGCTGCAAAGCAGGTTCTACGGGACTTACAAATTCCGTTCTACTCCTACTCCCCCCAGAGACCCAATGACGAAAGACGGGTTCTGAGGGGACTGGATTCCGAGTGCCCACCAGAGGAGGCAAAACTCGCCTTGGAGCATGAGCACGGTATCAAGGCTGTTGCCCAGCTGAGGAAAATAGTGCACACAGAGGAAGGCTCTGTACGTGTATCTATGCCTCTCTTCCTTGTTGTGGTAGACAAGGTTCCTGGAGAGGCGGTTCAGCTCATCGACGCTGTTCGGGTGCTGTTCCACACTCTCGTGAAAGTCGAGCGCTTTCACGGTGAAGGTGGACCCGTCCAATGGTACAGGTGTATGGGCTTCCATCACTCCAGCATGGCCTGCGAGGGGAAGCTGGACACCATCTCCTGAAGGATTGCGACAAAGCGCCCGAGAACAAATGCGCCAACTGCCGACAGGACCACGTCAGCGTATACAAGGGCTGCGTCGCGCGGCAGAAGATCATAGAGAGCCGCCGCAGAGGCAACGCGGGATTGGCAACTGTCCGTCCCGGGGTCTCATTCGCGGCAGCCCTCGGAAGGGTAGAGCGCACTCTGCAAGTAGCAGAGCAGGCGGCTGCACTACATTCAACACCAAAACCTCCACAGGAGGCACCGCGCCCGCAGCGTACGAAAAAGGGGCGCAAGACGCCTCGGACAGCTCAACCTGCTACACAGGCCGCAGCCCCTCCCAAAAGGGAGGAGGCCACAGCTGAGCGTACCGGCCCGGCCGCAGCGCCAGCGACGACACCAGCTGCAGAACCTGCTCCAACTAGGGCTCCTGCAGCGGCGCTTGCATCCATCTCTGCGAAGGATATCGACGAATTCAGGGAGCTTTCCCTGTGGTTCGGCGACCTCATTTTGAGAGTTCTCCTCATCCTTAGGGACTGCAAGGAGAAAATTGAGAACCCGAGGCTAGACTTCCTCGAAAAACACACAATTCTCCTCCAAACGCTCGAGGAGCTTTTTCCGTGCACCGATGAGTACTTGTTAGGAGACCATTACGTGGAACGCAAACGGTGTACAGGTTCAGCGACCTGGAGTGTTAAGAGTTTGTACAGTCCTACGGGATTGACATCCTCATGATCTGCGAGACGTACCTGAATGCTGGTATCGACTTTTCGCTGTCGATCGAAACGGTCGGCGGGGTGGCGGTACAGCTATACTCGTGAAAAACATCATCACGCACACTCCTGTTCCTCTCCCTGCCCTACAGCACGTGGAGGCCTGCGCCGTCCGGCTGTCAGTCGGCGGACAGGACACCCTGCTGATAGCGGCATATGACCCACCTGGAAATCACTTCTTCGAAGCTGATTACATCAGCCTACTCAACATACACCCAGTGGTTTGCATTGCAGGAGACCTCAACGCGAAACATGGGCTCTGGCACAGCCGTACCAGCAACCAGAGGGGACGAGGGCTCTACCGCCTCATAAGCGGTGACCCAAATCTCGCCGCGCATGGGCCGAGAGGCCCAACTTTCCATCCGGTCCGCGGCAGGTCGGATGTCATCGACATCATGATCACAAAGGACTTTCCATTTCACCTAGACCTCTCGGCGGTGAATGAACTGGACTCCGACCATGAACCTGTCACGGTCGATTCCGACGTCACCATGCCAGCTCTGTTAAACTCAGACTGGGAACTTGAGGTCAACTGGGATGCAGCCATCCTCAAACTGAACCAAACCATCGACCCGCGTCCGTGTATAGACGACGTCGAGGCGTTGGAGGCGGCGGTGATGAGTTTTTCCCAACAAGTCCGTCAAGCGGCGAGCGCACATATTCACCGTATCCCAACCAATACACATAATCCTCTGACCATTCCAAACGAGATCCGGCAGCTGCTAAAAGCCAAGGCAGCTGTCCGGAAGCTATGGAAGCGTTTCCGCCATCCCAGGATAGGAGCAGTTTACCAGCGGTTCAAATCCCTGGCAAGGCGGCTGCTCCGTACCCACCATAAGGTGGCCTGGGAGAACACTTTCAGAAACGTGGACCTTCAGGAAAGCAACCCTGGCGGAACATTAAGTCTCTCAGGAGGGACAAAACCTTATACTAGCATCCGATGTACGGCACTCGCGGGAGACTCGCTTTCGAGCCCCAAGATAAAGCCACAGCTTTCGCGGATCATTTGGAAAGCCAATTCGAGCCGAGGGAGGACCCCAGAACGAAGACTTCACTGACCTCGTGGAGGCTGCTTTGGAAGACCTCTATGAGGAGCCACAGCAGCGCCATGAAGCGTTCCATCTCCCAATAGTCACCCCAAGAGCGGTGACTGCTGAAATACGAAAATTGAAACCTAATAAATCCCCTGGACATGATGGCGTTAGCGTTCTTATGCTCCAGCACCTTCCCAAGAGGGCCATCGTCCATTTGACGCGGATTTTCAATCCGTGCCTCCACCTCCACTATTTTCCGTCTTGCTGGAAAGAGGCGAGAGTGGTGTGCATCCTGAAACCCGGCAAGGATCCGGTCTTTCCTTCTAGCTACCGATCCATAAGTCTTCTCCCAACCGTCTCAAAACTATTTGAGCGGTTGCTCCTATCCCGCCTGATCCCTCTTTTCGAGGAAAGGCAGCTCCTACCCGATCACCAGTTTGGTTTTCGTCATGGACACTCCACGACCCTGCAGCTACTGCGACTGGCCGAGAGGACGGCCCTGGGATTCCAGGAAAACCACAAGACAGTCGCGATGCTGCTAGACGTAGAAAAAGCCTTTGCCACAACCTGGCACCAAGGCCTTCTGTACAAACTCAGGGAAGCCAACGTACCTCCTCCCTATCTCGCCCTGATTAGCAGTTTCCTCAGAGACCACACGTTCAGGGTGAGAGTGGAAGGACGGCTGTCATCTATCAGACCCATAGCCGCGGGAGTCCCGGAAGGCACTGTTCTGTCTCCGTTACTCTTTGCGGGTTACATGTCTGATTTCCCCCTGGAACCACAGACTGTTACGTGCCAATATGCCGACGACGTCCTCATAATGACACATAACAAAAACCTAAGATATTGTCATCCTCCGCTGCAGCGCCAGCTCCGTGCCATCGACCGTTGGAGTGAGAGGTGGAGGATGGCCATTAGCCCCGGGAAAATCCCCGCTCTTCTCCTGGCTAAGGTCCGAGCTAGGCGTCCGAATTGGTCGCTGAGGTTGAGGCAGAGGAAAATCCCCTGGGTTCCCTCTGCCAAATACCTTGGCGTCCTCCTCGATCGTGGTCTCACCTACGCCCCTCATGTCCGGGTCAAAACCGGACAAGGGCATGCAGCACTCAGGCAGTTGTACCCTGTTTTAAAATCCACAATGCCAATGCTCCTCAAGCTATGCCTGTATCGGGTGATTATACCGCCTCTGGTTCTGTACGTCTGTGAAGTCTGGGGATCAGCGGATCCGATCACTATCCACAGACTACAGTACGTCCAGAACAGGGCGCTGCGAATTATCTACGATACTGGACGTAGATTCCCGTCCCACATCCTTCACACCTACTCCGGAGTCCCATACATTGTGGACGTGGTGCGGGAGAGATCCCGCACCATCTACAGTAAGCTAGACTCCCATCCCAATAACCTGGTGAACACCCTTGGCCGTTACGACCACAGGGTATCTCGCCGCCGACCAAGCTACCGGTTGCCCAAAGATGCTTTGGGTAACCTGAACTAAACAGGGCCACTTTCCCCTGACTTCATTGGTAAGTCCAATACCCAAACATTAGTTCCTTTCCCTCTAGCCTTTCCCTCTGAGCGGACTGTGCTCAGATGCCTCCCAGGCAGGTGGAAGAGCGCAACAAGCACTGGGCGCATACCCCTCACGGGGCAATAGCGCCCATTTAAGGCTAGACATAACACTGCCTAAGACAACCGCCTGCGACACTAGACATTTCTTCTATACTGCCCAGATAAGGCCGCATTAAGCGGCTAGGTGCTGGGCAGCAAACACTCCGCCCAGGTAAACCTGGACGACTCGAATCTTCTGCTGGTCTGCTGGTCTGCGATGTGTAATAAATACGACTCAGCTATAATTTAGTAATTATTTCGCTTCACTGTGGTGTTCCAATACAGTTACATTTCGATATAATGTTTATGTATCAATCATTTTGACTTAAAAACAGGAAGCAGCATAACACACATTCATTGTAGAAAACAATACTCTCCTCACATTCTTCAGTGAGGGAGCACTGTTGTTAAGCTAGTCTTCTGAATTCAGTGAATTGTAGAATATACCAGGTGCATCTAATAATATGGCCAGGCCCTAAACTTATGAATGTATACAGTTGTAAAGTTGGCGCTGCAGGTAGGGTAGAGATTGCCGTTGATCACGTGCTTCAAGCTATCAAATAAGTATATTAACAAGGTAAGTGCCACAAAACAACTTAAGTATGTAAGATAGCGTTTCATTAGTTCTCATGAAAGTTCTGATAGAAACTGCAGAACAATTTCATTTCTTTTCTTTCCTCTTCTGCTTCTGCAGTGATCCAAATTTCAGTATCCTACATCAAAGTTTGTATACACTTAATAATTTTCTTTTATGGATTATTGGGGATTTTGTTAAGCCAGGTTATATCTGGTCTCACCTAGTCCTGATAAAGAAGGTTCTTGTATATTTTTATCAACCTATTTTAAACATTCAAACAAAAAATGATAAAACTAAAGAGAAGTATAAATACTACATAAATGTTTCAGCAAATGGAGTGAGGGATGGTTTGAGGAATGCTTGCTTCACATCAGAATTGTCGAGACAGTGTATACTGGCAGCGGTAAAGGTGATAGAAAATCAAGAAGTACACATTTTCCTCTTAAATTGAGGCTAAAATCCTACACATCACTTTTACAAATATTGTTCAGAGACATTTAAATGTCATAGAAGGTTGTATTGCAGATTTTTTAAACTAACTTTTCTTCACCCATAAGAGATACTGCAAGTCGTCGTCTTTTGTAATGGTTATATGGGAATAGGACTTCTTCAGGTCGCAAATGTAAAAGGATAAGAAATGGACATTAGTTCTCTTTGCTACAGTTTTCTCTTGGCAGAGAAATACATGTGTCAACGCAGGCACGTGTTTCATGGAAGCAAGAAAACCATTGCTTCCGCTTTAATTGTTAGTAATATTTTCATTTTTCATTCAAGTCACCCTTGTGAAAATTTGGCAACACAGTGTTCAAACAGTGTGTAAGAATTCATACACATGAGGTATTTGCTAGTGGTTTTATGGATACGCAACAGATGGCATGAAGTGTTTGCTGATGATCAATAGTTACACTGCCAATATAATCCGTTTTGCGGAAGCAGATTATTTATTATTTTAGTTAATTGATGGAAATTAATCATTTCTCCACACTTTTTGTTAGAGTCAACATGAAAAATTCAATGCCATGGCCAGGATTTCAACCACGGATCTCCTGGTTTCCGTCCAGTCGCTCTTACCCTCTGAGCTACCATGACCAACGTGCCGTCCTTATTGCTTATTATCTTCCAGTGGGTAATCCAAATCACTTCTTGTTAAGAGCTTAGAAAATAAAATAAAGTCAATTGATGTTTTCTTTATAAACAATAATAGCAGTTTATAATTATGCAATATTGCAGACATTTCTAATGGAGTTCTTTTTTGTCAAGTTTCATTTCTAAAGGTTTACAGGCTTACAGGTTTTTATTAAAAACTAAGATCACCTGCTGAATCAAATGTTTCTCGTCATTTATCTAATGCAAAAAAGAAACAAATCATTGAAAGGCATAGGGAAACTCTAGCACTTGAAAACAAAAATCAAAACTTGCAACATCTTGATAAAAAAGCATTTATGGCTTAAAATGGTTTTACGATTGTGAAAGTAAAGCCAAGTTATTTTGTTGGCCATGTCTAGTCCTCTCAACATTATTGCTTTCTTACCATAGATTCTCATCACACAGCATTGTGTCAATAGCAAGTTTATTGGAGCCAGAATTAAAAGCTGTGTATAGTAAATTAATATAGTCAGATGTGTAACAATATAGAGGCATCGTCCGCTTGATTTTAATAAACTCTTTACAAACAGATTAATATGATTTAATAACTACTTTACTCGTGGTTTTATTTACTTTGCATACATTTTAAACCTTTTCTATTTTAAAGATTAACCACAGTTTTGTCGCCCAAAAGAGTTATTTTCAGAAAAAAAGGAAGGAAGAAAGAAAGAAAGAAAGAAAGAAAGAAAGAAAGAAAGAAAGAAAGAAAGAAAGAAAGAAAGAAAGAAAGAAAGAAAGAAAGAAAGAAAGAAAGAAAGAAGAAAGAAAGAAAGAAAGAAAGAAAGAAAGAAAGAAAGAAAGAAAGAAAGAAAGAAAGAAAGAAAGAAAGAAAGAAAGAAAGAAAGAAAGAAAGAAAGAAAGAAAGAAAGAAAGAAAGAAAGAAAGAAAGAAAGAAAGAAAGAAAGAAAGAAAGAAAGAGACAAATTAAAGAAAATGTAAGCTTCAAGCTGCATGCACTGTCTTGTAAACAAAAGCCCGCAACTATTTCGTATACGTCCCCCAGCGTAAATGGGGAAGAAAGATGACCAGTAAAGAAAAATTCACACATTTCACAGCTTAAAAGTGGATATGATCAATCAGAGAGCCTGTAACTCACCTAAACTTCCTATTAAAGACACCTTTTTATATATAAATAAATCGCTAAATGTCAACAAGGTTTTGCTACAAATGTGTATTCGCAGCGCAAAGTGTCAACCTATGATTTCTTTTACTTCTTCCTATTCTTCTTCTTTAAATCTACTCGTTACAAATTTAGGTATGTACTGTACATCCCTTGAAACAAAGTTTCTTCCCCACAATCCTGGTTCATTTGGGTTTAGCTTCATAGATCCTACAGCTAAACTTTGTCATCGTTCCGCGCTGCTTAACTCCTTTTCTTGTAGAAAACCTCTCGCTAACTTTGCCGCTTGGTTCCTCAAATGTTTTGTTTGTAAATTAAAACCACCCGCTTATTCCCTCACTTTGTTTTTCATTCAGATATTGGCGCTCTTCTTCATAAAGAGCACAGCTATGACGTGACTGCCATTGGTCAAAGCTTTGGTGGGGGAGGGATGTGTTTAAAAGTCTTCTCATTGAACAAATTTATATTTTCTTAAAATATTATAATGTATATTTGGACAATTAACAAGTTAGTACGCTGAAAATAATTTTAAAAGATAGTGGTGAACGGCTACGTGTTTCTTTCCCCAAGGATATAAATACTACTACCACAAAAGAAAAAATTGAAAGGAAAAGAAAAGGAACACCAATATTGAGATTAAAACTGCATGTTTTAAGAAACGCTGCTCTTGAGACATAATAAGCTCTGTCGTATAACTCAATATGTGTAAAGATTTAATATTGAATAGAAAAAAATCTGGGGAATTTGTAAATTATTTAATGTTAAACTGTTGATTTCCAAAGCTAACAGAACTAAATACTCCTGTTACAAACATTCAAAGAAAACGCAGTTGGGCCCGCCTCGGTAGCATAGATGGTGGCGTGTCTGCCTCACGTTCAATAGGAACCGAGTTCGAATCTCGGTTAAGATGAGTTACCTGGATAAGGTTTTTTCGGGGTTTTCCCTTATCTTGATAGACGAATGTCGGATAATTCTAAGCTCCATGGATCCTGGACTCATTTGAGCATCATTTCATCAATTTTACTCATCGTCGGATATGACTTAACGTCGGAAGTAAAAAATAAAAAATAAAATAAAAAAGAACGCAGTTGGACAAATGTGTGGTGAAAGCATCAATTAATAAATAAATAGTAAATACATTTATTTCTTTATGTATTCTTCATAAATATATTCACTGATGATCACTTATTGGCAGTATTTTAATTAATATATGCAGGGATCTATTTTAAGAAACAAATTCTCAAAGAAACACTCTTCTGAACGATTACAATGTTAATGTGGGTTAGAGTTAACCGAGAATCTACTGACAGGTTTCAAATTCGGTTAAAGGTAACTTATATGTAGTAATATATAGGTATAATATATGTATATATATTATATATTATATTCTACGTATAGGAGTAACAACTTAGAGGTTTTAGGATAGTAATAAGTAATACCTACGAGTATCCTTCGGGTAAACAGTTGAGCCGGTTTATGTGAACTTCCATTTCAGAATCACACTACACACTCCATTCTCCGACCTCCAGTCTAAGAAGGAACGGCCGTTGTCAACATCAGGGACGCAATATCCAGAGCAACCGATAACCCATTGACCCGAACTATCACGTGATAGAAACACCCAGACAAAATAACGTGTTTATTCTAAAACATTCTTTTCTTTTCTTACCATTCTTTTCTTTTCTTTTAGAAAGCGGTTACTAGCGATCGATATTGTGCCCATATTATTCTGAATTCATATATCAAGATCAAATTTTAACAGACAAATATTTCTGAAAATCAATAATTATACTTTGAAATTTTAGTTACTTGAAGTTTTCTGTTTCAAAAACATCATTATGATTAGTAAATTTATAACATATCAGTTTCTTATATCAGCAGAGACATTTTGACTGGTGTCCAATTTTTTCATGTTCATCCTATTGGCAGTTTATTATTATCCAAATAATCCAATGGCATTTGAGCATTATAAATACATATAAAATCAGACAAATAAGTTATGTGATTACACTAACGGTATTACGTCCAAATTCAGGCCAACATACGACAGTGCTCAATTTTTCTACCGAAACAGAACTTTTCAGTGTATATTATTAGTATATAGAACAAATTCGTAAATATGCGTACAGTGTTAAAATTCAGATACCTTGGTTTCGTAATAAAAATAATATATAAATACTTTTGGGGGGGGGGGGGGAATACTTAATTTCTACAGTTTTAGTGAGTTACCCACAGGTATAAACTGTTCTGAACTAGGCATCTATTTCAATTAAATTTGAAATGTGTGAAAAAGTGCTCCTCAAATTATTATATATCAAATTTGAAATCTACACAAGGAGCGATTCCAATAAAAATTGTTTTCTCCACATACACATATAACTCATCCTTAATTTTCTAGGGATTTCAATGCGATATGTGCCAACAAATATTTTTGAAAGTCTTGTAAGTAGGTAAACCCTGTAAGCGCAGTAATTTGCTAAAATCGTTTAATTTTTAACGGACCTTGCCTCATCCAAATCTGAGTTGAGCCGAGCGAGCATTGACAGGCTGAGGAAGCCCGAAATATGTTGTGCTCGTTGTTTGTTTTAAAAAAAACACACACACACACACGACTGTTTCAGTCGAAATGTCTGACCTTTACTTTGAAGGAATGTTAAAATTAAATACTCAGAAAGGAATAAATAAGCGTACATTTAATGTTTTTCTTTACATTTCCCTACATTTTGCAATATAATTCTGAAGACTTTGGCTGGATGATATTCAATAGCATTACTAATTTTGACAGGGTGAGAAAGGTGTATATTGTGCAGTGACTGTAATAATGAGGATTTCGATGTGGTTGACACATCCAAACACATTAACGATCAAAACTATCATAGCTGCCGCAGTCACTAAGTGGAGATTTAGAAATGTTTAGAAAAGCGGGGATGTATATGCAATTCCCAAACTCATTCTTTAAAATACAGATAAAGCTTGTATATTACTCCTAATGTGTTTAAACCATGGAATAACGCTATTGCTGTAATTGATTTTGGATTGGGGATGTAGATATCCAGTTAAAATAATTTTTTCTGTTATAAGTTTAACACTCGTTAACAGGTAACTGTATTAGAAATGGTTTCTGAATCTCGTGCAAGTTTTGTTAATATGTCCATTCTGTCATTTCCTGGAGTGTTTGAATAGCCAGGGATCCAAACATTTGTATAGACACTTCTAATGTATGCTCTAACACACACGCACGCGAACACACACACACCTTTATTTCGGTTTCTAAGAGTTTCGCTTCCCCCCAGCCCCAAAGATCCATATTTTATTAACTTACATAGAAAACTTCTAGAATATGTGAACACGATATTGTTTTTCAAACGGTTATTTCTAATTTTAAAACCGGATGCTCTAACAGCAACATTTTAGTAGAATAAATCGATCGCGGTAATCTGTGTTATTCCGTGGAGATTAAGATTTTTACGCCAAAATGCAGCACCGATATCAACAGGCAACCGCAATACCAAGTGATTTACTTTAAAATCCATCAGTAAAAAAAAAAGTTCAAATTTAGGATGGGATACTTTCCAGTAAATTGAGAAAATACTTTTGGAGTCATAAAATCAGGAAGTTTCCAAATGAATCAATTCAATATCGAAATCGTGGAAATGAATGGTGCAATCAATACAAAATTGAAGATGGTGAGTAGTAGTTGTAATATTTCACATAGTATTCACCTTGCATCACGAGATGTATCATACCGGTTATCTTGATTGCAAGAATTTTACAGAGTTTTGGGAACAAGAAGTCTGTTTCTAAAAATAGTCTTGAGTTCGAAGAATGCATTGCTTTTAAAATATAATTCATTCAGATTTAGAGAAATTTATTTCCAAACCTATGTCATTAAAGAAGACTATATAATTTCCCTGAGGGAGAGAGCTCAAAAGAGATTTATCTCCAAGAACTATTTATAGGCTATATATGAAAGAACTAAAAGAGAATCTGCATAAACAAGCTTTTAAATGTCTTGTTAAAGCAAGCATGAAAGAGAAAAATATAAATAATATATAAAATGAGACAGCGCAAATCTCTGAGAGGTCCAACTGAAGATTGACTATCGAGTAATTGAATCTGGGATGAATGGAGATGACTCTGTCTGAAGTTTATAGAGGGGTGATCAAAACTGGAGCTACAGGGCCAATATTACTGGAGTTTCGTCCGTTATAGAGAAACTAGTATAGGTATAGTACATGCGATTGGTAACTGCGGTGTTTCTGACCTACGCCCCTACAGAACTAGTTATAGTTACATCCAATGGCTACTCGTTTGAAAAACTGTTCTCGGAATAAATCCGGTCAATTATTTAATTTCTGTGGACCAAATATGTAACACTGGCTGAAGTTCACAGGCAGCTGGTAGAAGTTTACAAAGAAACTATAATGTTTCGTCAGCAAGTCGCAGAATGGTGTCGAAAGTTTGTGGCCGTTAAAGAAAGCGTCGCCGACGAGGACCACAGTGGCCAACTCAGCACGGTATCAACAGAGTTTAAAATAACTCGCTTGGAGGAACTGATTCAGGATAACAGGAGGATCATGTTACGCCATATGATGGTAAAATTAGGAATGTCGTTCGGAAGCGTTCGTCATATTGTTCACGACATTCTGGAGTACCGGAAAAGTTTGTTCTCGATGGGATCCACGAAATCTAACACAAAGAGAAGCGCATGGTGGCAAGTAAGTAACTTTTACAACGGTCTTCCATGGAACAGAACAGTTTTCTTCACCACGCTGTTCTCTTCGGGTATTATATTTGTGGAACATTTGAAAAGAGAGCACAGTGACCGCTGACCGATATTGCGAGACCTTGACACGATTGTGCGAAGCAATCCAGGATCTAAGACTAAGGATCTTTTACCCTCCTTTACGACTACCCACGACCTGATACGCCCAGAAGACCATATTCAAGCAGTACAAGCAGTTTCGTTGGATCATCATCGAACACCCTCCCTACAGTCCGGATCTCGGTTAAAGCGGCATTCATTTTTTTTTTTTTTTTTTTTTTTTTTTTGTGTGTGTAAGTTGAAGGAGCACTTAGGAGGCCGACGATTCGCTTCAGTTGAGAAGCTGCTGAAATACTTCGCGACAACGTGACTAAACACGCAAGGACAGGAGTTTTACCAGGAGGGAATATTCAAACTGATCTACGAAGCAACAAGTGGCTAAACCGATATTGAGAATAGGTGAAAAAACAACCTAATGTATGTACTTAAGTTGGCTGCATAGACTGTTACAAGAGTACTTAGTATGTAGAGTACTTAGTATGATTTCCAGAGAAACAGGGAACCACTTCCAAACAGCAATTAGGTCTTCTCCGAAAGTGAACTCATAAAATACTTCAACTCTGTACATGATGACTCATCGCCAGTTGTTTCTTGTGCACAAATGGGCAAATGGCAAAGCCTAATAGTCTTCCGCATGGGGAAGGAACCTAAGAAACTTGTAGAAAAAGCAATATAAGTCTATTTTCAGCATAAGTACCTCAACAATATGTAAGTAATAACTTGTAATAAAATATGAGTAATACCCGCCTGTGAATCAGATTTGTGTACATTTATTACCACAGCTGCAGTATTTTGAAACCTTGCCAGGTTAATATCAGGTGTCTTTAATTCCTTCCTTCCCAAAGAACCTTTTAAAAATAAATGTTGAAATCCTTGGTTTAAGTTAATAGGTATACTTTCTGTTAACTTTGATTTTATTAAGGAAGTTGAGTTTTTCTTTCATTCTTGTGTTTTTCCACATTAGTAAACCTAATGATACGAGAGCGTCGTATACAGGCATATTTAAAATGACACCGCTCTGGATCAGCGTGCAGTGCTCAAACAACTTAGCACTCAAGGCCAAAAAAGGTATAGAAAGGAAAGTTATTCATGTATCAATCCTGCTGCTCTACAGTAGTTTGTCACCTACGTTACCCAGTGAGTTTCTTCAGTGGTTTGTTTCTTGCTAACACTAATGCAATCCTTGTTAAAGAACTACTTATTTATAGAATAGAAGGGAACTCAATACCATAATATATTTATAGGTATAGCATTTTCTAGTAGCATTTCAGAGACTGAAATATGTCTGACATAAAAATTAATTTTTGCTGATCTTTCAAGTGTTTGCAGAGTCCGAATGCTCACATTCGAGTTAAAATAAATATAAAAATAGAAACATGTAATAAATTATGTTCTTTGGAATCTTTATGCATCATCTTCTCACAAATTCTGTACTAAGTGTACGCCACAAGGCTGCATTTTTTTCCCCAAGGATAGTGTCTTTAATCTACTTTCGTTCATGCTGTCATGAGGGAAAATTGAATTGCTTGCACTAAGTGCTGGTAACCTAACCAATCTCCTCTTTTGCTACATGTATGTACATCAACTAAGTTAAATCCTCCATTCTTGTTATATTGATAATTGCATACTTCTTGTTATATTTATAACTGCATACGTTACTCATATTTTATAATTGAATGTTACCAGAGCAATGTTACCTGCGCCTTTACTTCCTTTTCACTTGTTAATATTTAGGTAAATTAATTCATTCGGTACCTAAGTATGAGCTGCAAGTTATTGAGGTTGAATCTTTTTATTGAGCTGCAAGGTCCAGGAGTGGATAATCGATCGCACTTCTCCAATAAGGTTTGATATGTTGGTGAATTTGTAGATGGAACC